>OY856409.1:1308485914-1308690914 GCA_963693085.1 Alisma plantago-aquatica | reverse complement strand
AATACATGTAGCGGTGTGCAATATCAGTACTCATTGTCCAAACAGGTTGGCACCTCCGTGCAGTACCTGCCTCCGGCACATGCTACGGCCTGATGTTGTTTCTACCATTAAATGACATTTTTGCTGTTGTTTTGTAGATTCCTCTCGTGGTCCTATGACAGTTGGAATTCCAAGGTGCGATGTATTGCAACATGATCCGGTTCAGGTTACACGCAGGAGATCAATGACGTTATTCCTAAACCGTGAGGTACACATCAACATTTCTGAATCCATATGATTTAGAATAACTCATTAAACCTGGCACTAATACACTAATATAGGTGATAATAGGCAGCCAACGGTGTATTTCATGTGACGCCTTTAACAATAAGAGGAGGTTAACACGCAGCTAGATGTCAAGGACACATGGTCGTTGAGAGGAAGCGGGTTAAGTCAAGCTCCTTAAATTGGAGGTGTGCTTTATAAGGAAGTAATTTTTTACAAAAGTTAACAAGCACCTTTACTATCTTACCATTCCGGATCCATTATACATACATGTAGGTTAAGAACGATCTGCTTCTACTCTACAAGGCATTATTTTAACGATAAAACAAGTTCAGATTGACGTCTAGGACAACAGATAAACTGTCGTTGCGAGATCTCAGACTCAATGCTATCACTTGGATACACACTCACACGTTGTGAACGAAGAACACAAGAACACTGTAAACACAACAGATTTTGGTGCTGCGTGAAGCGTTGCAGCTTTTCTGGTTTAGGTTCTTATTTATATAGTCTCATCAGGGCTGCACGATTACAGCTAAAGTCTGAAGAGAACTGGTCTCATGCTCGCCATGCTTGCCGGCCATGCCAGCCCACGTCCGCTCCACGAGCGCGATATCTATGCTGCCATGATAGCCTTCGTGTCATCCCACGACGCAATCAGGGTGAGCCTATTTAGCTAACTGAAATAACAAAAGAATCAGTCAAGGCGTGGACATATGCACGCTGCATGACTGCTTATCCAACTAAGCAAACAGAATTTAATTAAGGATAAACTTGCAACGGAATTATCTTATCATAAACATCAAAGCTAACATATAGAAGAATCTGGGTTGAGGTACATCGTAATTATTGGCAAATGACACTTTTAATTGCATACCTCTTAATTTTTACATCAAACAATATTTAGATCTTATATGTACCTTTCCATATAGAAAATCTTATACCCTCATGATGATTATTTATACTTCAGAGAGAAGCTAATATCGCCAAAAGAAGCACTTTACCACGTTCTGTAGTGGCCGTGGATTCTGAATGGGGAAGTTCTGTCACACTGTTGTTGGAGTTAAGCTGGCCGTGCCAGCTGGATAAGTTGCAAATGCCAGCTGGATAAGAGTAGCAGTCAAGTAATCATAGGAGAGTGGAAGTCGCGATCATAGGAGCGTGGAGATCATGGAGTCTGTTCCGGATGAAGGTGGCCATTCAACCGGAGAGTGGATTCTGATAGATAGGATCTAGCTAACGAGTTTATCTCCTTGTTTTGTTAGACTGTTATACGAAATAAAATTAAGCTTTTGCCTTCCGCCATTGCATTGCCTTCTATCTCGTTCTAGTCATCGTGTACGAAGGGCTCTCTATTCCTTTATGTGGTATCAGAGCTAAACCTGGGAGGTTCACACTTACGATGACTCAAGGCGGTGAGTCTAGCTCCGGCGGGGTCCGAGACAACTCGGTAACTCTGAAATACCCCATGCTCACGAAATCTAATTACCCTGTTTAGGTAATGAAGATGAAGGCAAATATGCGCGCCCAAGGAGTCTGGGCGGCAATTGAGCCAGCAGCCGGAGAAGCTCCCGTCGACGAGAAGATCGACCAGATGGCCCTCGCGGTCATCTACCAAGCAATACCGGAGGAAACGATGCTTCAGCTGTCCGGCAAGGAGACAGCAAAGGCAGTTTGGGAGGTGCTCAAGACCGTCCATGTGGGCGTAGAACGCGTCAAGGAGGTAAAACTCCAAGCTCTACGGTGGGAATTCGAGAATCTCCGGATGGGAGATGCGCAGGCGGTGGATGATTACGCCGACAAGCTGTCGGGTCTAGTAAATCAGATTGCTGGGGGAGACGATGGAAGAAAGTATAAGAGTGTCAGCTGCTCAAATAATATCTCAACATTGGCGCGACCTCCTAATTAGTTACATTGTCCAGCTGTCGTATAGTGTAACCTCTTTACCTTTAGCTAGAATCAATGTTGCTCAGCAGCTTTCAATTATAACAAGAATATGTTGTAAACCACGTGACTGTGTGAAAGTTACTGTGGTTCATTCTATTTAAAGGCATGACTGTACTCTGTATTGAGGTTAACGAGAAACACATTTGCGTCCTTGTCTTTCTTCTAACATGGTATCAGAGCCTCAGCGAGGAATACCTAACCTCGTCTAATCCTTTCCGCCGCCACCCCGTCTTCATCCTCGTCTTCTCTGCCGTCCTTCATCTCGTCTCCAGATCTTCTTCTCAATTCTGCCTCTTCTGTTATCTTCTTCTGTTTTCCATCTTCGTCCTCTCTAGATTTCTGTCATGGATAAGACTCTGCAATCACCAGAAGCAGGCTCCACCGATGAAACAGTGGAGATGACGACTCGCAGTAAGACTTCTTCAACCTACAACAGCATCCCTAGCATCTATCCTTATCCAGTCTCTACAAATGTGGCTAACTTCGTCTCCATTTGCCTAAATCAAGTCAACTTTCTCTACTGGGAAGCACAGATCTGAGCGCTCATAGAAAGCAACAGTTTAGAAGGATTCATTGACGGTACTGAAGTCCCTCCTCCGGTGTACATTGCTGATGGAGATCAAGGAAAAAAAGTCAATCCTGATTTTCGAGCCTGGCAGAGGACTGATCGTCTGCTCAAGGCTTGGATCATGGGGACGGTGTCTGAGGAAATGCTAGGTGAGGTCGTCGGGTTAACAACTTCTCAAGAGGTATGGTCTGCTCTGACTGACGGATTCACTCGAACAACTCACTCTCGTGAATTTGAGCTTCAATCTCAGTTACGCACAATTCGCAAAGGCTCCGACGTTCTCGTTGTCTATCTCAAGAACTTTAAACTGATTTACGATCAGTTAAATGCACTAGGCAAATATGTATCTGATTCTGAGAAAGTTTTCTCTCTTATTAATGGTCTTGATTCTGCTGATTATGATGGATTCTCAACTGCTATGCTTAAGCCCCCGATTCCTTCCTACGATGATGTCGTTGCGCTGTTAAAAGAACATGAACGTCGCATCGTACGCCGTCCGTCGACTAGCTCCATGAATATGGCTTTCTATAGCCAACGCAATGCTGGTGTTGTTAACTACATGTCTGGAGGATGTGGTAGATCACAACAACATTTTGGCAGGGGTCGAACCTCATATGAGCCACAAAACACCTCTGCTGGCGTGTTTGGATCTGTTCCTGGATCTCGTCCACAGGATCCAGTCTTCACTTCTGAAGGGAGGGGTTTTCCACAGTCTACCTCTCGAAATCTGTCTGCTACTGCTGGTCTGAATCGGCCAATTGTTTTCTGTCAGATCTGTAACAAAAGGGGACATGATGCTTATGCTTGCTGGCATCGTTTTGACAACAATTATCAGAAATTGGATGTTCCTAAGGCTCTTGACTCTACAACTAGTGCTATGGCTGTGATGAAAGTCTTTGAACAAGACCTTAATACCTGGTTTGTTGATAGTGGAGCATCCAATCATATTGTTAACAACACATGTATTCTATCTCGTCTAGTATCCTACCAAGGGTCAGAATTCATCATGATCGGAGATGGCACATTTCTCCCTATAACTCATGTTGGAGATGGATTTCTCATTAGTGCCACTTCTATCCCTCTTGAACAAGTTCTTGTTGTCCCGTCTATTAAAAAGAATCTTCTATCTGTTTCTTAGTTAACATCTCAATTTCCGTGTTATTTTATATTTTTTGCTGATGGATTCCTTATTAAGGATCTCAAGAGCCACAAGGTGCTAGCGATGGGTCACTGCAAACATGGAATGTACCAGCTAGCTCCAACCATACCTGAAGCTCATTTCTCTATATATTTCAAGAAGACATCACAGGATCTCTGGCATCTCCGGTTAGGTCATCCACATGATGGTGTTCTAGCTACTCTGAAGGCACAAGGATCTATAATTGTTACTTCCACCTCAAATAAAGACAGTTCTCATTCATGCATTAGCTGTTAAATGAGCAAAAGTAGGAAATTGCCTTTTATTCATTCTCATACTAAAAGTACTGAACCTTTTACTGTAATCCACTGTGATGTATGGGGTAAATCTCTTGTTACCTCCAATCAAGGATTCAATTACTACTGTTGTTTCGTTGATGATCATAGTCGTTTCACCTGGATATATCCATTGAAATAGAAATCTGATGTCTATCATACATTTGTGACATTTCATAAAATGATTTGTAATTAATTCAATCTTAATATCAAAATCTTGCAAAGTGACAACGATGGTGAGTTTGTCAATACCTCTTTAAGTTCATATCTGAAAGAGAATGGGATTCTTCAACAGTTTAGTTGTCCTCATATTCATGAGCAAAACGGCTCTGCTGAACGGAAACATAGACATATTACAGAACTTGGTCTGGCTATGCTTTTCAGTGCATCTCTACCTAAAAAATTTTGGATGGAAGCATTCAGTACTGCTGCTTTTCTTATTAACAGGCTTCCTAATGCATCTCTTAACATGAAAAGTCCTCTAGAACTGTTGTATAAAAAGAAACCAGACTATTCTATGCTACGAGTTTTTGGCACACCATGCTTTCCCTATCTTCGAGATTATGCTAAAACTAAACTTGATCCTAGATCCTATCCATGTGTCTTTCTTGGATATTCTGATTTTCATAAAGGGTATCGATGCTTCCATGTTGCAACCAATAGGCTGTTTATATCTCGCCATGTGATTTTCAATGAAACAATATTTCCCTTTCAAACACCTGTTTCTAGCAGTACTTCATTAGGCGAGCTCGCTGAATTTCGTGAATTTTTTACTGCTGAGATAGATGAAGAAATTCTTAGTACTGATACATGTCTAGCTCGTTCCAAGGAACTTGCTTGTCTTCATAACACATCTACTGATGCTTTAAACAATACACAACTTAATAATGTCTGTAGTGAGGCATCACATTCGTCTTCACACAGTCCTCAGTCAGATTGTAAACATGATAATGTGGACACTCCATCTTTACCTCTAGCACCTGCACATGTTGATGCATCCAGTTCTGTGATTGTACCGCCATCTTCACCATTGGATGTCGCTAAACATTCTATGCTAACACGAGGGAAGTGTGGAATCAGGAAACCAAATCCTAAGTACGCACTCACATGCAGCACTGTCCCACACACTCCAAAAACGGTTTCTTCTGCACTTAAACATTCAGGTTGGCATCTAGCAATGTGTGATGAAATAGCAGCTTTAACGAGCAACAACACGTGGTCTCTTGTACCTCAGCCAGCACATGCTAATGTTATTGGATGTAAGTGGGTTTTCAAGTCCAAATTTAAGTCTGATGGGTCACTTGATAGGTTGAAAGCTCGATTGGTTGCAAAAGGCTTTGCTCAAGAAGAAGGAGTTGATTATGTAGAGACGTACAGTCCAGTAGTCAAGGCTCCCACTATAAAAGTTGTTCTTACAGTAGCCTGCTCTCGTAACTGGAACATTAGGCAACTTGATATTTGCAATGCTTTTCTCAATGGCGACTTAGCTGAAGATGTTTATATACAACAACCACCAAGATTTGTTGATGTCTCCTTTCCAACTCACGTATGCAAGTTGCACAAAGCTTTATATGGTTTAAAACAAGCACCTCGTGCTTGGTTCAACAAAATGAGTGAGTTTCTAGTTGATTTTGGCTTCTATTGCAGTCCAGCTGACTTGTCTTTATTCATATACATCAGAACAATGACATGTTAGTTCTACTTCTATATGTCGATGATATTGTTCTTACTGGTTCATCAACGAACCTTATACAAACTTGCATTACCGCCATTCAGACCAAATTTTCTGTTAGAGACTTGGGCAATCTCAACTGTTTTTTAGGAATTGAAGTTGTTACCTCATCTTCTGGTCTGTTTGTAAATCAAAGTAAGTATGCCATGGATGTTCTCGCACAAGAAGACATGCTGGAATGCAAACCCATTGGTACCCCTATATCTACTAATTTTCATCGTGGCCTGTCTCATTCTACTGCTGCAGTGTTACCTGATCCAACAGTCTACAGACGCATTGTTGGATGTTTACAGTATCTTACTCTCACTCGAGGGGATCTCTCCTTTGCTGTCAATACAGCATGTTTGTTTCTAGCTAACCCCACGACTCTGCATATGCAGCTAGTAAAGTGAATACTTCGGTACATTAAGGGTACAGTTCATCTTGGTCTGGTCATTAGTGCCTCTCCTTCTTTACACATTTCAGCCTACAGTGATGCGGACTGGGCCGGCTGTACGCTTACACGATGATCTACTTCTGGCATTTGCATTTTTCTAGGGTCAACATGTATTGTCTGGTCTTCTAAAAAGAAACCTACAGTAGCTCGTTCTAGCACAGAGGCTGAATATTGTGCCTTGGCTCTTTCAGCTGTTGATCTAACCTGGGTGCCTATGCTTCTTTAGGAGTTGAATGTCACACAGCAATCTCCTAGCATCTTATTCTGCGATAACATCAGTGCACTACACATGACAGTTAATCCTGTGTTTCATGGCCGTACCAAACATGTTGAAATGGACTATCATTACATCAGGGAGCTTGTTGCTCTAGGCTACATTCAAACACAATTTGTTCATTCTGATCAACAAGTTGTTGATATACTCACCAAAGCTCTTTCTAAACAGCAAGATTTCTTTCTTCGCCACAAAATGGGCATCTGCTCCGCTCCTGCACATTTTGAGGGAGGGTATAAGAGTGTCAGCTGCTCAAATAATATCTCAACATTGGCGCGACCTCCTGATTAGTTACATTGTCCAGCTGTCGTATAGTGTAACCTCTTTACCTTTAGCTAGAATCAATGTTGCTCAGCAGCTTTCAGTTATAACAAGAATATGATGTAAACCACGTGACTGTGTGAAAGTTACTGTGGTTCATTCTATTTAAAGGCATGACTGTACTCTGTATTGAGGTTAACGAGAAACACATTTTCGTCCTTGTCTTTCTTATAACAGAAAGCTGTCGTAAAGAAGCTGATTCGAAGCGTCCCTCCAAAGTATCTCCAGATTGCTGCAACTATGGAACAGTTCGGCGATTTGAAGAAGATGCAGGTAGACGAGGTGGTGGGAGCATTGAAAGCCCACGAGGAAAGGTACAGTGACTATGACGGTTGCCATGAGCAAGTGCTGCTCATGAAGAAAGAACCCTGATTGGAACCCAAAGCTGCAAAAGGGGAGGAGCAAACGTTCACAAATTATCGTGGATGAGGCAGGGGGAACCCTCGAGGCCGAGGAAGAGGGCACGGAAGAAGTCATGGGGGCGTACTGATGCAAACACCACGCGTCAGAGAGACACATCCCGTGACGGCGCTCGGGGAAGAAGCCAAGTTCGTTGCTTTCATTGCAACAATCTTGGGCACTATGCCTCAGATTGCAGGGGGAAGAAGCAAGCCGATGAAGAAAACTTGGCGCAGACACAAGACGAAGAACCAGTACTCCTCATGGCTGAAGGCGTCAGCGGAGAAATTCTCGTGAATGAAGGGAAGTTGTTTCCCAAGACATATCCAGATCTCCCTAGCAATGCCCAATCGAATACGTAGTACCTGGACAATGGAGCCAGCAACCACATGACAGGGAGGTGAGACAAATTTAGAGATCTCGATCCAAGAATTTGTGGGACAGTGCGAATCAGAGACAGATCGACTGTCCAGATTCATGGAGAAGGAACAATCCTGTTCCAGTTGAAGGACGGCGATAAAAAGCTATTGACAGATGTCTACTATATTCCGAGCTTGAAAAGCAACATCATCAGCATTGGGCAGCTGACGGAGCAAGGAAGCAAGATTGTTCTTCAAGGTACGTATTTGTGGTTGTATGATAGGGCTGGAAACCTTATGATGAAGGTACAACGATCGGCTAATCGCCTGTACAAGGTACAGTTGGAAACTGGTGTTCCTATCTGCTTGGCGATCAGCATCACCAATCATGCTTGGCTGTGGCACGCTCGTTTAGGCCACATTAACTTTCAAACGTTGAAGACTATGGCGGCCAACAAGATGGTGGTAGGACTACCGACGATAGTCCATCCAAATCAACTCTGTGAAGCCTGCCTCGCAGCCAAGCAAGCCCGTCTTCCTTTCCCCTCTGAAGCATCGAAACGATCAGTGTTTCCTTTGGATCTGATCCACGTCGATCTTTGCGGACCAATATCACCAGAGACACCTTCACATAACAGGTATTTTTTGTTACTCGTTGATGACCTCACCAGATTTATGTGGCTCTGTGTGCTCAAAACCAAAGATGAGGCTTTGATTGGGTTCAAGTCCTTCAAAGCTGAAGCTGAAAAGGAGACATGTCTCAAGGTGAAAATGTTGCGAACTGATCGTGGAGGGGAATTTCTCTCACACCACTTTACCAAGTTTTGTGAGGAGGAGGGAATCAAATGGCAGACGACGGCCCTGTACACACCTCAAAAATCGCACCGTGATGGAGATGGCTAGGAGCCTAATGAAGGGAATGTAGGTCCCGGCCAATTTCTGGGGAGAAGCCGTGCGACATGCAGTCTATTTATTGAATAGATCGGCGACAAAGGCCCTAGATGGGGTTACTCCTTACGAAGCCTGGACATGGAGAAAGCCACACCTTGACCACCTTAAAGTGTTTGATGCACAACACACGTGAAGACGTCAGGATTCCACCTGAAGAAGCTCGATGATCGCAGCACCAGAATGATCTATCTTGGTGTTGAACCAGGGAGCAAGGCACATCGTCTCTTCGATCCTACTAAATAGAAGGTGTGCGTCAGCCGTGATGTCGTATTTGAGGAATACCGACCATGGTCGTGGAGCAAGCAGCTTGATAAACCTGTGATATCATACACATTCACCGTCGGTGCACCCACCACTATCGCCGAAGAGCTTCACGACTATGCGCCGACGCTGCCTGAGGACCAAAACCAGGAAGCCGCGACACCGCAATCATCCTGCACCTTGGCAGTAAGTTCTTCCTCAACATCATCACAATCACGACAACACTCCAGCACACAACTGTCACCGGCAAGTGCGAGCAGCGCATCTAGCATGCAGGGATCAATTCGGTTTCGATCTCTTGACGAAATCTACCAAGAGACAGAACCAATGGAGAATAGAGGAGAGATGTTACTTATAGATGACCAGGAACCTACCAGCTATACACAGGCAGTGAAGGAAGAGGCGTGGCAGCAAGCCATGAATAAGGAGATCGAAGCAATCAACAAAGACGAAACATGGCACCTGACAAATCTCCCTGCAGGTCACAAGGCGATCGGGTTGAAATGGGTTTTCAAAACCAAGAAGGACACTCAGGGACACATCCTCCAGCACAAGGTGCGCTTGGTGGCAAAGGGGTATGTACAACAGCAAGGGGTAGATTTTGACGAAGTCTTCCCGCCTGTGGCGAGAATGGAAACCATCCGACTCCTTCTCGCACTCGCAGCCCATCACCACTGGAAAGTCCATCACTTGGACGTTAAGTCTGCTTTTCTCAATGGCGACCTCAAGGAGGAGGTCTATGTTACACAACCTGAAGGGTTCGTCATCCACGGATAGGAAGGGAAAGTGCTTAAGCTGTGCAAAGCGTTGTATGGGCTCAGGCAAGCCCCGCGAGCATGGAATACCAAGTTGGATTCAAGCTTGCGAAGTCTCGGTTTCGTCAGATGCACACATGAACAAGCTGTCTACATCAGACGAAAGGAGGAGAATAGACTTCTTATCGGGGTATATGTGGATGACTTAATAGTGGCAGGTTCCCGTTTGAAGGAGATTGAGGACTTCAAGGAACAAATGAAGTCTGAATTCGAGATGAGCGATTTGGGCCTCCTATCCCATTACCTGGGAATCGAAGTCTCACAGCAGGCAGGGCACATTACTTTGAAGCAAATAGGTTATGCTAAGAAAATCCTAGACGCAGCCGGACTGCTAGAATTCAATCCAACTAGAACTCCCATGGAGCCAAAAACAAGACTCGGCAAGGATCCTGATGGCATCACAATAGAAGCAACTCAGTTCCGAAGCCTCGTCAGGAGTTTGCGTTACCTGCTGCATACAAGACCAGACTTGTCTTGCTCTGTTGGGATCATCAGTCGGCATGTTGAAAGACCAATGATGATTCACCAGCAAGCTGTAAAACATATTCTGCGATATATAAAGGGGACCATATATTACGATGTGGTATATCACAGCAGCGAAGAAGATGAAAGGGTGATCGGCTACTCTGACAGTGACTTGGCGGGAGACGTGAACGATCGTAGAAGCACCAGCGGCATGGCGTTCTACTTAAACTGGAATCTGATCACCTGGGCCACACAGAAACAGAAGAGTGTAGCCTTGTCATCGTGTGAGGCCGAATTCATGGCGGCCACAGCTGCTGCTTGTCCGGCTATTTGGCTTCGAAATCTGTTGGAGGAGATCTTGGATCGAAAGATGGAACGACTCTTTGTGGACAACAAGTCTGCAATCGCGTTAATGAAAAACCCAATTTTTCATGGCAGAAGCAAGCACATAGATGCGAAGTTCCACTTCATACGAGAGAGTGTGGAGAACGAACTCATAACAGTTGATTATATCAACACAGACAGACAGAAGGCCGATATCTTCACAAAACCCCTTGGGAGGGTAAAGTTCGTCGAAATGATCGAGTAACTTGGACTGGAGGACCTGGAAGCAGCAAGCCCAGCTTAAGGAGGAGACTGTTGGAGTTAAGCTGGCCGTGCCAGCTGGATAAGTTGCAAATGCCAGCTGGATAAGAGTAGCAGTCAAGTAATCGTAGGAGAGTGGAAGTCGCGATCATAGGAGCGTGGAGATCATGGAGTCTGTTCCGGATGAAGGTGGCCATTCGACCGGAGAGTGGCTCCTGATAGATAGGATCTAGCTAACGAGTTTATCTCCTTGTTTTGTTAGAGTGTTAGTAGTCTATTATAAAAGGGACTGTAGGCATACGAAATAAAATTAAGCTTTTGCCTTCCGCCATTGCATTGCCTTCTATCTCGTTCTAGTCATCGTGTACGAAGGGCTCTCTATTCCTTTAACTATATCGTTGATGCAAAGGCAGAATTGAACGCAATCGACCCATTTCATAGATATGTACCTCTCTTGATATTTTCTGCACCTACTATAGTCACGGGTCCACTATGAAGATCATAAGCACCAATCATAGATCTACCGAGATGGTTTCCATCGCCAAACTGTGCATGCACGTCAACTGCAACAACTACATGGTTCTATACTTCCTCCTCCTTGCGTCTCAGCATTTCAATGCTAGCAGCTTTCCAATCTGTGGGTGCATGCCGCGCAGCTGCGACGGCCGTTAAGCTGCTACTCCCTGTGATCGTGGCGGTGGCTTCCTCCGTCGTGCCTACGGCGTGTGACTTCGCCTGGCTCACACCGCCGTAACTCTACATCGTCATCAACAAGATCATCCTCTCCGTCGCTGCGACCCCAAGGTTCACCCAGTCTGGAGATAATGTCGGGCAGGCGGATGTGAATTCGTCCTACTCGTCGCCTGTCCCGGCACTGGTGTCAATATTGTCGCCGATGAGGGTCAGTACGCAACCTTGCTTCGGGAGTGTTGTAAACCATGTACAAACATGTCACCTGAAGTGTGTGACATTTTACATGACTGTCACCTATACCATATTTTTTGGTAGTGGAGGTAGAGCGCACTAGCTGCGGCGGCCCTGGGGTCGAATCCTATAATTGCGGCTCTGTTGGGTATGACCAATCCAAGGCAGAGCAGGGAGTTACTGGGTAACACCTGGCATACGATCACCGAAGGGCGGCGCCTGATGCCTCTAATGGCAAAAGGGGGCTTCTGCTGCTATTGGTGGTGGGACTCCAAATAGATGTAGCAATGCCTCAGTAGCTTCACCTGCCTCCTCGGCATCTCCGAGGTCAACAGGGAAGAAGGCCGCCATGCTTCTGCCAAGTCACCACGAACTGAATCAAATTGTGGAGGCATTCATCCGCATGTTCAACGAGGAGATGTGGATGCAACACCAGGAGTCATTCCAGCAATATTAGCAGATAGTATTCCACAGAGCTGGCTAAGAGTAGAAACATAACTTATTTTAGAAGACCACACATGGATTTGGGAGAGGTAGGTCAGTGGGTGTGCAAGTCTTCTTGAGTTGGGTCCATCTTTTTCTTGGCTGGTTTGCAGTAGTTTGGTCTATTTTTTAGGATCCAGGTGAAGTCGATATCTTTGTTCTTTTATTTTCAGACATTTTGTGAACATAAAAACCTACCTGTTATAATGCAACTGTGTTATATTTGTTACTATTTGATAGAAGGAAAAAATTAGAGTAGATGACCAATGACTTCTGAGCATTATGCAGAGCTTTTGATAATTGCAGTAATCATTAATTTTGCGGTCTAACATATATGTGTGTTTAAAACTTCTTTCTAGTAGAGATAATTTTGTAAATTTCACATCCTCTTTTAATAAATTATATACAAATTATATATTATATATTAACCGTCAATTGACACATGCTGAAGAAGATTCAACACTTTATCTACATACTTCAGCAGTTTGTCTATATATTTTAATAGTTTTGTCGACATACTTTAGTAGTTTGTCTATAGATTTGAACTAATTATTTATCAACTTTGTAGTCTAACATATTTGTGTGTTTACTTACATACAATTTCTTAGAACAAAGATAATTTTGAAAATCTCACATTCTCGTTTAATATATTATACACAAATTATATATCATCAATAAACACATGTTTAAGAAGGGGAATGCATGTAACTTTACTAATGACATACTCCAAGTTTGAAGGAGTCAATCGATAAGCAATTGAGTTATTATCTTTTCACGGGTCTCTTATAAATTGTTGTAAGTATTGGTTATAAAATTCTATAGAGCAAAAGTAGTTGTGGTAATTACAGTAATCATCAATTTTGCAGTCTAAGATATATGTGTGTTTACTTGCATACAACTTTTTTATAGCAGAGATAATTTGGAAAATCTCGCATCCTCTTTTAATAAATTGTATGGGAATTATGTATTATATATTAACTGTCAATGGACACATGCTTAAGTAGGAGAATGCATGTAACTTTAGTAATGACCAAATCTAAGTTGGAAGGATTCGATCACTAATTAATCAAGTTATTATCTTTTAGTCAGTTGTCTGTAAATTATTGCGAGTTTGGGTACATAACTTGTCTTACAATCATATATTGCATAGTAGAGCTAAGAATATAGAGGTTCCCATCATTTTCTTCATGATCACATCGCCAAAAAGGATATCTATGTCATGCATGTGAACACGGAAAATCAGTTGGTGGATATTTTGACTAAACCTATAGCTAGAGAGTAATTTAATATTATTAGATCTAAACTGCTCATAACTGCTTTGAATGAATCTGATATGCCTTCTAGATAGTTGTCATCTATCCTATATTCTTTTCTTATGTTTTGATCACCCTTGCTTGATAATAAGCTAAAATAAGTTTTTCATGTTCTTTTTTCCTTGTTTTTCGCTTATTTTTGGGTATTTTTCTAAAATGCTTGTTTTATCACAAAAAGTACCCAATGATGAGTGATATGTGCCTAAGTGTGTTCAAAATACAAAAAAAGACTTGAACAATAAATTTAATTAGCACTCCAATGGCTAGAAATTAAAATTTCTAAAGTTGGTTCAGGTGGGCCATCAGTCGAGTTGGCAACTCGACCGATCAGTGGCTGAGAGCTATTTTTAAGAGCCAATCAGTTGAGTTTCCAAGTCACATAACTCAACCAATGGCTGGGATGGAGCAAACATAAATTAGGTTCGGCCGGTTTTTCTCCCTCTCAACTAGAGAAAAGTCGACCGATCCAACCTCCAGCTCCCTCAAGCTGTCAACCCTATCCCCAACCTTCCTCTCCCTAGCCCTAGTTCAACCTAGATAGACCTTCCTTGAACTCTTTCCCCTTAACCCTAGGTGTGTGGACTGTTTGTGGTGGTGTTTCCATCATTTTTGTTCTCTCAATCCTTCTCATTTCATCTGCATGGAATCAAATAGGAGAAAGAGAGATGCCCCAGCTGGAACACCATCCTCATCCTCCAACTCACACCTTATACCCTTTGACGATACCTTCTGTCTCAAATGATGCCATATATAGGTACAAGGAGCTCCTTCCTAGGAACCTTTTTCCTTTTCATGCCCTTTTTGAGCCAACGCCACGTAGACAAAGGGTTATCGATCAAGTAGCCAAGTTTCTATACGATCACCGCCTCTCTGCCTTGAGTGTTGAACGTGTGTGCTACCACAATTCCATCACAAGAACCAAAGGCGTTCATGAATTCTATGTAAATTTGCAATGGAATTATGACACTCTCTTACCCCCACCTAATGCTCAAGTAGTCCTTACTTCTATGATAGTCAGGAAGAAATTCCAAGTCTATGAGGATAACCTGAACATCTTTTTAGATTGACACCTGGAGGAAGGATTACCCTGAGTATTTTGACCTTTTTGAGCCTGAGGTCTTCTACAAGAAGTATGATCTCACTCTTCCTGATATTCATAAATACTTGAAGAAGCCTCAGTTTCCCTATATGAAGAAGGGTACCCTTCCCTCCTCTACCTTATACCTCAAGAACTGCATACTCACCCTAGTTGTTAACTGCAATATTCATCCAAAGAAAAACCAGACTAAAATTGCAAAAAACACTATGGTGATTATGTTCTGTATCTTGAAGAACATCGGGAGTCAAATGGGCCAAATATGTCCTTCATCACATGACTTATTTTGAATCTAGTAAAAACAATTGTGGCACCCACCTACCCACCCTACCCATCATTGATTTGTGGTCTTTTTCAAACTGCCACTAGCAAATCTCTTTTCCATGACCTTCATTACAAACATGTCTAGAAAGGAGTTTGCATTAGTGAGACCACACTTTAGAAGTATGTGCCTATTCCTTCCTTTACCACACCTGAAGCCTCTACGTCCACCCGTGCACCTCCACCACCTCAGTCTTCCCGACCTGCCTACACCTCTTTCCATGTATCAAATGAAATCCTCGTGGGTTACATAATGCAACAATAGGAGTATAACCTTTAGGTTTAGGAACATATGCATCAGGATCTCTGTTCCATCATGTCTACCATGAACCTCTCATGTGCACATCCTTATCCTTCCTACAAGCCCTACCCAACAGGTGACTATGCATCTTAAGCATATGATAATTTTTACCCTACCCATCCACATGTTGCTTCTGTTGCTATACCCTCTACTGTTGGTGGTTCTACCCCTGTTGTGATGTCTCTCCCTACTGGTCCTATAGCTATCCTACTTGTAGGACTTGGCACCTCTGCTTCTAACTTTCCACAAGCTTGAGAATTGCATGAGCTTGGTATGTCTTGGGATGAGGAGGCCTCCGAGGATGTTGGTGATGTGGTTCTGGTGGCTCTGTTGGTGATTCTGGTGATGTTGTTGTCTCTGTTGCACCTTCAAATGGAGATGGTGTACATGAGCCAGAAGCCTCTACTGATGATGCTGATGATGATGTTGATGACGTGGACATAGATGTTTTAGTTTGTAGTCTATAGATGCTGATCATATATATCTTTCTTGACTATTTTGTACTAAAAACATCTAGATGCATTTTTTATGTAGTACTATATATCATCATGTTTTCATCATTTTGGCTTGTAGTTGTTTCTGAGGACATGCTCTCTAGATTGTGATCTTAATCATATGTACACTTACTCTTTGATTTACTATATTTCATGAGTTAGTGCCATGTTTTCCAAATTTTGATTATGTCTTAGATTACTTGTGTCTCTCATCTCTGTTTGGTGTATGCTTTGAGATTGCATGTTTGATGTTGGATGTATGTTTTAGTTGTGCTTGGAGAAGACCTATTTTGTGCTCTTCTAACCCCTTCATTTTTTATAATGTAAAAAAGGGCATAGAAGTTCAATGTTTTGAAGCTCAACCATATTACTTTTATTGCCTATGTGATCCTTTTCTTGTGATTATATGTTTTATTATGTGGCTTGCTAAAGGACCATATAGTATATATGTTATATTGGTTTGTGTAGAAAGACTAACTATGCAGGTAAGAGTAAGCATAGATTGAGGGGGAGTAATTCACATTGTTTAAATCATGAATCCCCCTGCAATTCATAAGGAAAAGGTATAACTTTACATATCCTTTTCAATATGACTGAGGAATGGTTTATCGTTGTCAAAAAGGGGGAGAATGTTGACTTGAGAGTTATACATTGCCAATATTTTTGATAATGACTTAACTATTTCATTGATATGTATCTAATATGTTTGTTCAAGACTGATTTCAGGCTTTAGGTACATGAAAAGGATCAAATTACACAAGACCTAGCTTGTCCAAGTTCAAGTCAAAAGAAATTCAAGTGTGCATTTTGGGAAATCACTCTAAATGATCTTAGATGGTTTTTGTTATCACTTGTATTGATGATATGACTTATAACTAAGATGAGAAAAAATTAGGGGCACTTAATTACAATGTTTGGTCACTCAAAAGTCAATTTAGAAAATTTAACACAGTTTGTTTATCTATCGAGTTGGAAATCGACCAATCTAGTGATAGATTTTCTTGAGAGACCAATCGGTCGAGTTGCACACTCACAGAACTCGACCGATCGATCAACTAAGAAAAAATAATTTTGACTCATCGATCGAGTTTCCCAGAACAAACTTGACTGATAGCTTGAAAATTGGCTTTGTCACTTAGTGAATCGGTCGAGTTACCTTTATTGAAACTCGACCGAATGTATTGTACGGAGAACATAAAAAAGTGATTATAACTATTGGAGAATTGTTGTGAGAGAAAATAGATCCATTGTAACTTGTAAAATATCTATATTTCATCCTAAAGTGTTCCCACACTCAAAGGAACAACCCCAACTATGAATTGGATCCCTTGAAGTTCATTCCAAGTTTGCTCATTCATGCTATTCTAAGTCCTTACTATAGTTTAGTGTGTTGCAACCCTTTGAGCCCATTTCTCTCTCTCATTTACAAAGCATCTCATGATTATGAGTGAGTTAGGTTAGTTCTAAGAGAGCTACCTCCATGTGCTTGTAAAGCTCTCATTCCATTCCATCTTCTCTACCCTCTTTCTCAAAGATCAAAGGTTGAAGCAAGCTACTCTGAGTGAAGGTGAAGTTGTTGTTGTTCTTCTTTAAGGTTGAAGAAGAGGTGGAGATCTTCTCCAGGTGTAGGAGAAGGACAATGCCAAGATTCAAGAAGAGTGGGTAAATCCTTCAAGGCCAAAGACTTGATGCAAGTGTGGGTAAGTCCATGTTGAAGGCTGAAGGCATCTTGATCAAGTGGGTAACTCCTTGTGTAGGTGGAAGACTCTTGTCTTGAGTGGGTAAGTCCTTGGATGTATGGTGGTATCCTTGTATCTCTTATGAATGAATATAAGTATACACAGATTGTGAAGTCCTATAGGTTGACCTCTCTAGGTAGTATATTGACTATCTCCTAGTTTGGAGATTGGAACCACTCTAAACCACCTTGTCCAAGTGCATGTTTCAATTTCTCTCATCCTTGATATGCTTGCTTAGTTAGGACTTCAAATTTCTCTTAAGCTATTGGTTTTGATTGATATAATTTGAAGGTATATTGTGAGTATTTTGAAGCTCTATTCACCCCCCCCCTCTAGAGCCCTAGATCCAACATATATAACATAATATAACACATCATATATTTTGAATTATCTTATACAAATATTTTGTTATATCATACAAAATTAATATGTTCTGGATAATAATATTAATTTAAATATGATGTTGATAAACATATTCATGTGAGATTATTTATAATATATGTTATCTTCTTTCTTAACTTAAAATTACAAGTGTCTCATCAATGTAATTAAGTAAGTTCTTATATTCTAAAAATTTAATATAATTTACACACACAAAATTTCAATCAGAAATGACTATATTTTAATAAAAATATGAATAATGTTTATATATTCTTGTATATATACATATATAGGTTATTAATAAAAATATTATAAAAATAAATATAAAAATATCATCTACTAAATGAGGAACTAAATTTTCTTTTATTATATATTAGATGATTATATATACTAAATGATTGTATCTACTTTGTATACTATGCATATTTATTTTAGTATTACTATTTCTATATATAAATAATGTACTTTATTAATAATGCATGCAACTATTATTCATATATTTTCTTACAAAATATAACAATATCTATTGTAAATTTGATTGTTTTCATTTCATTTATAATGAAAAATTAAATCAAATCAGTAGATAAATTTGAAACAAAAAATTTCATTTTCATAGTGTTAAATATAAAAATTTTATATCAATACACAAGTATAAATGCATATGATATATTTAACATATCAAATTTATGCCATATCTATTATAGTGTTAATCTTTTTCTATTATTATCTACGTAGACCAAATAATTATTTAAATTGTATAATATTTTGTTAAGTAGAAGATAATACATTACCTAGTATTTGAATATATGCCATATAATATATAACATGTGTTAAACATATAACATATAACATATAATATATTATATATAATATATAATATATAATATATAATATATATATTAAAAAATACGAACATATAATATATATTTAATATATTAGTTGTATGCCATATATATATAACTCAGGTTATTGTATTAACTTGTATTTAGACAACTATTATTTATATAACAATTGTACACGTTATTGTAGTGGATACAATTAATACATGGTACCATAATATTGAAAAAAAGAGGGAAAAATGATTTGAAGGCCTCCAGGCCACGTGGTAGCTTCTTGGTGAAGATGCCAAATGGAATGACATCTTCAAAAAAAGGTGATGTCATGTGACATAGGCTAAAACCTTCTCCATTCAAACTAGGCTATTTATCAAATGAGTTAGAAACTAGTTTAATGTGGTAAATAAGTTTGTCAAAGTATGTGAGTTTTTTTTCTTGGAATAAATACAATATCCTCTATACTTTCACATGGACATAAGATCGAACACTTGGGTACACAGTTACAGATGTCTGAGTATACACTATAACATCATGAGTTACTTCAAAGGTTTTTGGTTCTCATTTAATGCTTCTATTGTCTTTCTTATGCATTTGTCTTTACATCTGGTAACTAATTTGTTAGGCGTGTGAAAAAGATTACTTGACAGTATGCTTAATGGTTATATCTTACTTTGTTTTTATTTTCTAGCAGGAGAGTAGCAGTCCTAGCCTCCTAGAATGAACAATTTTCTTATTTATTTATGTTGTTATTGTTGTTGAAGTTGATCTTTTTTTCTTTATATCATGTAAGCAAATAAATGTAACATAATACTTTCAAATAAAAGCTAAATATACTCATGTTTTGTCATCTAGACCAATGTTGGATTATGTACTCATTAAAAATGAAATTGCAATTGATACTACACTCAAAAGAATCAGATTAAACTACCAGTTACTTTCTTTCTACAGTGGCACTTGCATCTAACTCTCCCTTTTCTCAATGATTAATCAGATGGAACCTCCAATTATGGCTACACTCATATGCTTACTTGTCTTGCCATCTTTAATTCTAAAGATGGAAACTTTCATTGTCATGTGTTAGGGCTTCTTGGTTCTAGACAACAAAGCACATGCCTATGATGGTTGCAGCATGAACACGACCATTGAAGCCAACAAATGAGTACTCCACTTGTAAGGGAATCCAACAACACAAGATGATATGATCATACCATGCCAATTTGAGGGCTCATTCTATGAGGACCCATAGTTGTGGAACCAAGGGAGAGAGAGCGACTTTGTTACCTCCATCAAGTTTGTGATATTCCAGTAGGATATTACGGGACGGGTTATCTTCCAGCCCGTATCTAACGACTAGACAACCCTTATTCTCTTCTCCTATCAGAAGTTGAATTTAGAACAACTTGCACACATGAATTAGATCAACTCCACATGTGGGGTCTAGAGCTGATTCAAGAATCTATCAACATTAACAAGCTAACTACTTTCTACGATTACTCTGCATATGGACACAAGTCTCTAGGCCTTCAACTTGTAACCCATTTTTACACATTCATGCATTACGATCAAGTGCTTATCAAATGTTTGATTTGGAAACTGTGGCACTACCGGAAGTAGGCTGTGCTCTTGGATTGATGAAATTTTCTCAACTATAACTTGAGTTGGGACCATAGTGACAACATCAACTAAGTTAGTATGAAGTGAAGCATTCATAGATTGGATGTTTATTCCAGTCAATAGCCTTCACACTGAGAAAATTTGATATTCTAGACTATGAAAGTGACCATTAATCCTGAGAGATATAGTTTGGTCTTTTATTAATTCCATTGGTGACTACATGACTGAATTGATCTTTGGACCACATCACGACATTTGATCACAAATCTAATAAAAATTCACAAAATTTGGCTGGATTTAATTATTATTAACATTTGAATCATCTTTTTGCATCATAACACCCTCACACAGTCACTAGAGGGTTTTATACATTTGTATTGCTTTTATTTCATTCCGCCATGAATGTTAGTGTCTTTCAATCATATTTTAGTGTGTATGGTTACACCAATAATTTAAAGGCAAATCTAAAAAGGAAACAATTTTACCTTCAGAAAATAAAGGATCTATGTATAATAGATTTCATATTACCCATTTCCTGACACTCTTTATTTTGCATAACAAAGCCACACATTAATAAATTTACATATGATTAATTAGTTAATTACTTATCACTTTTGCTTGCTTAAGTTTTAGCTTAACCTGACTATAATTTAAAAACGCCCTACATTTAGATTAATGTAAATTTTCTATATTAGAGTCATACTGAAGGACACATAATAGAATTCATGGGTACATAATGGAAAACAATAAAAGTATCACAATCAAATATTCATATATCCTACATGTTTACTCTATCTTATGAAAAGCAAAAGGACCAATAAATGTATAAAAAGTTATTTTTCATTGTTTAGCATTGGATATAGTAAATCAAGCAAACTAACAATAAAATTAGAAAAAGTACAATGAATTTGAAAACTTTCGAAAGAGTACACTACATATGTAAGATTAGAAAATTGTTGAATAAGATTTGAATTTTTTTTTTATATTTTTCAGTAAAGAACAGTGAGAAAGGGACAATTTATTATTATAATGGATATCACTCGAATGAAAAGTTGCAATTTATTTCTTATTTACATGCTTAGCATTACGGTTGTTATTGGTAATGAGAACTTGATATGTCATTCCAGATTTCTTATGATGAGGTGTTCACTTGGTTATAGACCCTCCAATGAGTTGCTTTACAACTTTGCACGTGTGTGTTGCTAAATAATTTTGGTCTTTAAGGGACCCAATATTCACCTCACTCAAATAATTTTTATTCTACTTGAGAAATTCCACAAAAATGTACGATGATTGCACAACAAAAATCTAGACAAATCAAAGGCTTAACCATACAAACCAAAATATGTTGATTAGTGTAGTCTGTGAATGTTATACAATTGCAGTTTATGTAATACGTCCCAAAACATATAATATATAACTAGATTTTTGACGAGGGTGGAGCACATTCTCTAATGTGTGTTTGCATGTGTGTGTGTGTCTATATATATATATATATATATATATATATATATATATATATATATATATATATATATATATATATATATATCTGTGTGTGTGTGTGTGTTGTAAAATTCTACTAAATAAACAATCTAGCATTATGGATGTGTACTAAAATTCTATTAAACAATCTAACATAAAAAAACACTTATTAGTTTTTTCTTAAATTTGAACTCACTATCTTAATTATTGATTATCCAAAATATTGGGGACCAAATCATGAGGGAATGAATAAGTGTTTTTGAAAAATTATACAACGATGTAATGTCATAACTCATTTAAAGTTATAACCAAACTCTTCAATAAATATTTTCTCTGACAAGATGTTCCCCATTTATCATGTGTTGGACTAATGGAAATTAGTATTGTAAGAGAACAAGAGAGATATTGACATGTTATCTAATTATTAAAAAATTTTACAAGTGAATAAAATTTCATCATGATTGATGTATTACTTTCTTAAATTTGAACTCACTATCTTAATTATTGATTATCCAAAATTGGGGACCAGCGAAATTCGCCAACCGGGCTATTCCATTACCATCAGTGTCTGCTTACTAGTATGTATGTATGTATGTATGTATGTATGTATGTATGTATGTGTGTGTGTATATATATATACAATGATCTACTGAGAAACATATCTTGGTGAGAGCATGAGAGACATTTGAATAACTTTCCATAGAGACCAATTTTTTTTAAATCCAACCTTAAAGATTGAAAGTATACCTTAATATTTACTTTCCTTCAAATTTTCATCATCATTGGATTTGTGTAGCATTCACAATAATAGAATACTTTTCAACGCACTATATTGAATTTTATAGGAAGGTAAATGAATGGGTTCTTTTCACATCTGTATGATTGGATTATAAAAAAACATCTATAAATTTGTAGTGATTTAAATGTCACTCATGCTCTCACCATATAATGTTTCTCACTGGATCGCTACCATATATATATATATATATATATATATATATATATGGGCATGTATTTATTGCATGCGCGGGTAGATTCATTTTAGTTACTCGTGCCTTCCTAATACCTTTGCCCTTCCTAATGCCATTATACTAGCACCTTTGTGGAGAGTGAATTGTGCCACGGAGACGACGCTGCTTAGGAGCGAAGAAGAGGGAATCTGTGCAGAGAAGATTCTACGGAGGTGTATGATCTTCATCGAAGGAGTTTCCAAGGAAGAGGTGGTAGTGGAGGCTTGGGTCCGTAGAGGGAATTTGTACGAAGGCTCAGCTCCATTACTGCTTGAAATCGCCAGAAAGACGGAAAGGTATCCTATGTTTCTATTAAACATGATTTGTCCTCCACCTTCGGTCCTTTCCATTAAACTCAATTCTACCTTCCTTCATTCTCAATTCAACCTTCCTCTTTCCCCGTTAAAATCATAGTTATGGGGAAATCGACATGCATACATAAAGGGGGAAAAAAGAGGGTCATTACCAAAGGATCCGCAATTCCTATGCAAGATGAAGGTAGGGTTGATGATACAAGGGATAATATCAACTTCTATGATAGTGATGATGATTTGTCTAGCCTAGCTTTATGAAGAAAGTTCACAAAGCATCAGAAGCTCTTGACGGTTCTAATAAAGGGGTTCATAGAAATGAGGGAACAATTGAAAAAGATACCGGAGGTGCAGACAAAGATTCAAATGATAATGACAAAGAAATTAATGAGAGGAGTGTTTATGAAGACATGGAAGGAGATAAAGTAGGTAATTAGGAGATATTTGACGTGAAGGGCAAAGGAATGGTCAGTAAATCCAAAGGTCAAATTCATCATTCTAGTGAACTTATATTTGTACTCTTGATCCTTTTCTCATTAAAAAGTAGCTACTGATATCCATACTCTTCTTACACCTTCCACTAAAATAGCATTTCACTATTGGGAAAACAAATTGTGTGTTGTCTATTGTGTTTATGCATTTAAGTCATATTTCCAAAGAGAACTGACATATTGTAATATGAATGGAGTAAATGTAATGTAAACTATATAACTGTACCCTAAATGAACATTTTGTAATACAAAGTGGTAAGTTGTATTCTGTCAGAGAAACATGTAATGAAAAAATGTAAATAGGACAAAAGGATTGTCATTAGTTGGAAAAGACGAGGTAAAAGTCCATATTATTGAAAATTTGTTTCAATTACAGGATGTATACTTGTATTACTGATTTGTGTTTCTCTTACAAAATAAAATTTCAATTTACATAATTCTTGTTTCTATTACAGTATATTTATGCATGTAAGTCATATGCAAAGAGAACTAACATGTTGTAATATGAATAGAGTAAATGTAATCTGAAGTATATAATTGTACCCTAAATGAATCTTTTGTAATATAAAGTGATAAATTATATACAGTCAAAGAATCATGTAATGATAAAAATAATGGTTTAAAAAGGTACACATTTCAACAATGTTTTGCATCTTGTTTATAATTCCATTTCAATTATCATTTTATGTGTGGTTATATTCTTAGAATATTGAACGTATGTCAAGTGCTCTATGTAAATGCAGAAATTCAATTTCTAAACCATCGATGTTACATGATATATCCAAATTAGGAATGGACTGGTTTTTAGTTAGAAACAACTTAAAATGATGAAGAGTACAACATTTGCCAACCTAATCAATATGCCACAGCTAAAAGATGAGATTGGAGTTTTAGAGGACAATATTGAGAATTTTTTTGGTGTTGATGAGTTTGAGATGGTGAAGGGTTTAAGAGTGAGAATGATAGTAGAAGATGTTGGTGTCATTCTAGGAATACCATGTGAGGGCATTGATATAGTGCCAATCAAGAACTCAAAGGTAGTTAGGAAGGTTGGGGAGGAGATGTTTGGGGAGTAAATGTTCTCCAAAATGACAAATAAAGTAGAGAGGAAGTAGGCATTGCAGGAGAAAAGAATGAAGGAACTATAGCTGCTTCCCAAGGAAAACCTTGCCAAGACATGGCAAAGAATGATGATTGGTGATTCTAAGGTTGATTGCCCAAAAAAAGTAGGTGTTGGATGTTGTACCTCATGGTTACATTCCTTGTACCAAACACAGGGTACAATTCACTGTTGTATATCTTGCATTATCTCAATGATGTGACAACAACTTCATCCCTAAATTGGGAAAAGCTGGTATACAAGCTAATTTTCCAATAAATGGAGTTCATGAAAGAACTAATTAAGACAAGGAAGGTATGTGAAATAACGATGAAGAAGATCCTTTATGTCATTGGTTGTATGGTGTGCTTATATGTAAGTATGAATTCTAGATTTACTTTTGTATTTTTCCTTCTTAAGTAAGACAATAAATAGAAAATGTACTGACTACAAAAGAATGTATGTAGGTTTGGGCACTAGAGATGACAAACAATGCAAAACCCAAATACAAGAATGCAAAGCCAAGGGTTAAGAAATGGGAAACTCTAGTGAACATGACAAAAGAACTGTCAACAATAGGAAAAGATGAGGTAAAAGTCCATATTACTGAAAATTTGTTTCCATTACAAGATGTATGTTTGTATTAATAAATTTGTGTCTCTGTTACAATTTTCATGTTTGTGTTATAAAATTTTTGTTTCTGATATAGAGATTTATTTTCTATTACAAAATTCTCGTCTATGTTATAAAATTGTTGTTTGACTTGCAAAATGCAAGTTTCTGTTATAGAAATGTTGTTTGTATTGCAAAATACATCAATTCAATTACATCTAAATCTTCTCTGTACAGTCCATATGTTCTAAAAAAGATGAAGGTGGACAACAATGATGGTTAGGAAGTGATCAAATATTTAAAAGATATACCATTTTACATAACATGGAAAAAAGTTCCCACACTACAAGCCTAAGTGTATGGAACAAGGGAGGAGGAGTGAAGAGTCAAAGGAAAAGAAAACAGTTAGATGAAGAACTTGACTCAGGAAATGATAACTTGGTAGATAGAATCAAGTCTCTTGAGGATGATCTAGAAAAGAACAAGGATATATGCACAATGAATGTCGTCACAAGTTTTACAGAGGTAATGGAGGAAAATAAGAAGTTGAAAGTGAGTGTTCATGAATTGGGGGAATAGAACAAAAATTTGAAGAGACGATTCAGCTCTATAGAGGAATCACCACAGTTCACTCCACTACATTTGAGCTATGTAGGACATACACATCCAACAATAAAAGAAGCTCCAGTAGCATAAAAATAAGAAATGCATGCACTAGAAAAGAAGGAAATGAAGATGTTTGCCAAAGAAAAAGAAGCTAAATTCAAACCTTAGAACCATTGAAGAAAATGTAAAGATTAGAAGGGAGCCAGTGGTAAGTACATATCTTTCTTTTTTATATTCCTCTTTCCTTGAGTATTATAGGAAGTGCATTACAAAAAATATTAATAATCCTTGTAATCTAACACATATACAGGAAAGGAATGAAAACTTCAATGGATATGAACACTTCAAGGGTGATCATTGGGAAAAAGAGGTAAAGAACTTCAAGGAGAATATCAATGAAGTGTAAGAGAACACAAGGGAAGAATTATGTGATAAATACATATAATCAACCTTATTTAACTCATTGGGCTAAAACTTGTTCTATAGATCAAGAAGGGAATGCCATTTTGGAGATGACACATGGTGTACAGGAAAACAACTATCAAGGATGCTTTTCAAGAATTAAATGATTGAATCTCCTATAATGTTGACATCTCAAGATCTAATACATATATAAAATTTTCATGTAAAATATGTAGTAATGTTTGGTGTAATGAACATGTGATGGACTGCTTTATGGACATGCTCAAAGCAACTTCAAGTAAGAAAAGAAAGAAACAAATCAAATGGAATTGCTTGAAAATATATGTCCTGGTAAGAATGAACTACAAGCAGAGTTTATGTACTAATGTAAATTATGTACTGAAATAAATTTGTGTACAAATGGCATTGCTTGAGTAAATTATGTACTGATGTAAATTTGTGTTTCTTGTAGCAAAAAAAACACATGGGTGACCGCCAAAAAAGATATGGTGACCTATGGGTGAGACCCGTGTTCCGACAAAAGATATAGTGATTGTAACAAACTAAAATTCGAGTATATTCTCAGTTTCTACCTTTCCTATCTTTTCTATCCTTTTTTTCCTTAATGTTGAATTTGCGGATTTATTAGTGGTTTGGAGTGAATTTGATCTCTATTCATGTAAGTATATGGGTTTATGCACAAATGTCTCAATAAATGTTTTTAATAAGGGCCTAATTGCAAATTTATCACTAAAGTGAGATAAGGATAAAATAATATTGATCTGGAATTTTTATAGACTTTTGGAACAAGGAAGAGATAAAGAGATAAATAATAACTCCCTAAATAAGATAATCTGATCCTGAATTATTTAATATGAGAAATAGTGGTAATAATGAATCATAGGCCAAAATTCACTAAAGGAAGACTAATTGGTTAAAAGTAACTTCAGATTCGTTTTCTTTGGGTTTATTTGGCTTGGAGGCCAAGTTTCACAAATTTGGGATAATATTAACCATATATATTTGATTTAGAAAAGAAAAAGGGATTTTTTTTAACATGAAATAAAATATTTAGTGACTCCAAAATTGGAAAATAATCTTGGATTCATAATCTACACAGTAAGAATAGTGTTTTGGTGAATTTACATGAAATTTGGATAATATTTAGTGTACATGTGTAGATTAGGAGAGAGAAAGTGTGTAACATCCCAAAATATTAAATTATATACAAAATAACTTCAAAGGATAAAATTAATGGACAATTCATGTTCCACATGTTTTGGTTTACTTAAGGGTGAAGTTTCACATTAATTGGAGGATTCCAGATGTATCTAATGTGATAAGAAAGAGAATACATAATTTACTTTTAAAGAATTAAATAAAATAGTTAGGGTCTTCAAAAGTGAAAACTAATGCAATATTCAGATTTTAGATACCCTAAATAGGTTGGGTGTCAAATTTCATTAAAATTGGGATTTGTTTGCACCCTAAAATGAAGAGAGAGGAAAAGATAAATTGTTCATGTGTCACCTTATTCGATTTTGATTGGGAAATTAATTGAATGTGTCACACGTTATTGGACGGTCGAGATCTGCAGTGGACATGTGTCCACCTGATCAGACGGTCCAAAAGTCATCTCTAACCTTACACTAATAAGGCAAGCAACAGTTGTGAACGTGGCCTAGTTTTTTGGGATTTTCTCCCTCGTTACTTGACCATTTTTTGAGATTTTTAGATCTTTAACTTCGAGATGAGATTATGCATCTATTGCTCCTTTACTCAAGTCATTTGGTTGAGTTTTAACAAATGCCCAAATCTTAGGCATGAAGATTCATGGCCTCTCCCCTCTTCTTTGTTTCTCGCACCCCCATATAAATACTAGTACGTAGCCCTTCGTTCCCTTTACTTAGTTTTCCTCTACTCTCAATTTCCTCACACGCTTTTGGATGGCCATTGCCGAGCTTCTTTCTACTCATTGGCTTGTGACTCCCTTTCCGGATGCCATGGTTTGTCAGAGTGCAATTAGTCTTCAGATAGGCTACTTCGACCCTTGTTCTTCATACTCTCTCTGTCAGTTTCACAAACAATCAGAGGTCGTGATTTTACCCAATTTTGGATGGGGCTACTGCTGCTTCTACTCGCAGACATGGAAGGTTGCGAGGAAGGGGGAAATCCCCCCTGTGAATTCCTTAATTTGCCCTCACCTTGTTTCTCCTTTCTTGCTTTCCCTTCGAGGGTATTTTCGACATTGTATCTCCCGCCTTTGTTTTCTGTGGGTCAGCTGGGCCATTGACCGAGTGACATGGCCACTTTTGATTGGGCCATGTCAGCCAGACTCGATTCCCTATCTCTCCCTTTTTTATGATTTCTCGGCTAATGTGGATTCAAGGAATATCCTGATTGGTCAGTTTTATAAAAATCATATATTTTAATCTACTTGTCCAAAAATTAAGTAAATATATGTTTTGAAATCGGAAAAATGTGTTCTTTCTAATAAAAATAGTTTCAAAGCATGATTTCCATGTTTTCTAAAAGATGATTTTTGAGAAGTGAAATAAATGTATAAAATTCATAAAAAATGTAACTTTAACATATAAACTCCAAAATTAACATAAAAATATGTTTTCTTGATCAAGAGAACCTAATAAATTGATTGGTGAGGTTTTTAGAGTCAAAATCTGAGTTTTTCTAAAAAGGTCCAAAAAATAGGGTTTCTCTACATTAAGGTGCATTATGTACTCTAATACATGTTAATATATTGAAATAGGAAAGTTGAACTTGGATCGTCTAAAAGTGGTGAAAGTTGGTAAAACTCAGTAAGAGAGGTATGTGCATCCTTACACCCTAAGTTGGGATATTTGTAGATCAAACCCTAAATTCCCTAATGAGGCACTATATGAACCATGTTCTCTCTATTATTATTTCTTTTGCTATATTTTCCTCAAAATCAAAATTGATATTCTATATCTTGGGTCTTGTACCCCCACTGGCATGTTTCAAATATATGATGTTTCCACTTGCCATAGTTCCTTAGTAGCATGTTGTTTTTATTAGACTATTTAGCTAATGTAGTTGTACTTCTGTACAACCACCCATAGATAGGGCATGTGTTATTTCACCCTAGGGAATGTGTTTACTCTCCCCTTTATAAAATTGTTATAGGTGACTAGGAATATGTTACTCTCCTCTCACCTATAGGTTGGGGTCTGGTAGGTACCTCAACCCTATTTAGTTAATGTTGTCAATATTAATCATGCATGCAAATCTTTTACTATTTTCTTGTTATGGAAAGCATCTATTTGATTATGCATCATACTCTTGACCATCTTCATCTTTTGATGAATCTATAGCCTTTAATGTCCATCTTATATCTTATCTTTTATCCTTGTTCACTATTTACACATACCTTATTTTCTCCTCTTGCTAGGTGATCCCAACCACCCAGGCCTAGGATCAGAGTTGCACAACAGGAGCATGGAGGACCAGCCTAGGATTAGGATAAGGAGTACATGGATTTCAGCATGGACCTAACTCATGAAGTCTATGTTTGGAGACAAACTTGATATGGTTTAGATTTCCCTCTACGAGATCCTTATGTTGTAACATCCATGTAAACCCTTTATGTGAGATGATGTTGTACTTTTGTAAAATTGATTATAGTCTTGAAACTTTTATATTCCATTGCTACACTTTGGTCTTTTGTATACCATTATATAAGATTTGAAAATTTTATACCTGATCTAGGATACCTTTTGACTGTGTATGGTATGGATGTTTTTATCTTCAAATTTTAGTGGGGAGTGGATCCCCTCTGGGTCCCATTCCTTACAACTCTCTCCAATAGATATTGAGTACATTATATTATTTAACAGTAAATAGACTCAACCATTGGAGTATTTGATAAGCAATTGAATAGATTGAACAATTCAAACATACAAAGCAAGTTATACAGATAAGCCCAGAAATAAGTATAATTACTTAGATTTTATAATATTTCATCATATAAGAACTGTGTACTATAAAGACATGGCAAGGCTAATAAACCAATGTGAAATGTATTCGATCCTAGAAAATATACTAAACGACTTGTATTACTTCTTTTATTATTCCCTGAGGGATTTGAGGAATACCACTCAAGTTCAAACTGGCCACTACTAAGTCAAAATTAGTGCCATACAAGATCTAGGAGAACCAGATTCCTAAGATCTTCTCTGCCCTTGGTCGGTATGACTCTGCCACATCGACATGTCAGGTCAATCTACTAACAACCTAGTCCATCCTTGGTACAGTTCACAACACTAGAGATAGGAGGTGGGTATGCAAACCCTACCATCTGAGGTACAATTGCAGTTGTCCTCAAATTTCATTTCATATGTAATCACTGAGACACAACTGTAGCCGTTCTCAAACTAAGGTCTAGGTATCACCGCAGTCATCCTCCCTATACACTTGGAGTCAGGGTGACAACCACCCTACATAGTCAATTGTATGCACTCCGAGTTTCCCTTAAGAATGATTGTTTCACCATACAGCAAGTTCTGAAATCGAAGATTGTTCTATGGCACAAGGCACTACATGATTAGGGTTTCACGTGATCAATTAAACCAATTGAGTGAATTAAGGTTGCATCATACAAGTGGACACACAAACCATAATTCATTTCTAGCAAGCATATAATTATAAAAAATTTAGAAGATGTAAAACATGTGAGATATAATTCTTAATCACAATAACCACATGGTACTATTCATTGTCATATATGATACTATACTAGTCATCATCTCACCCTAGCACACAATTTCTAATCACATGGTTCCAGGGTTTCAACCCTTGTCACATCATGAAGAGGGTTGCACCTCATTCAGGGCTCATCCATGCCCAAAGGTCATTTAGACCATCACATTATTTTTTGCATGTCCAACATTATCTTCCATGCCTTAGAATAAGGCTCAACGGATCATCAATGCGCATGTGACATATAAGATTAACATAGCAAGGAACTATGATGTTTAATTAGCATCATATTAAGGTTTCAATACAAGAAGAATGTATTTCATTGTCACATTTAATCATTCAAGATGTCTTATCACAATTTATTACCATCACTTAGTTACATTAGGGTTAGGTGTAACAAGATTTATCGCATTAAAGTTACACATCCACTTATTATGGTGATTTATCAAATATATTCATTCGAGGAAAAAGGTAAGACTACAAGGTAAAGGCATTGAAGCATCGAATCCACATCATTATTACCAACACATCATATTATAAACTTCATTCTAAATCATTGGATGTCGAAGCATCACTAGTATAGTAATGGTTTATAGGGTCCCTTTTTTTAAGCCTATAGGGTCTCTTTCTAATCAAGGCTTAAGTGCTCGACAATATAGAAACTACACTATAGCGTCAGTTTTCTTAACCAAAGAAAATTGACCTTAGATAGCAGCGTCGGGTTTGCACAAATAGAAACCCGAGGCAATAGTTACAATGTTGTGTCATTTATATCAAATAAAACCGACCCTATAACCTGAGTCTATAAGGTCATTTATTTCATTAAAACCGACCATATAGGGACATTAGCATCTTAATTTTTGATAAAGTGTCGCCTCAGTTTTGTTTAGGAAAACTGACCTTGAAGATTTGTAAGGTCAGTTGTATTACAAAAACTGACCCAATAGAGGTACAAAGAAGCTGACCCTGAAAGAAATTGACCCTGAGGTCTATAAGGTCGGTTGTACAAAAACACCGACCCTAAAGGTCTATAAGGTTGGTTGTACTACAAAAACCGACCCAATAGAGGTACAAAGAAACTAACCCTGAAAAAAAAAACTGACCTTGAAGTCTGTAAGGTCAGTTATACTAAAAAAATCGACCTTGTAGGGTTTATAAGGTTGGTTATACTAAAAAACTGACCATGTAGAGTACAATTTTCTTTTATAGAAAAATCTACAAAATAGAAATCTGTAGAACAAGAACTTGCAGAACAAAAATCTACTTTACAAAGATCAAAACCTACAATAGAAAGAAGACTTGCAAATGCAAAGATGTAAGCTTCAAATTCATTATAAAGTCACTTGCTAGATTTTATGTTCAATCCTATTTGAATTGAAATCAATTTTCCAAACCACACACATTCATAACAAAAATAATTCAACATATTCAGTTGAGACATTTTCATACGCATAGCACATCATAGCATTCACAAAATGATAGATTGCATTAACCAAGTCTGAGATGATATGAAAATTCATGTCAGATACAAAAGTAAATTTGAAATTAAGAGTTTCAAACTACATATATACATAAATGAATCTAACATATGAATTCAATCCAATTCCATAGTGATTTCATTTAGAAAAGCATATGACTACTCTTCTCAGAATTCATTTAAATCCTCAGGTGTGTAAGGTTGAGTTGTAAAGATTTACAACAGAAATGCAACATGCTAATATTTTATAAAATGACTACAAATCACTTGTAAATTTATGATGTTATTCTTAATTACCTGATCTATAGTCTGAATGTCATGTGTTGCTCCTTTGACAATAGTTTGCATACACTTCATTACATAGTAGCCACAAGCCCAGTCATCATTTTGTATAGGACACTAAAAATAAGGAATTATACTTAATGTTAGTAAACTACTTTAAACAGGGTTGAGATAAGACTTTAAGAGTTGGCATACATTAATATAAGAGTTGTACGTAAGACTAAGACATCAAAGTAGCTACCTTGACTTTCTTTAAATTGAATGTCTTTAATTTTGTGGGTATTTGTCCTCCACCTTCACGAAAAGCCTTTATACCCTAATTAATTGATTAAGATAATTGGAAAAATAGAAATTCTAAATAGAGTTATCATGTTGAAGCTTAACAATTGATGTGGTAGAGACTAAATTTATGCTTACTCTATAGTTGGCAATTATAGTTTGTGGCCCCTTGTTGTTTTTTCCATTAGGTCAAGATAATAAAGAGTCGTCAATTTTGGGATGACCACCACTAATTCCCAATGTCTAGATCTGATTAAGAATAAAACAAACATTAAATAATGAAATTTAGTCATTATCAAAATTATATTGAATAATGAAACTTACTTGACATTAAAAGGATTAGAATTATTTCCTTTCCCACACTAGAAAAATATTTGAATGCAGTAGAGAAGTAGTCATTTACATCCTCAATATGTGTTTCCACCTGACTAGTGAATGAAGGAACTATGAATCCAACATTCTTTATTTCAAAGTTTATGGCCTCGGTATAAAAGTGGCTATAAAACATTTGTAATCATTTTATATATAGAAATCAGTTATAAATGTGTATTGGAATTTTCTATATTGATAAATCCTTACCTTATCCATACTTTTAATATCGAAGTATTTAGGCAATCATACCATAACAACTCTATAATATCGTCAAGAAAAATATAATTCTCAAAGTCCCTCCCTATTGCATCTTCTCTTAAATTGACCAACATATGTGATCTTGAGCTTTGGTTGGCATAATATTGACACAAACATTTACATTTACTTCCCAACTCATCGAATGTGGATTATGGAATGAAAAATGGCTTGGGCATAGGAGGAAGACTAGTAGGATTCTGACTTTTTGGTTTACAAACATGTTAATTAAATTACATGTTTATATCACACGAGTTCATATATGTAGTCAAATGGGAAAAACATGATAGAATTGAGGTATACCTTGTCATTGAGAACCAAGTGTCTCGACCATCCCACCATAGCACCCCCTATTTCTTCAACTGTACTATATTTAGTATTATGTATGGGAAGTGGTTTGTCCCCCATTCTGTCATACATAAGATGGATGGACACACGACAAATGTCATCAGTAATTGGTTGGCAATGCAATGTACCACCGAGGTTGTATACCTTGCCTGCTACCACAATATTATATTCTAGAACCTCCCTTGTAAGTTTGAAGTTCATACCAACCTAGAATTAAAATAATATAAGTTATATACAAAGTGATAAACCAGATACCTACTACAACTATATATATCATACTAATAACACAACATATAAAACAAACTTACTATAGATTGTTGTGGTGGGTCATTGGGAGTGCGCCCATGACCTTATACAACTGGAGCATGGGCTTGTACCTCATCATCTGAGAGACGCACAGTTTGAATAGGTTGAGAAGGGTGACTAGGATAAAATGAAGACATTATTTCTTTTACTTTTTGTGCTACTAGTGCTTCAACTTCCTCTTGTGTCAGACCTCCTGTACAACCTCTTCTAGATTGCTTTTGTGAAGGACCAAAATAAGACTTCAATCCTACGCTAGATCCTAATGCCCTAACATGACCAGGATTCTCCTTCATACCAAGAGCAACTGATAGTTCATCCATGTGGCCAATTGGGATGAACTTTCCTTCCTTCCTTTGCTCATGGAGATCAATCTATTCATAGTTAATAAAAATATTAAATCACAAATAATTAAATATAAATAAATTAAAGTTTGTGGGAGTTACTCTTTACTTACCATCTTTTGTGCCACATCCTTAGTTGCAGGGTTGGGAATTTCACCTTCTCAACTTTTTCTAGCATCAATCCACAACAAGTGTTGGGGTGGATGCTCAACTTGAGTTGTACTAGACTCTTCTCCATAAGAGAGTTGCTTCTCTTATAGTTGGCGACGGAAGGCATAACCACCAGGTCTCAAGCGATGTTCATGCACATTTTTGGCCCGCCTTTCCTTTTAGGCCTCATGAATAGACTAATCATTTCAAAAGAGGTATTGTAATTTAGATCAAATACATATATATATATATATATATATATATATTAATTGTATAAAAAGATTCATACAATACATCACAATCTTTATTACCTAAAACATATCTGACTTCCTAGATTCAACAAATCTTTTCCACACCTCTGGATCTATAAAAATATATTGATCGGTTGCTTTCTTCTTTTGATTAGGATTATCTATATAATCCCTTTTGAGATAGGTCTTAAAAGCCCTCCATCGTACACCACAACGTTGTAGCACTTTTTTCTTGTGATCTTTTTCATTTAGATGAAAAACACCCTATACATACAAAAGCAATAATGTTATTTCAACAAGGATATGTCTTTCTAAGGAAACTACATTAGAATATAAAAAAACTTAGTAGAATAATATCACTTCAACTCACAGATACATCTTTCCATATGAGGTCTTTTAAGGCAATATCAACATTCTGCCAATTTTCTATCTCTATTGCCACCTTACCGTGCATGGTCACCCCTACATAATGCTTGAAAGAACTACCATGTTCCCCAATAGGTGCTCCTGTGACATCAAACTGCATTGGAAATTTCTCCCCTTTGGCCCTGAGCTCCTAGAACCTGCGCATTAGTGTAGGACCTCTACATTTCTTATCATTACCAGTACTAAAAGCATCACCACTACCAGAAGCATCATCACTACCATCCTCATGGTGCTCATGCTCAGAATGTTCATCTTCACTTACCATTTTAGAACAACATGCAAGTGTATGTGATAAAATAAAAACATAAGTGATAATAAAACCTTAAGTGGTAATATGATGTATATTTAAAACATTACATGCTTGAATGATAATAAAATCTAGAATTCCAAGAATGCATGCCACTAGTATTGGTTGATTTTCTAGTCAAGTGAAATTCCTTCAGCATGGTCTTGACGTTTATAGTATTCATTGGTGTTAACTTCAACATTTACACTTGGAAAACCAACTAACACTGGGCTGGAAGCATCATACTTTTTGTAGTATTCTCTTTCATTTATAGGATCGACAGTAAACTGTCTTTTTCCATGAAGAATGACAGACCAATTTTTATTTGTCGGGTCATTAATATAGAATACTTGTTTTGCTTGGTCTGCCATGATGAATGGCTCATCTTTCTCACCAATCTTTTCAAATTTCACCAATGTGAAACCCAACTCATCCACTAAAATTCCTTTGTTGTTATCATCCCAATTACATCTAAAGACAGGAACTTAGAAATCCATATAGTCCAATTCCCATATGTCTTCAATGACGGTGTAATATGACATCTCAAACTCGTGTGGTCTTTTATCTTTAGTGCTAGAAAAATACAATGAACAAGCTTGAACAATGACCCCACTATTTTTGACTACACTACTTTCATCTTGATGCTTTGTGTAGTATGAAAATTTGTTTATGTCATATCCTTCATATGACATGACATCCATTTTTGGCTTAAAGGTGAGCCATTTTATGTTCTCAGCAACATTATTCAGTGATTCAAATAGTTGAGTAAAGACTCTCTCTTCAAACCACCTAATAAATGTTCAATTATGCTCTCTTGCAAGCCACATTGAACTGGATCAAGGATGATTTCTCTTGATAAGATCATTGTGTTCTGTGATGTAGCTACCAACTTCATCGATGTTGTGTAAAATATACAAATGTGCTTATTCCCACAACTCACAACTAATTCCTTTCACTCGTGCTCCTAGAGTTCCTTTGCCACAATAAGATTATCAGTGTGATGGGAATTTTTTAGATCACTAGAAGTTTCATTACAATTCAAAAAATCATTGCAAAAGTCCATCACCTCCCTAGACACATAACCCTCAATAATACTCCCTTTAGGACGATAATGATGTCAAACATCACCTTTAAAAACACTCATGTAGCGTTCAAATGGATACATCCAGTGTAAGAAAACTAGACCCAACATCTTCACCTCCCTTGTTATATGTACTACAAGATGAACCATGATATCAAAAAATGAAGGAGGAAAGTACATTTCAAGCTGACACATGGTAACAATTACATCTTTTTGTAATTTATCGAGAGTATCAGGATGTATCACTTTGTTGCATATTCCATTGAAGAAGAAATAAAGTCTTGTGATTGCAAACCTTACATGCTTCAGAAATATATATTGAATAGCCACAGGTAAAATTTATTGCATTAAGGTGTGACAATCATGAGATTTGAGACCTATCAACTTCAGATCCTTCTTTGATACCAATCTATGAATATTAGAAGAGTATTTGTGTGGAAGATTACTATTATACATGCACTCACAGAAAGTCTTTTTCTCCTTCTTTGACAAAGTGTAACAAGCTGGTGGTAAATATGTACGGCGACCCCTGATCTCCACTGATAATTCTTTTCTTATACCCATTAAATCTAAATCTTTTCTGTATTTGATGTCGTCTTTAGTCTTTCTTGGTATATTCAATAGCGTACCAATGATGCTATCACAAACATTTTTTTCAACATGCATGACATCAATGCAGTGTCTAATTGACAAGAATCTCCAATAAGGAAGATCCCAAAATATTGACCTCTTCTTATATAAAGATTTGTCACATGTGAGAGTACGACTACTTGATCTCTTTCAAAATTCATTGGCAATATCTTTCACCCTTTCATATACAACGTTTCCTAATATAGGTTTAGGAGCACTTCATTCCTCAGTTGATCCATTAATGGTTTTGCATTGTCTTTGATAAGGATGAACTTGTGGGAGAAATCTCTGATGACCAAGATATATGATTTTACCACAATGTTTCAATAGGATTGAATCAGTAGTTTCCTTAAAAAATAGGACATGCTTGGTATCCTTTTATGCTATATCCAGACAAATTTCCATAAGATGGAAACTCATTAATTGTGCAAACCAACATAGCATGCAAACTAAATATCTATTCACATGAAGCATCATATGTCATAACACCTTCTTCTCATAGTTTCATTAGATCATTAATTAGAAGTTGAAGGTAAACATTAATGTCATTACCAGATTGCTTGGGCCCTGATATGAATATTCACAACATGACATACTTATTTTTCATACACAACCAAGGAGGAATATTTTATATGATAATCATAACAGGCCAAGTGTTATGTTGTCTGCTTAATGTACCATAAGGATGAATTCCATTTGTACAGAGTCTAAGTCTTAAGTTCCTTGTTTCTTTACCAAATTGAGGGTTTAAATCAATTTTCTTCCATTTTGGTGAATCATATGTGTGTCGTAGGACGTTGTCATCATTAGCCTTTAACTCCCCATGCCAAGACAAATTTTGCGCATCTTCAATATTAGCAAATAAGCGTTGAAATCATGGTATTATTGCTAGATACCACATCACCTTGGTAGGAGAGCCATTCTTAGCCTTACCTGAATTTGTGGTCTTGTACATTGACGCACCATATTTTGGGAAATTTATCAAATTACTATAGTCCTTCTGAAATAACACACAATTATTTGGACATGCATGAATCTTCTTAGCCTCCATTCCCATTGGGCACACTATTTTCTTTGCTTGATATGTTGAAATTAGAAGCTCATTGCCTTTAGGAAGAATTTCCTTTAACAAAGATAACAGTGAAGTGAAACTCTTATCGCTCCATCTATTTTTAGCTTTAAGAGTATATAATCTCATCACAGCACTCAACCTCGTAAACTTAGTACAACCCTTATATAATGGTCTTTCAGCATCATGGATAATGTTTGCAAATAAAGAAGGTGGATCAATGGCATTGTCTCGACAACTACGTAGCATCTCATCAACTATATCATCATGAGTCGGTTCATCATTGACATCATCATCATTATCTATATATTTTATGCCACAACTATTAGTATCGACATTTTCGAATCCATAATTAAATTTCTCTCCATTCTAATACCATTCATTATAACCTTGTATGATCCCATTGCATATGGCATGATTCTTAATTTCCTCAACAATATCAAATTTCAATTTGTTACCACAATTTCTACATGGATAATAGAACCTATCTGTAGGTAGTTTCCTATGTTCCTCAGCAAATCTGATAAATTCATCAAGACCTTTGTCAAACTCTGGACTGCAATGGTTCTTGATAGACATCCAACTTTGATCCATTTTCTAGATCACATTAAAATTAATTATAAAACTAAGCATTAAATATTGATACTATCAGCTGTAAGTTTTTATTGATAGGAAGTTAATTACTTTTATACTAAAGTATACCACCTATCCCATTTTTCAATATTTAATCTCACTAGTAACTGTATAATGTATGTTTAGTTTTCAAGAAAATTTTAGCAGCATTTCCCCTAACTTCTCCAAGTACATCGATGTAAATGGCAAATAACCACCCACATATGTACCCAGAGAACAAATGAGGAAATACTACTAAAATTTTCTTCAAAACTAAACATGAAAATACACTTACGTCCTAAGTGAGATTAAATATCTAAAAACAGTCCCAGGTCAGGGACTATCCAAAATTTACTCCTAATGAGTAAATTTTAATCAGGTTTCTAAGTTAATATATAAATGTATTATTGTCATATTTATATATTAAGTTAAACATCATGCATCAATGATCTCATCTATAAACCCTAAAGTGTCAATATAGGACTATACAATGTTTACTCTCATATTTCTAGAATGTATACAATGATTACCTATGTGACTAATAATAAAATGTAGATATGAAAGAATACATGTTTTTATTATTGGTTGGGTTGCTAGTCAAATAAAATGGAAATGTAATATAATTGGACTAAGCCGCCGAGATGAAAATGAGAGAAGACAATGTGTGGGCAGTGGAAGGCACGTAGGTGGCAAGGAGCAAGAGGATGACTATCGAGTGCCAGAGTGTCGACTATTGTGAGCAAATGGATGACAACATGGTATGGTAGTGGATGAGTTCTGTGAGCACCAACAATAGACGACGACGAGCTATCCTTCCTTGGTGGCGATGAGCTCTACTTCCTTGGCGACAACGATCTCTCCTTCCTCAGTGGCGACGAGCTCTCCTTCCTCAGCGGCGACGAGCTCTCCTTCCTTGGCAGTGACGAGCTCTCCTTCCTCAGTGGAGGCAATAGATGATGGTGGCAGGGGCTTGAGATGGCAGACAACAACTGCCTCAAACTACCAGTGGCAGCCACAAACCAAAGAGAGTGACGAAGATGATCGGTGGATTGAGACAAAGATGGAGACGAACCGAAGAGCATTGGAACCCAACGCGGTGAAGGAAATTGCCTTGAGTGCGGCGTGTTGGTCGCAACCTGCTAGCTGGAAAATGAACCCCTTGGTAGAAACCCTAATAGAGTGCATAGCGTGGAGGTAATACCCCATATAGGGTCGGTTGGGTGGTAAAAACTGACCCAATAGAGAAAAGTGGTACCTGAATATTTGCACAAAAACACCTGCAAGGTCAATTATTAAGGAAAATTGACTCTACAGGTCTCCCAAAAATTGGACCTTACTAGGTCGGTTCTTTGCTAAAAACTGACCCTATAGCTCGTTTAACACTTTCAAGGTCTGTTTTTATGGACAACCGACTCAACAGGTCTCCAATCGGTACCCAAATTTTTTACACTGCTAGGTTGATTCTTTGCTGAAAACTGACCATGTAGCTCGACACTTATGGAGGGGGGAAGGCAAAATGGAGCCATTTTCTCCACAGGAAACCTTTTGGGTTGCTTTTCTGATAAAACTGATGCTATCTTTATGTGTGTGAGATTTTGGTGTGAAATTTTGATTTTGCGGGTCTTTTGTAGCGTCGATTAGCTTTAGTATAATTGACCTTGTACCTCAATCAATATCGGCTTTTTTCTTCATGACTTATTGCTTCGGTTTTCTTTACAGAAATGATGTAATAGCTTATTAGGTCAGTTTTGCTAGTAAAAGTGCAATGACATTATTGGCCAAAAATGTAGTAGTGCATTCAATCACAACTATTAGATCAATTTCAATATTTCAAAACCATCAATTGATATGTAGGTTTAACCCTTGGATCATATAACCAAAGAAACCATCAGTTTAGGACTTAATTGAAGCAACTCATGATACATAGTTACACCATCAGTTGACACCATTGGTTATCACCATTGGTTGTCATAAAGGAAACTCCATCAACCCTAGTATAAGGACATCCATCGTTTGTGACACAAGGAAGAAAACAACTTATAAACATAAGTATAAGCCATCATTTGATAGGTGCTAAGAAACATCGATTGCAATGTAAAACTAATCTAAGTATTCCTATACCTTAGGAAGATCGTGTACATAGTTTCAGATTCATATAGAACTGGAAACTAAGCAAGAAACAACATTAAAATTGAAACCTTTAGCATACATAGCTTCTCTAAGCTTCGATCATCATTTTAGAGCAAGAACGTGAGCAAACAAGCTTGTAGTAAGCAATAAAAGTGAAGAGAGTTATAAAACTCACCTCCAGGAAGAAGATCATACTTCAAGAAGCAAGAAAAATCAAGTAAGGTAAAGAACCCTAGTATAAGCTCTGAACTCAGCCAACTAGCACCTTTCTCTACAAGAGAAGCAAACCATAAACATAAGGAACAAGAAATGTAGGTTCTTTGATCTCTAGAACAAACTCCTCCATGGAAAACCATGGTTCTATCCTTAAAGAAGGTAGGAGGAAGAAGAACAACATGAGAAACAAAGGAGAGAAGGAAAAAATTACTAGCTTAGGTCAAGATCACCCAAAGGAAGCTTCACAAATCCTAGATGAGGGTAGATCTGAACCCTAGATGCTCCAACATGAAGATCAGCTATATTCTTCCACCTTGGGCACTCTGTTCACCACCAAGAAGGGGAGGACAAATCTCTAGAGAGGAGGGAAGAGATTAGGAACCAAAGGTTTCATTTGTGAGCTAAAGGAGAGGTATACAAAGCTTATAGATAAGTGAGAAGAGAAGCTTGAGGTGTCCTAGTAGCTTTACCATGTGTCTGTAGCTTATGACTGTCATCGCCATGAAAGCAACAACACCACTAGTTGTAGAAACATGTTAGGCCACCGTATGATGTCCTCCCATGGTGGCTACCTGTAATGACCACATTTGTGCTTAATTGGTAAACTAGGGTTTACCTGAATGATTACATGATTGATTAGATTGAACATCATTTAGAATTAATAAATGAAACTAGCTCAATTGTGATGTTTCAAACCTAATAATAAACTCTAATTATGATTTTATTTTGAAGAATTAGGGTTTGATAAATGTAAACCCAAATCGGAAAAAATTAGGGTTTTGATAGTACATGAATATGGAATTTGATCAGGATAGTAGTGTGGTAAATGATTTTTCATATTTTCTAAAAATTTTGTATATTATTTAATTTTGGATATGATATGGATAACTCAAATATGAATATTTGAAAAAAAAATCAGAATATCTAGGTGTTCTTTGAATGTGGTTCTCGGTCGAACTATACTTAGACCAAAATGCTGACAGAGTGTTGTTTAGTAGTGTAGTGTTTGATTTTTAATTATTTATTTGTAACATTTAATGATATAAAATTTATATTGGATCTATAACCTTACATTTTATACATAATGATAAATTTTCATATTTTTTGGAGGATGTTTGACCTCTTAAATAAATGAATTACAATAACTTTTTTATAACAGAAAAATATGTTGAAATAAGAAAAAGTATAGTGAGGGCTTAATGTGTAAATTACCCAAGCACCTAAATTTCTCTATATGAGAAAGATAGCACCCAAGTAGCTCTCATATTTCTTGATCCATTCTAGAGAAACGAGATCCTAGGGAGAGAGGGAGAGTTAGGGTTTGAGAGAAGAAAGTGGTGGAATTACTGATCTAGGGTTTCTCTGTCTGAGATATGATGAAATCAAGTAAGTTTAGCTTCTTTGCATAGCCTTTCATGGTGAATCTTCTCTCACATGTCAAAATTATTTCCCTCCTATGATTTGATTTGAAATGGTATGAAATCTTCCATTTTTCTCACTCTTTCTTCATAATCCCCCATTTCTAGGGTTTCCAGGTTGAAAGGAAGAAGAATCTGGTGATTTACCAGGGTTTTTATATGAGTTCAAGATTTTCAGAGATGAGATGTATTTTTAAGGTGTTTTCACACCTTAGGGTGAGTGGGTACTTCCTTTAAACAATATATTGTATGAAAATGAGTTAAATGATCAATAATCTTTACTTGTTTTGTATGTGACTACAAACCCTAAACTACCCTTTTGACCTAGCTTTTGTAAGATGATACTAAATAAGATTATTTCTTTATTGTGATGGATTCTGGTTGATAAATCATACTAGAAATGCATACAAATTATCTAAATGAAAATTCCCAAAGTAATTGCTGAGTTTATATGAAAATAGAAAAATCTAGGGTTTTCGGCTATGACTAAATTTGTTGTATAATGAATAAATAAGTTTTTTTAGTTGAATCTCCTTGGTTACAAAATATTTTATTATCTGAATGTTTAGTACATATATTTCAAATAAGATCTTGTATTTCATGTGATGATATCAATGTTTGCTTGATATATCAATAAAGAGGGTGAAACCCTAAATGAATGGAAAGTTGGAAGTTTGCAAATAGATTCATGAATTCAACTGATGTGATTCTTTATTATTATTAATTCATTTATTTAAGGTTCTTCTTGATGCATGATATTTTAATGATCATATCTTGAAAACTCTATTTAAATTCATACCAGGGTTTCATATGCATGACTGGTTGAAATGAGTTATGTGATCATTTGAGTTTCTAGATGATTATCATTTTATATGCATACACATTTTGATTTGTGATGCAAAAATATCTAGTTGAGTTAATTGACATGAAATGCATAAGTTGTTATGGTAATTTAAGAAAATAGAAAAGGCATTTCCCTAGATAGGGATGTCTTTGATGCCACGCATGAATATGAGAAATGTTGAATGTAAATGTTTATATCATTAGACATGATATCTGTTTGAACAAATGAGAATTCTTCTATGTGCATGAGAAATGAGAAACCCTGAGAGAAGGGTAATCAGTATGTTAAGAATCTATGAAATGAGAAACCCTAAGATAAGGGTAACCAATATGTTATGCATTCAACTAAGTATTATCAGTGAATTCATCCCAATAGATTAAGTAGTCAGTAATAGTAATATTAGATGCCCTAAACACCATAGAACCCTCCCTGGGGGTCTGTATCGGGATGGGTGAAATAGGCTATGGACTATCAGATATAGGAAGAAGCGGCCCTGAACTAATTATCTACCATCAACTGATTAGATATCAGTTGTACTTCAGTTGAGTAGCATAGTACCCAACAATAACTAGAGATCATGGTGGTACTATTTCAGTAGTAGGGGTATCCATTAATAACTGGAGATCTAATGGTACCCACCAGTTGAAGTATACAAACCTTGTGGACCTACTTCTTCTGGAAGTTACTCCATTTTGCGTGTCAGCCCTAGTGGAACCACATTATGTAGATTTGAGGCTTTTTAGCCTAGAGGCACCCCTCCTGAGTACCCAGGACAAGGGGCCACAATTTGTGAATGATGTTTAGCTGTCGTTATGCCAGACGTGGCAACCTCACTGTAGACTGAGGTAGTTAGTAGTAGTATTAAGGTCCTGAGTTTATCTTAAGACTTGTATGGTAAGTCATGCAATAGTGGTTTTTTCTTGGATGGCACAATCCAAGTGAGTTTAGGGGCAAAGTAAAAACAAAAGTTAATTGAGTTCAGATAAAGAGTATAGTAGTCAGATCAGTCAGTTATGTTCAGTTGGCCAACATAGTAGTAGTCAGTTCAGTAGTCAGGTCAAGTCAAAAGGTAATGAAAGATTACAAAGAGAATTATGAGAAAAATGTTTAGATATTTGTATATTACTAATGATGCATAATAAGATGAATGAGAGGTTAACCAAGTGTGTGTAGTTTAGGGGTGAGCAAAATTTGGTTAATAACTGATTAACCGAATGGTTAATTTTGAATGGTTAATTTTTTTAGACTATTTGGTTAATTCGGTTAATTTGGTTAATTTAATTCGGTTAATCGATTAAATGGTTAATTTCATTGTTAAAGATATTTTTGGTATGGTTAACCAAATTAACCGAATAGTTATAATTTATTCTTAAATAATATCCTACACACGTATATATATATATAGTTGTACTTTTATTTCAAAAAACTTCCCCATATACATAGTAATCAAGTTTTCACGAGCCATACAACATTATATTTCCAGAAATACCACTATAATATAACAATTGTTCAAAATTCAATGAGTATTTCAAATAACATTATTACACATGTGTTATTTGGTTAACCAAATTAACCGACCGAATTAACCGTTAACCGATTGGACAATAACCGAATTAACCGACGCAATTCGGTTAGGTCAATGGTTAAAATCTCAAATCAAAAATTAACCATTTAACTGAATCGAATTAACTGTAACCGACCGAATTAACCGAATGCTCACCCCTAGTGTAGTTATTCAATTATTCTTTGTATGTTTCTAGATTATTAATTTTCTTTATGATCAATAAAGCATGTTCATATATTGATTCACTCTTGTAGATGTCTAGAGTATTCTGTCATATTTATGTTTGTGAATGATTAGTCTCTTTAAAGCTTACTACTTTTATAATTTATATCAGTCGCAAAATAGTATATATGTAATTATATCAATGCTTTAGATTGTTTCTTTGAAGTACTCATTCACTGAGCAAGTAGGCTCACCCCTCTACTAACATTTTTTAGGGATAACTCATGGAGTGAAGATGTCATTGCATCAGCATAGATCTTACATAGGAGTTAAGTATGAGATTAGTTGAGTTCACTCAGTCCATGTCACTCTAGGTCCTTGTATATAGTTGAGAGAGAATTCTAAATGATCATTTGTATCTTTGTTTCCTTGTTGATAGAGTATATATTTGGTTATCATGTTGTATATACTATTGACCTAGAGGTTATACATTGTCCATATTTTGATAATGACATTACCATTCCATTCATATGTATATAATATGTGTATTCAAGATTGATTTCAAGTGTTAGGTACATGAAAAGGATCAAATTACACAAGCCCTAATTTGCTAAAGTTCAAGTCAAAAGCAATGCAAGTGTGCTAATTAGGAAATCCATGTAAATGACCTTAGAAGAATTTTGTAATCACTAGTATTGATGATATGACTTGTAACTAAGATGGGAAAATTATGTGGGACACATAGAATCAAGTTTTAATCACTTTTTATGCACTTTAGAAAATTGATCACAGGCAGTTAATCGGTCGAGTTACAATCTCAACCGATCCAGTGGATCAATTCTCTAAAGAGTGCATCGGTCGAGTTGTGCACTCACAGAACTCGACCGATCGGGCTACTGACCAAATGTAACTTTCATTGGTCGGTCGAGTTTCCTCAGGACAAACTCGACCGATGGTTGAAAATTGGGTTTGTCTTTTACCCAATCGGTTGATTTACCTTTATTGAATCTCGACTGAATGTACTGTACAGAAAATGCAGAAAAAATGATTCTAACCATTGGTGACTTGTTTGGACGAAAATAGATTTGTTTCTATGCAAAAATGGCTATAATTCGGCCCTAAGTGTTCCCCAACTCAAAGGGGAACCCCCATCTATAAATAGGACCACTTAGAGTTCATTCCAAGGTTGCTCATTCCATATATGCTTGGTTCTTGCTTATTTGAGTGTGTTGCACACCTTTGAGCCCCTTCCTCTCTCTACCTTCAAGTCAAATCCGTGAGTATGAGTGAGTTAGGATCTATTGTAAGAGATATACCCCTTGTATCCATGTAAAGCTCTCCACCCCCATCTTCCTACCCCCTTTCCTTATTGAAGAAAAGGCTTGAAGATCTTCTCCGAGTGAAGGAGAAGGAGTTGTTGTGCTTCAAGGCTGAAGAAAGCATGGTGTTCCAGATCTTTGAGTGAAGGAGATAGGCAAGGCAGACATTTAATAAGGATAGGTAATTCCTTGAAGGCCAAAGACTTGAACATGGAGTGGGTAAGTCCTTGTTGAAGGATGAAGACTCCCTGGTTCAAGTGGGTAAGTTCCTTCGGTAGGTTGAAGATCCTTACTTGAGGTATTAAGTCCTTGGATGAATGTGGTTTTGTCTTGTAATCTTATGAATGAATATAAGAGCATCAAGATTGCAAAGTCCTAGAGATTAACCACCTCTAGGTAGTGGACTGACTCATTTCTAGTTTGAAGTGTGGAACCACTCTAAACTAATTTGTCCAAGTGTATGTTCTTCTTTGTCTCTCACCCTTGCTATGCATGTTAGTTAGGACTTCAAATTGGTTGTATGCTTAAGTTTTTGCACTTAATATAATTTGAAGGTCTAATTCATTTTGTGAGATTTGTGAAGCTCTATTCACCCCCCCCCCCCCGCCCGCCCCTCTAGAGCCCTTGATCCAACAACTAGTATCAGAGCATGTCTTCTTCAAGCTACTTCCACAAGTAGGAGAAGATGGGTGATTTAGCATTTGGATCTCTCAACTTAGAGGGAAGCTTCTCCATGCAACCTCTGGTCTTTGACGGCACCAACTTCCTATATTGGAAGAGAATAATGCAGTTCTACCTCCAAGGAGTAAGCTACGAGATGTGGAAGGTGGTGCACCTAAAGTATGAAGATCCAAAGGGGGAAATCTCCACATGGACGGAAGCCCAAATGAAGCAAGCTCAGCTCAATGCCAAAGCCGTGAGCATCATCTATATAGCCCTCACCCCATCAAAGTTCAACCGGATCTCCTCATGGGACATCACACATGAAATTTGGAACAAGCTATGTGTCACCTATGAGGGAACAAAGCAAGTTAAATAAGCAAAGATCTACATGATTGGTGGTCTACTTGGGAACTTCAAGATGGGCAAGAATGAAAGAGTGGTGGACATGTACACAAGGCTTAATGTGATCATCAATGGATTGACAGCCCTTGGTAGTGTGATGGACAAAGGCACAATCAACTCAAATATCTTAAGATCTCTTCTAAAGAGATGGGAGCCCAAGGTGCCATCTATTGAAGAAGTGTACAAGCTTAGTGAATTGTCAACCGAGAAGCTAGTTGGCAACCTTCAAGCTCATCAGCCAAGGCTTGATAAGTAAGAAGAAGAAGAAAAGAGAGAAGAGAAGGAGTCCAAGAAGATCAAGGACACAACCTTCAAAGCTAAAATTGAAGAGATGGTTCAACAACAAAAACTTGCACTCAAGTCCCCTACTCCTTCCTCAAGTGAAGATGAAGGCCCAAATGAGCATGAAACTAACTACTCCAAGGGCAAGCACTTCAAAGGGAATCCCTCTTCATCTACTCTTAGGTGCTATGAATGTGGCCAAAAAGGCCATTACAAGAGTGACTGCCCCAAGGCCAAGAAGAGCCATCACAAGAGCAACCGCAAGAAGGACAAGGAGTATAAGAAGGAAGGAAAATATAAGAGAAAGGATAAGAAAGAAAGAAGAAGCAAAGATGCAGCTCATGTAGCTTAGGAGGAGTATTCCTCCTCAAGTTCTTCTAGCTTTGAAGATGGAGAATGCCACCTTGTTCTCATGGCCTCTACAAGTGATGATATAGGTGAGGTAAGTGAGGTAAGTGAAGTTAATTTGCATGAGTTGTCTAAAGAAACTCTTATTGATATGCTTAATGCTTTCCGGTCATCTTTTACTAAATGCAAATCTAAAAAGAAAAGGTTAGGAAAAATTATAGATGAACTTTATGTTAAGATTGAGATTCTTGATCAAATTGAAAAGTTGCACCTTGATAGTATTGATACCTTGCAAGGGCAATTTCTTAATCTTGAGCTCCAATACAATGGAGTTGAAGTTGAGAATGGTGTCTACCTTAAGACCATTGCTACTCTTAAGGAAGATAACCAAAAATGCCAAGATGAGATTGATGTTCTTAAAACTAAAAATGTAGAACTTAACCTCATTGATGAAGATAGGAAGCAAGAAACTCATTCTTTTCAAAAAGAAATTCTTTTTCTTAAATCTGAAAATGCTAAGTTGCTTTCTCAAGTTAATGATCGATCATCTCGACCTAATTTGCCAAGTAATGAGGTAGATACCACTACTATAGAACATGATTATTTTCATACTAAAGCCCTCTGCTTAGAGGTCAGCCTATTGCATTCTAGAGATGATCATGTTAGCTTAACTTCTACTGTCATTAGTCTTAGTGATGATAATGCTAAATTAAGAGCTTCTTTACAAAAGTTTCTTACGGGAAAGAAATCTCTTAATGCTGTCCTAGAACACTCTACCAAACAAATTGGTACTGGTGGTTTAGGATATGATAGGACTGATCCTAAGCATAAGAACAAGAACAAGAGTAAGGGTAAGAAAAAGAGTGTGGAACCTCCTATCTTCCATGGAGAGACTTCCGACTCTAAGAACCCTATGGTATGTGCTCATTATAAATGTGATGATCATTACTCTACTTATTGTCCTTACAAGCCAAAGGGGACCGATCGAAAGATGAAATGGGTCCCCAAGCTAACCTCAGATCCCAAAGTTTGAGTTGGGCACTGACATCCTTCTTTCATGTAGGTCAAAAGAAGGTGGATTTTTTATATTGGCTGCTCAAAGCATATGACAGGTGAAATCAGCCATTTCAACAAATTCATGAAGAAAAAAGGAGGATCGGTGACCTTCGGGGACAACAAAAAGGGTAAGGTAATAGGTAAGGGTGATGTAGGCAACGAGCTAAGTATTAAAAATGTTTTGGTTGTTGATGGTCTACATCATAATTTGATAAGTGTAAGCCAACTTTGTGATAATGGTTATCTTGTTCTATTTACTTCCTTAAAATATTTGCTTCTAGATTCCCTCACTTATAATGTTATATATAAGGGAACTAGAAATGGTAATCTATATGTTATTGTGCTTGATGCTCTAAAGCTTGTACTTGATAGATGCTTAGTTGTGGATAAAAATAATATTTCTCTTTGGCATCGCTGGTTGGGTCATGTGAATATGCATCAAATGAAGAAATTGAGCAAAAAGGAATTGGTTCGGGGACTTCCAAAATTGGATTTAGAAAAGGATGAGGAATGCCAACCTTGCACACAAGGAAAGCAAACCAAGTCCTCCTTCAAATACAAAGGAGTCCTTACTACTAAAAGAGCTCTTGAGCTTCTTCATATTGATCTATTTGGACCTATGAGAACTGAAATGCTTCGTGGTTCCAAGTATTGTTGATGCGATGATTTTGAGTCGCATTTATAGACCTGTTTTATATGTGTTTTATGCTTTAATTAGTCATTTCTATGGTTAATATCGCATAATTCATCCAATTTGGTCTTTGTTGCTATTTTATGTCAAATCCCCTTTATTTCATCATTTTGAACATTAATTGTCAAATTATTATTATTTGTGAGAATTGATGTGATCTTGTCTTTGAATTTCAGGACAAACGAGTATTTGCTTCCGTCGATACCATCGACGGAAGTCGATACCATCGACATGGTCACAGGTTGCCAGCCGAAAGAAGCAGGAAAAAGTCGATACTATCGACTTTGATGTCGATGGTATTGAGTCACCTTCATGTTGTTGGCGAAGAAGCAGTCGATAGTATCGACACCAAGTCGATACCATCGACGCACGGAGGCTACAACGTCGCAAAACGACAAAACCGATGCCTAAAGGAAGTCGATACCATCGACCTGAGTCGATGGTATCGAGATGATGTCGGGCGCGACAAAGGAAGGGTTTGCAGCCAGCCGCTACTGTAGCGGGTCGATACCATCGACTCGCGTCGATGGTATCGACGCCGTAGGATATGAGTTGGTTTTATGATGATCTCAATCAGACGGCTACGGTTAATTAGTGACCTAATGACCGAGATATACCTAATGACGGCCGCCCGGATGAAAGGAGGATCGGATTAGCCATTGCACAAGTACCAAGGAGCGAGGGAGAGGAGAACGGAGGCCAGAAGCTCATACCAGTCGATCCGGACGCCGCAGAAGACGGATTTCACCACCGAAAGGCGGGAGAGCACGTGTTCCACGCAAAGGATCAACCGATTCTTCTCCGTTCAGGGGTTTTCCCTTTCATTCCACGTTTTTCACATGATTTCCCCTATCTATACCTTGTACTTGTGTGAGATGACCATGCGGGGCTAATCCCCTTCATCTTTAGGACCGGGAGTAGCCTGGGGATTCATTGTATGACAGTTTTATAATAGTAATTCATATTTTCTCTCTTAAATCCGTGGTATAGTTTCGTTTTCTCCATATATTGTTATGCTTGATCACCATAATAATAACCTAATACCCTTAATCACTTTGAAAGAAGGATTAACGGTTGAAAAGAGATGAAATCTACGTTAATCGACAAATTCCTTGACCAAGGTGGTGTAAAATTAATGGTGGATACTGAGAGATCATTCATAATGCATCTAGTTTAGGGTATAGGTTACTACGACGGTGGAACCGACCTAAACCTAGATAGTGAATTGTACCATGACAGTGGGCAATTCTGTTTTCAGGCCATTACCCAGATAGAGAGAGAAGAGTGAGGCATTATATAAAACCTAATGCAATGAAAACCCACGGTGAAACCGCAATCCTAAAGATACCCTTTTGAATTGATTAAATTAACATTTAATTGATTGTTTGCTTTGTTTTATTTTTGTTTTCTTTTAATTTCGGCAACAAACCCCAGTTTGTTATTCGGCTTAGCTGATCGCAAATAGTTAGTAGGAGTCTCCAACAATTCTGAGTATCCATGTGTTCGACTCGGGCCTCACAAGGCCTATACTACTCGACGCGTACACTTGCGTTTTTAGCGCGTAGTAAAATACACGTCAAGTTTTTGGCGCCGTTGCCGGGGATACGGCGAATTGTTGGCACTTTGAGTGCTACGAGCGGCCACTCTAGGCCATATTTTTTTTTATTTTGAGACAACTTCAAATATTTTTAAATTGATTTATAAATTTTTAATAATTGTTTAAGCACTGTACTAAATTTGATTTTTCTATTTTCAGGTATTGTGCATGGTGCAGACGTGTACCACTGACTACGCGCAGCATGCACCAAAGGTTCCACTGGAGGGCTCGGAAGACGAAGGTGACCATAATCAAGATCATCAAGAGGAACTATTATCTGAATTCGAGCACGAAGAGATGGCCGACGAACCAATGATTTGGACGAAGATCAGAGCTTCTTCCGCATCTGCTTCTAAAGGGTTGATAAAGAAGCAAGAAATCAATATACCAACGTATAAGATTGATCTGGCTCTAATCAATTTGGTGAAGTCTAACGCTTTCCATGGTTTAAAGAATGAGGATCCTGTCGCGCACCTGAGTCAATTTGTGGAGAACTGTGATATGGTGAAAATTGACAGATTTCCGCAGACTGCGCTCTACTTGAAGCTCTTCCTGAGTTCACTAGCGGGAGTTGCACGAGAATGGCTACACAACCTAGATGACGAATTTGTGGAGTCTTGGGACCATATGGTGGAGGTCTTCTTTGAGAGGTTCTTCCCTCCTGAGAAGACCAACGACATGATCAGAAAGATTCACAACTTTACTCAACAAGCCGGTGAAACATATTCAGAGACCTGGGAGAGATTTCAGGTCATGCTGAGGAGGTGCCCACATCACGGGCTAGATAAAGAAACACAGGTGAAGATCTTCTATTTTGCTCTCTCCGAGCACGATAGGAGTAATCTGGATTCAGCTGGGTCAGGATTCTTTCTGAATAATACGGATACCAGATGTTGGGAGATATTAAAGAACATGGCTAGGAAACAGTCATGGGGTGACAGAGGCGTTGTGGAGCAAGTCAGAGTTGCAGGTGAATCCAAAGTAATTAAGGATCTGAACGACAAGTTAGATATTCTAGCCAAGAAGTTGCTAGCTAAGGAAGATGCATCTGAGGATGAGGAAGCCCAAGTTAAATTCATGCAACAACAGGGCTATAGAAACAATGACTATGCATGGAGAAAGGACAAAAAGTTCTCATGGAAGGATCCGAATAATTTTCTGCAAGATCCGGATGCCAAGCCACAACCTAGAATGGAGGACAAGAACACTGAATTACTTAGTCAAATGGTGCAGCAAAATCAGGAGATGATGGCTATGTTTGGTAAACAACTACAATCTCAAGGTGATATTCTAACCAAATTTGGGCAGACACTACAAAGCCATGGAGCACAGATGCGGGTATTAGAAACCACTGTGGCACAGATTTCTAGTGAAGTGGCAGCCATCAAGCACGCCAATCAACAGAAACTGGCCGAGAATGCAAACGTGGCCCAAGCACACCATCAGGTCAAGTACATATCTGTGGTAAGCAATGAGGAGGAATCCCAGGTGCCAGAGACAAAAGATCAAAGCAAATTGACTTTTAGTACAGAGGAGACACCGGCAATACCGTACCCTCGCACCTGTTATGGACTAGCAGGCGGAAGCACTTTCTTCAGGAAATCTCAGCCAGTTGTGAATATTGCATCTCCATCTAGGCAAGAAGAATAATTGAAGGCTATTTGTGCACGTGTGGAAACATTTAATGCGAGAGAGGAACCACAACAAGCTATTACTGTTGATGATGTCTCGCCAAAGCCCACGTCAGAGGGAGTGATGGAAGTAAGCTTAGGGGAGTTTGCCCCGAAAAGCTCATATGTGCCACCTCAAAGGCGTGTGAGTGCAGCAGTTGTGTCAAGTCCAGGAAATCCAGGGCCAAAGAAAGAGCATCGTCATTTTAAGAAATTCTTGTAAATATTCCGATAACTCCACATCAATATTCCATTAGTGGAGATGATCGAGAAGGTTCCCGCCTATGGGAGTTTCATCAAAGAAATCATCAATAAGAAGAGGCGGATAAAAGACGATGATATTTGTTGGATGAATGAGACGGTGAGTTCTATGATTCACGGGAGTTCGCCAAAGAAGAGAAAAGACCCAGGAGGTTTCTACATTCCATGCTCGATAGGTGATCAACATTTTCCTAAAGCACAATGTGATTCAGGCGCCAACATAAATCTCATGCCGCTGGCGACATTTCAGAAACTTGGGTTAAAAGAAATCAAGAAGTCGGCCGTGACAATTGAATTGGCGGATGGGTCTTTAGTGAGACCATATGGAGTATGTGAAGATGTTCTCATCAAATTGGATCGATTTATATTCCTGGTGGATTTTGTTGTCATGGATATGCCACCGCTCCAAAGCTGTGAAATTCTTCTAGGAAGACCTTTTCAAGCAAGGCGGATGTCGTGACTGCCTTAGGGAGAGGTACATTGTCCTTGGGAATTGGAAGAGATCGAGTTGAATTCAAATTACCGCACGATCCTCTAAGCACATGCCCCAAAGTGCCAAGATGATGAGCTTCAAGTCATCTAGCCTAAGATGTTAAATAAGGGCGCTTGTTGGGAGGCAACCCAACCATCGGTACAGTAGGATAGTTTGTTTACATTCATAGTTTAATTTGTTTTTACTTAATTTTTAGTATAAAAAAGATATCGTGATCGGTTTGTTTGATGTGCAGGCTGAGGTAGAGTCGATACCACCAACACACTGGTTGATGGTATCGACCGGGTTACAGGTTGACGACTGCATATTTTGCTCTGCGTCGATACCATCGACGGCCTCGTTGATGGTATCGACCTACCTATAGGCAGGTCGCGAAGAAAAAGTTGATGATATCGACACGGGCGTCGATACCATCGAGATCTATGGAGATTTACAGACAAAATCGACTCAAGAAAGTCAATACCATCGACGTCCATGTCGATGGTATCGACACAGCTACAGGTTGAGACGCAAAGCGGCGGTGTTGCAACAAAGACAGGTCGATACCATCGACCCATGTCGATGGTATCGACACTCCACGTCACCGATCCATGCAAACGAATCAACGGCGATCGCGACTTCCACGTCATCGATCTGGGTGCAGCGTCAATACCATCGACCCACGTCGATGGTATCGACACGTCAGCGATTCGGGTTTCAAGATCCAGCCATCGACGACCGTCGATACTCGCGAGGGAGGCGGATAGCATCGACAGGTGTCGATACCATCGACTCGCGTCGATGGTATCGACGGACCAACAGTGGCGCTGGCCAAGTCTATATAAGGAGATTCATGACGTCATTTAACGTCACACCTTCAGAGCTCTCTTCTTCCTTTGCACCGATCACTCCCCCGAGCCATCCAAGCCCGAAGAACAGCAGCACCGAGTGACGATCTTCACCGAGCGGAGATTCAATTCTCCATCTTCATCGAGCTCTTCTTCTAATCCTTTTCTCGTCGCAACAATGGTGCATACAACCGGAGCTTCTTCCTCGCGCGCTCATATGATTGACATCCCCGAGTTCGTTCCACCACCGCCATCATCGGTCGCATGTCCTCGACTTGTCCACCCATCCGCGGATGTGAAGAAGGTTTACGAAGAAATCCTGAAGCGCAAGATCGAGCCCACCCGTTACATGGATCCAGAGATGATCAATGATCTTGGCTTCAAGGCAAACCTGGATTACGCACTGAAGGGGCAGGCCCACCAAACGGGCCGTGGACACGATGAGCTTGAGTACCATGAAGACGGCCAGCCATTTTTCTGCGAGTGGCCAACGTACAAAGAGCTGGTGGCGGAATTCATGGCGTCACTGGACGTCTGTGTTGTGCCCAATGAGATATCAGCAAGCGACCGCGAGTGGGAAAAGGGCAGGGTGTCTTTTCGGCTGTACAACCATGACTACACCATCACCCTCGAGCAGTTCAACGACATCTTCAACTGGAATCACTCGCGGTACAACTACAGGCGGCCGGATAACCGCACCAACTACGACGCTCTCTTCTCCGAGTTGGTGACGGTGCCACAAGGGAAGTCGTTTAGCTACCACAACGCCGCGGTAGCCGACTTCGAGCACCCATTTGTCTGGGTCTTGCACCGGATGTTGAGCTCCACCTTGTTTGCTCGGGGCGACCTAGCCCTTAGCAAGTTTCAGGAGCCTGACCTTTTCTTTCTCTACAAGCTCCTGACGCAACAAGAGTGCAACTGGGGCGCCTTCTTTCTGCAACGAGTTTTGGCAGTGAAGCGGAGTACGAGGAAAGCGCAGATTCACTTCGGCGGGCTAATCACCAAGCTGGCTTTATACCTCGGCTTGAATTTCCAGACCCTCACTCCTCTATCTACTAAGAGCAAGGTGAACTTGCAACATTTACACCAGTCCAATCTCATTCTTCTCCGAGATGGTGTGGCGTTCGCACACTGCCACATAAATCAAGCATATCAGGAGTGTTCTCTACCCGACCCCATCTTCAACATCGACGGCGCGCAGCTTTTCCGGTGGCCAATCATAGCCATCGATTCCGATGAAGAAGATGGCGGCGACAACGGTGGCGACAATGACGAGGCGGCGGAAGAGGAGGAAGAGGCGTTCACACCTCTTCGATCACGAGTGGCACCCCGGAAGTGCCCTAGGATGCATCCGGGTGCATCTTCATCTTCTCCGCATCGGCCTCCACCACCACAGCCCTCGCAACCGAGTGAGGATGTCTATTCTATGCAAGGGATGTACACAATGCTTCAAGACATCCAGCAGACGCAACATAACCACACAGCTACCTATGCTGGTATTCAAGACACCACCAACCGGCTCTATGTCAACCAGCAAGCGATCTTCGAGAATGAGCACCTTCTTTTTGCAAATCAGGAGAACATCCATGATCGGCTGCATAGGATGGAGCAGTAGCAGCAGCCGTTTTACGATCATTACTGGAGCCAGAATTATTTTGGGGGGTATCCACAACCTCCTCCACTGCCCCATTATGATCCGACCTTTCAGGGGCAATACCCATCTTGGGACCCCACGGCACCGCAATACCCGCATCCACCACCACAAGGATGATCCGGTATCACTGTTCCAATCTTTAAGTTTGTTTTTGACTATGAGGCCATAGTCGAATTCAAGCTTAGGGGGGTAGTTGGAACATCTTTATCTTTTATTGTTTTTTTTGTTTTTAGCATTATTGCTTTTGTTTTTGTTATTTGTTTCTTGCAATTTTAGTTTTTTGTAGGATCCACATGCTATCTAGTGTAATCGTGGATGTCATTAAGTTGTGTCATCTCATTTTGTGCATGGAAAATCAAGGAAATTTTTAAAATTTTTTGTGTGTTTGGAAAGCTTGTCTTGTTTTGCCTTGGGCACATATCCGACGAAAATGATTGGTTTTGTCAACTTTAAAACAAAATTTCACAACTGTATCCCTAATGATTCATGAAAGAGGACGGAAATGGTTGTTTGAGCCTAAACTGACCAAATGGTAATGCGACTTTAATTGGAAGTAGGAGAGAGAAACCTCTTGACTACTACACAGGTCAGTAAGGAGGGACACATAATATCTTTCTAAGGTTCAGTCATCTAGTCTTGTGATCGTTCCACATCATTTTTCCATAATCCACCAAAGAATTGGAAGTAAAGTGCAGTTTTAATTCTTTTTGCTTGCATAGCATCTAGATAGGACTTGCATTGCAATTGTCTATACGATTCTGCATAAAAAGAAAGAAGAAAAAAATTAGAATAGTGATACATGCACATTACCCTTAGGTGCATGCCATGTAGTTGCAATAATAATATTCATGCATAAAGTATATCATGTATCTCAATTTTTCTTCAATGGTGAATTAAATTGTTCCATACCTTCTAATTAGTGCAAATTTCTGAGTATGAAGAAAAATTAGCCCAATGTAATTATCTTTAAGCAATTATGGATATAAGGGTTGGAAAAGAAGAAAGAAAAAGAAAAAAAATCTGAAAAATCTGCACAATGAAAAAAAAGAGTTATTTAGAAGAAAGTAGAATAAGAAGGAGAAAGGAACGTAATATCACCTGCATTTCAGGATAATTGAGTACATGATGTAACTTAACTCGATATCCATCTTATTTTGAGATGGATGGTTAGTGCATTCATCATTCCACCTAATCTTAGACACTAGGGCATTTCTCATGTGCATTTTCATCATTTAGGGCATTTTTGTTTTATGCATGTTGAAACTGTACAATACTTCCACTTTCTTCCATGAGCCACCCATTTCAGCCACCCGTTGCTCGGATTGGTAGGCCACCGTGAATTTCTCCTCATTAATGTATATCAGGAGAACTGCTTTCACGTAGATGGTAGTTAGGGCGAGCAACGTAGTTTAGGAGATCACAAGATGCACCAAGTCTGAACCGACGATTTTTATTATGTTAATTGTCTTATGTGATAGTGTTCATTAGTTATGAGGTCAATTTCTCTTATGGATGATTATTGTCGCCTGCAGGGTAATTACCATTTTGTGGTTAGAGAGGGCCGGTATGTGAATGTCCGGTGGGAGTCATATGGGATGTTGATTGTGATGTGTTGTTCTTCAGTTGACATTGGCAATTCTATTCTAAGGATTAGTTGCTCGAGGGCGAGCAACGTTCAAGCTTAGGGGAGTTTGATGCGATGATTTTGAGTCGCATTTATAGACCTGTTTTATATGTGTTTTATGCTTTAATTAGTCATTTCTATGGTTAATATCGCATAATTCATCCAATTTGGTCTTTGTTGCTATTTTATGTCAAATCCCCTTTATTTCATCATTTTGAACATTAATTGTCAAATTATTATTATTTGTGTGAATTGATGTGATCTTGTCTTTGAATTTCAGGACAAACGAGTATTTGCTTCCGTCGATACCATCGACATGGTCACAGGTTGCCAGCCGAAAGAAGCAGGAAAAAGTCGATACTATCGACTTTGATGTCGATGGTATCGAGTCACCTTCAGGTTGTTGGCGAAGAAGCAGTCGATAGTATCGACACCAAGTCGATACCATCGACGCACGGAGGCTACAGCGTCGCAAAACGACAAAACCGATGCCTAAAGGAAGTCGATACCATCGACCTGAGTCGATGGTATCGAGATGATGTCGGGCACGATAAAGGAAGGATTTGTAGCCAGCCGCTACTGTAGCGGGTCGATACCATCGACTCGCGTCGATGGTATCGACGCCGTAGGATATGAGTTGGTTTTCTGATGATCTCAATCAGACAGCTACGGTTAATTAGTGACCTAATGACCGAGATATACCTAATGACGGCCGCCCGGACGAAAGGAGGATCGGATTAGCCATTGCACAAGTACCAAGGAGTGAGGGAGAGGAGAACGGAGGCCAGAAGCTCATACCAGTCGATCCGGACGCCGCAGAAGACGGATTTCACCACCGAAAGGTGGGAGAGCACGTGTTCCACGCAAAGGATCAACCGGTTCTTCTCCGTTCAGGGGTTTTCCCTTTCATTCCACGTTTTTCACATGATTTCCCCTATCTATACCTTGTACTTGTGTGAGATGACCATGCGGGGCTAATCCCCTTCATCATTAGGATCGGGAGTAGCCCGAGGATTCATTGTATGACATTTTTATAATAGTAATTCATATTTTCTCTCTTAAATCCGTGGTATAGTTTTGTTTTCTCCATATATTGTTATGCTTGATCACCATAATAATAACCGAATACCCTTAATCACTTTGAAAGAAGGATTAACGGTTGAAAAGAGATGAAATCTACGTTAATCGACAAATCCCTTGACCAAGGTGGTGTAAAATTAATGGTGGATACTGAGAGATCATTCATAATGCATCTAGTTTAGGGTATAGGTTACTACGACGGTGGAACCGATCTAAACCTAGATAGTGAATTGTACCACGACAGTGGGCAATTCTGTTTTCAGGCCATTACCCGGATAGAGAGAGAAGAGTGAGGCATTATATAAAACCTAATGCAATGAAAACCCGCGGTGAAACCGCAATCCTAAAGATACCCTTTTGAATTGATTAAATTAACATTTAATCGATTGTTTGCTTTGTTTTAGCACCTCGTGTTTTGTGTAGAACTAAGTTTTTACGCATCCATCTTTGAAGAAAACCCCCTATGAGTTATGGCATGGTAGAAAGCCATCCATCAACTTCTTTCACATTTTCAGATGTCCTTGTTTTGTTTTGAACATGAAGGATTCTCTTGACAAGTTTGATCTGAAATTGTACAAGGCTTTCTTCCTAGGCTATAGCACTACAAGCAGGGCTTATAGAGTTTTCAATATTGAACTGTCTAAAATTGAAGAATCTATTAATGTTAAATTTATTGAATCTAACCCTGCTGTTGGAAAGAATGTTGTTGATAATGATATTGCAGATGACTTAATTCCTATCTTGAAAGACCTCAACATCGACAACAAAGGTAAGTAGGTGGTTGAAGCAGAAGATGAAGAGAAGAAGGATCCCACTCCTCACTTCGCAAAGAATCATCCCAAAGAGCTAGTCATTGGCAATCCTTTTGAGAGGGTGAAGACACGAGCTGCCCACAACAAAGAACAAGCAGACAGTGCCTTCATCTCATAGCTGGAGTTAAAGAACATCAAGGAAACTCTTGGAAATGACGAGTGGATCCTAGCCATATAGGAGGAACTAGAGCAGTTCAAGAAGAATCGTGTGTGGACTCTAGTGCCAAGGCCAAGTGATAGAAAAATCATTGGCACTAAATGGGTCTACCGCAACAAGCTTGATGAAAATGGCAAGGTGGTAAGGAACAAAGCAAGGTTAGTGTCTCAAGGCTACAATCAGTAGGAAGGTATTGATTTTGATGAAACTTATGCTCCTGTTGCTAGACTTGAATCTATTAGAATGCTACTTGCCTTTGCTAGTCATAAGAATTTCTTGCTATATCAAATGGATGTTAAAAGTGCATTTTTGAATGGTACAATCGAGGAGGAAGTATTTGTTGCTCAACCTCCGGGCTTTGAAAATGACAAGCTACCTAACCATGTTTATTTGCTACAAGAATCTCTCTATGGACTCAAAAAAGCACCTCGAGCTTGGTATGACAAAGTAAAGAACTTTTTGTTAGACAATGGCTATGTCATGGGAAAAGTTTATTCTAATCTATTCTTAAAATACACTTCTGGCAATTTCCTTATCATTCAAATTTATGTTGATGATATCATATTTGGAGGAACTAATCTTGATCTTTGCAAGGAGCTTAGTTCTCTTATGCAGAGTGAGTTTGAGATGAGCATGATGGGTGACCTTACTTTCTTCCTCGGCTTCCAAATCAAGCAAACCAAAGATGGAAACTTCATCAACCAAGGCAAATACACCAATGAGATACTCAAATGCTTTGGAATGGAGAACATGAAGTCGATGGACACACCCATGTCCAACACTGCCAAACTTGATAGAGATGAAGAAGGTGAGAAGGTAGATGAGAAGCTATATAGAGGTATGATTGGAAGTTTACTTTATTTTAACTACCTCTAGACCTGATATAATGTTTAGTGTTGGCTTGTGTGCTCACTTTCAATCAAGTCCTAGGAAATCACATCTTATTGTTGTTAAGAGGATTTTGAGTCACTTAGCCAAAACTCAAAACTTTGGTCTATGGTACCCTAAGTCAAGGGACTTTACTCTTATAGCATATAGTGATGTTGATTACGCGGGTTGTTTGGTTGATAGAAAGTGCATAAGTGGCACTTGCCTCCTTCTACTACCATGCTTGGTGTCTTGGTTTTCCAAGAAATAGAGCATTGTGGCATTATCAACCACTGAGGCTGAGTACATTGCACTAGGGAGTTGTTGTGCCCAGGTCCCATGGATGAAGAAAATGCTCCAAGACTTTAACATACATTTTGATGCTTCTCCTATCTATTGTGATAATACTAGTGAAATAAATATTTCTTATAATCCTATATTGCATAGTAGAGCTAAACATATAGAGGTTTGCCATCATTTTCTTCATGATCACATTGCCAAAAAGGATATTTATATCACGCATGTGGACACAGAAAATCAGTTGGCAGACATTTTCACCAAACCTCTAGCTAGAGTGCAATTTAACTTCATTAGATCTAAACTGCTCATAGTTGCTTCAAATGATATTGACATGTTATCTAGCTAGTGGTTTTTATCGTATATCGCTTGCTCATTCTTTATTCACCTTGCTTGCCTAAAAATTACTAAAATTTGCTTGTTGTCATGCTTAGTTTCACTTATTTTTGGGCATTTTTCAAATTTTGGGTTTTTAACGCAAAATAGTACCCAATGATGAGTGATATGTTCCTAAGTATGTTTAATATACATAATAGCTTAAAAAATGAATTTAATTAGCATTCATATGGCTAGAAATTGAGTTTGATGGTTTTAGGTCAGGTTGACCAACAGTCAAGTTTCGCCCAGGACAAACTCGACCAATCTGTAGCCGAGAGATGTTATGAAATGGACCAATCAATCGAGTTTCCGACTCTCAGAACTCGACCAATCAGCGGGCTAAAGCCAACTTAAGTTGGGTTCAGCTGACTATTCTCCCTCTCAACTAGAGAATCGTCGACCGATTCCCCTTCTTCTAGCCCTAAGGTCTCATCCCAAACCCTTACCTTCCCTATCCTAGCCCTTTTTTGACCTAGATAGGCTGCCCTAGACCTTCCCTCATGCTCTTCCTTGGTGTTTGGACATTTTTGGTGGCTTGCTTTGTGTGTTTGCTCTCTTCTTCTCCTTCTTTTCACCTCTATGGCTTCTCATAGAAGAAACAGACCCGTCCCTAGAAATTCTCCATCATCTTCTTTGTCATATCACTTGATTTCCTTTGATGACACCTCCTTTGTCTTAATAGAAGTTGTAAATAGGTATAAGGACCTTCTTCCTAGGAGTCCTTTTCTGTTTAGGGATCTGTTTGAGCCTAGCCCTAGGCATCAAGCAGTCATAGACCAAGTGGCAAAGTTGCTATTCGTTCATCACCTTTCAGCCCTGGCTGTCGATCGTGATTGCTTTCATAATTCTATAACAAGCACAAAAGCAGTTCACGAATTCTACACTAACTTGCTTTGTAATTACGACACCCTTGTACCCCCGCCGAATACTCAAGTGATCCTTACATCCATGATCTCCGGGAAGAGATTTCAAATCTCTGAAGATATCCTTAATGTTTTCTTCTCAGGAGATGAGGAGAATGACACCTGGCGTAAGGTTACAGAGAATATTTTGACCTCTTGGATCCTAAGGGTTTCTATAAGCAGAATGAGATCACTCTTCCTAATATCCATAGCTATCTCAAGAAACTCGATGTTCCTTACAAAAAGAAGAGCACTCTACCCTCCTCCTCCCTCAATCTCAGAAAGTGTATATTAGCCCTAGTGATCAACTGCAACATCCATCCCAAGAAAAATCAAACGAATATTGCAGAGAACATTGCGGTCATAATGCACTGCATTCTTGAGAATATCGAAGTCAAATGGTCAAGATACATTCTCCACCACATGACCTATTTTGACTCTGGCAAGAACACCCGAGGCACCCATCCACCTTATCCAGCCCTGATTTGTGGTTTGTTTCAATTTGCCACTGAGAAATCACTCTTTTCTGACTTCCATTACAAGTTAGCCAGGAAAGGTGTGTGTATTAGTGAAACCACAATTTAGAAGTTTGTGCCTGTCTTTTCCTCCACCACACCCAGAGCTTCACCCTCAGCCAGTACCTATGTTACCCCTTCCTCCACCTCTACCTGAGCTCCTCCTCCTGAGCCCCCTTGACCTAGTCGTGCCTCATTTCATGTATCTAATGAAACCCTCATGGGCTACATGATGCACCAACAGGCATAAAACCTCCAAGTTTAGTAGCACCTGCACCAAGATTTATGTTCAATCATGACAAACATGAACATATCCTATGCACATCCCTGCCCCACCTACCGGCCTTTCCTCAGTAGTGATTATGCTTCCTATGCATATCATCATTACTACCCTACCCCCGAGCCTTCCGTTGTTGCTTCTCCCACACCCTCTGTTGTTGGTGGTTCTTCTCCCATCTACCTACCATTGCATGTTGGCCCCTTGGCCACCCTGCTTTCCAGTCTTGGCAATTCTACTCCATCCTTCCCTCTAGCCAATGAGCTCTATGCTCTTGGTATGACTTGGGATGAGTAGAATGCTCATTGGCCCGGTCGTGGTTTTGGTCCTCCTATAGATGAGGAGATGCCTGACCAGGATAACGCTGAGACTACTACTGCTGACGACGATGATGGTGAAGGTGAGGATGCTTCTGGTGATGGCTCTGGTGGTGATTCAGGTGATGAAGCCACTACTGGTGTTGCACCTTCAGATGGAGATGAGGACTAAGAGCCTAGAGCTGATGATGATGATGATGTTGTCAATATAAATAGTATAGATGTCTAGTTGTTTCTTAGTTTTTAGTCTAATTTGTTGATCATATATATCTTTCTAGGCTATTTTGTATTAGAAACATCTGGGCACATTATCTGAGATGTACTATTTTATCTTCAGTTTTCATCGCTTCTTGCTTGTAGATATTTTTATGAGAACATGTTTCTGAGTTGTAATCTATGTTATGTGCACTCTTACTCCTTACTCAGTTATATATTATGAGTTGGTGCCATATTTGTTACAACCCCAATTTTTGGGTTCTTCTGGTGGGAAATGCAATCTCTCCAATAAATGTTTGATTTGTGATTTATACGATTTAAGTAAATTGAGTGGTTTCCTCTAATAAATAGCCTTGTTTGATTTTGTGGGCCTCATTAGCAATTGGGGCCAATAACAAGAAAAAGGAAATAAAAAGGAAAAGAAATCAATTAATAAATAAATAACTGAGATAATAAGAAAAGAAAGATGTAAAAGCATCTAGAAGGCAAGGAATTATCCTTCAAAAATGGATTTCATACCTTTGAGATTTCTTGGGTTCCAAGGAGTCCAAGTTGCAAAGATAATAGGTGAAGAAAGAGATAAAATCAATTAAAGTATTATTAAGAAGGAAAGTTGAGATAATGATGAAAATATAAGAAATATGTGGAAATATGGATAATGGAATCATTATGAATGGGATTTCGACTCCACATGGTTTCTAATGGTAAAAGGAATCAAAATAAAGAAAATAAATATTAAGAGAGAGAAAATATGCATAAAATATGCCTTAATAAGTAATAAGTTGCATATGAAGAAAAGTTCCTCATACTTTTGAATTTGAGTTCCAAACTTGGCAAACAAGTAGATTAAGTCATCAAGGACTTTTCTTTCAAATTTTATATCAATTGGACATGTGGTTTGGGAGATATGAATTTTTAAAGTTTCCTAAAGTAAGTGGATATCAATAAATGTCACGATTTAACAATCCTAATCAAAATACTCTGGGTTTAATATGAGCCATGGATCTTGAATCCCAGGGACCACGGTCATCGTGCTCCTTGCGCTTGAATAGGCAAGTCAGGTAGTAGTTACCGATTTCTTCCATGACACCCCTCTCTCTCAGATCCATCTCATGTTTTGGAAATAGCTCCAACAACTTCGGGAGACCAGTCCTAATTGTTTAACCATAGATTTCTTAGGATTTCATTGCTCCTAGTAGGTTCACCCAAAATGCCATAGAGGCAGGTCGGTTCTACAAGTTTCCATCTATAAAAGGTGGGTCGTTGACCCCAACAGAGATGCAAATGCCTCCGAGAGACCCTATTGCTCTTCGTGATCACGACCCTGCGAACAATTTCACCTTGGACGCCGGTCTTCACCCCTACCCTGGTCTAAGCTCTCACCGAAAATGCTCTCCTTGCCCCGACGGTCCAGCGCACCCCCAGAAGAATTGGGAGTGCGGGCAAATCTTCCAAGGTTTGGAGAAGGTGTACGCATTGTCACCTTGCATTTTGGAGGACGAGAACCCAAAGTCAATGGTCCGGTTGACCATGGCTGGGCTTTGCTCATGGGAGACAGGGATCACAAGGTTGAAGAAGAAAAAGGAGAAAAGACCCTCCTGCCCCTGACTCCGGTGAAGAGGCAAAAGGGTAGGCGTGTCTTTCCAATGTTGTTTGGGCCAACCCGTGTAAAAAAAAGGACTCATTTGGCTGACGTGGCGGCCACAGATTGGCCCAAAGGTAATTAACCTTGTGAAAATCATAATTAATTATTTCTAGCTCTGATCGTGACAAATTGTATATGAAAAATTATTAGGAAAATTCAAGGAGCCTGTTAAAAATGTAATTGAAGCCTAATTCTTCTTGCAATTCAAAACGTGCTTAAAGTGGTCACCTTTAATATTGTTATTAATGAAAAACCCTAGATTGTGATGATTAATGATTTGGGAAGACGTTTTAAGTGGAAATTAACTTGTTGTTAATAAAGGGATGATTTAGATATAAAAGAATGATCTTTATTCATAATTGGCTCATTTTGGGGTTACATGTACATGAATATAGATTAATGGGCTTAGAACCCTTAATTTAGATGAATATGACTTTTAATGGTTTTAATGGTGTAAATCCATGTTTTAAGACATAAATATTATGTTCTAAACCCAATTTGAGAATAAAGGATCCTTAATGTGGATAATTTGAGTAATTAGGGTTTTTAAGTGTAGAAAACCAGTTTTAGGGTTTGTTGACCTAAAAAGGATAAGGTTTGAGAAATTGATCTAAGGAACTGTAATGCATCTTAAAGAGAATTAGAAACCCTAGAAAGGTATCCCAAGTCAATAAAGAGTTGTTTGGGATATATGATAACAATTAGGTGTTATACATATTTTCAGGATCAAGATTGCTTGATTGGTTGCTTGTCTTGCTTGATTGGACATCTTGATTTGGATTGTATATCTTGCTTATATTTGAGACCAAAATAGGTATGTGGTTATTTATGAATAATCGATCTAGTTTCATGAAGTTTTCTCGAATGTTTGATCGATTGGATGCAACCTAAACGGTTGAGTGTTTATTTACGCAATCCTATAAAGTCACTATGATTATCACAATTAAGTATATATGTGTATTTTTGAACCTACATGTCACCCTGATGTATGATGCATGACCAAGCCCCATAGGGAAGGTCTAATTGGTCAAGACCCCGAGGGCAGACCATTGGGCACCATGAGAGGTGACCCAAGCACCAAGCTCGGGATGGAGAAGGTGGCCTTATGTCCCTTGTAAGGACAAAACCCTAAGATAGGGTAATCCAGGGTTTAGGGCAAAAGCGGTTGAGAATGTCACATTGAAAATGTAATTTTGTTTGTTAAAAACTTATTTGTGGTAATTAGGTTGTTAGAAACTATTTGTGAAAGTTTTGATTGTCCCCCACATACCAGTATAGAAATATACTGACCGACATTTTGTTTTTCGGCGTTTTAGGTACAATCATTGAAAATAACAAATAGTAAATTGAAACATCGTGAAGATATGAATAATCATTTCAAGGAGGATTAGATAGATAGACTCAATCTGTGGATAGAAGTCTAGAAATCTAAAATTTTTACAAGGTAAACAAGAGATTTATTTTATTCCAGCTTTTCAGTTTAGTTTTAGTAGAATTTGATAATTATTATTGATTAAATGGCAAACCACTAATCTGGAAATATTGGGATAACATCTCTAACCTTCTGGTCTCCCTTAATTAGGGGTTATAGGGAGGCGGGGCCGTTACATTTGGTATTAGAGTCGTGGTTCCTCATTTAATCCTTAGTAATTATTAAATTTTACAAACTATGTAGAATTGAGGGAGTTATTAGAGGATTTTCCAAAATACGAAGGTGTCTAGAAAAGGATCACGGTCCAGGGGCTGGCAATATTTTCCTCTACCCCACTAGTCGGTCACGAGGACTCCTGGATGTAGTGTGACTGCCTAGCCAATGTCTGAGGTTCTGACTCAAAATAAGATACCTTTAGGACTCTCATCTATTTCGTCCCTTCTCAACCCTAATTCTATTAAGGATTCTAGGATTTAGGGTTTTCTCTCTCTTCCCCACCCTCTTGAGGTCAGGGTATGTATGATAAGATTAAGGAATCCTCCACTAAATTAATGAAAAGCATGTAAACAAGATGTCATGGACACAAGTTTAATAGTTTACATGTAAACTAGTGATTAGTTACATGTTTAGGTTGCATGACATGTGTTGTCATGCCCTTAGGAGAGACCTGAGGTTAGACCTTGTTGTAGGAGGACAAGGAGAGAGATAGCCCTAGGGGAAGAGACCTCTAGGAAGAGGTAGAGATCCGACACATCCTTAGATGACAATGTTAATCCTAACCCTAAGTGGTTGTTAGAGAGAGATTACAAGATGAGTTAGATATCAAAGTCGACCACGTACATGGGTTGACATGCATATTGGTTTTGTATACCCGTGAGAAGCATGAGCTATGTGGGATTGGTTGACCTAGTGCCTTTTTGGTGACCCAACCTTGGAAGGGCCGTACCTATTAAGATAAAAGATAGCCCTTATTTGAAGAGGATAGTGGGGACCATATAGAAACCCTTATGGGCATATACGAGCATAAGAGCATGCACCTATGAAGGAGAGAATGTCAGAAGTATTGGTAGTAGGTTGAGACTTAGGTCATAAGAGTTATTCCTGACAAGTAAAGAGATGGACATGCAGAGCTTTGGATAATCTTGATTAAACATAGGTTTGGATCATACGGTTCACCCATGTTGGTGTGTGCATGTATCCTTAAGAGTTGGATCTACCTTCTTAGAACCTCTGATGGTAGGGTTGGTTGTAGGGTTAGCTCTATAGAGAGAGAAAGACCTGAGAAAGAAGGTTGGAAGCTTAGACTCTGAGACATGAGGAATCATAAGAAGTTGGGTTGGATATGATCTAGAATGGACGACCGAAGTGGATGTATGTGGTTTCCTCTTACACGATCCTTGGAGGCATGTGGTACCTTGGTTGCCCTTAGAGGAACCAAACCCTAGAAAGAGGAAGAGGCTTCTGGAGTCGATGAATAGATGTTATAGGTGCCTACCATCTAGGTAGAGGAAGAGAGTTCCTTAGACTGAGGAAGTGTGGTGACTAGTTGTGAGGCCTCACACCCATTTGGTTGTTCTCGCGTAGGGCTATAAGGTGTTGTTCACATGGAATGATAGTAGGAAGTGCATGTTATCCCTTGTACATGATTGGGTCATGGTTGAAAAGTTGAATATGAAGTTAGGTAGTTAAGGTATAAGGAGTGAACCTAGGGTTCCTAGACCTAAGAGGGGAAGTAGTAGTACTAGGTGCACATGAAGATGTTTGAGTTCTTGTGGTTTTGAGCATGGCACCCCCTCAGGTTTAGAGGAAAAGGAAACCCCTTGGACTAAGGTACATGTTTGATGAAACCCTCACACATGTTGGTGACATATGTATGAGTTTGGCCAACTTCGAGGAATAAGGAACAAGTAGGACCTGCCAAGGAACCCAGAGTGGCTTATAGGTTGCCTTCCTACTAGCTATGTGTATAGGTAACATAATAGGGCTATGCACATGATGATGTAAACCTTAGAAGAAAGGATGTTTGTGACCTTTGCTGCTATCAAGAGATAGTTTTCTCCCATCCTGGGGAGGGACCCTTTTATAGGGTGAGTATCAACTTTTGTGTAGGTTCGAGGTAACCTAAAGAGGTCTCTCATAGGAGCTCGATGAGCTAGGTGGAAAGCACATGGTATGAGCATGAATATATAGACCCTTGTGTGACCATCTCTAAGGGGCATGAAGATATGTTGCCATGAAGGTAACCTTATGGGGCATGACCAATTTAGGTAGGTCACCATGATCCCTATGGAAGGATGTAAGTTTGACCATGAATGCCTAGAGAGATGATGGAGTTTTGGGTAAAGATTCAAGAATGAGATGTGCTATGATGGAATCCTAAGTCAATACTAAGGTCATGAAGGGATAAGATCGATGGAAGTAGGAGTTGTTTGTTCCATGGATGCACGAGACCATAGGGTCGGGAGGTAACAGCTACCTTTGCCCAAGGACCATGGGTTAGGAGGTTGGCCACCTTCATGAGTTCATGGGGCTTAAGGGGTAAATGTAATAGGCACTCCTTAGATGCATAAGGGTCAGATCACCCCAAAAGTGTCGGCACCCTAGAGACCTTGAGGTAACGACTAAGGATTGTACATAAAAGAGAAATGTTTAATACCCAAGAATGTTTGGGAATAGTTTCCATGGAAGTAAACCTAAAATTGAGATATTCATGATGTGGAGTAATGTGATGCACGTTTCAACTTAGATTGGAAAGTGTAATGGCGATGTGTGATGCACCATCTCTACTTTTGGAATGTGATGAACTCTATATTTGGACTGTAGCCAAATGATTATTTCCTCTCATTATGAGGGTGAGGGATAGGGCAATATGCATGCCATATACTAAGGGTAAATATGATGTGAGTTGAAACATTGCTACGATGTATGAGGATAGAGATAGTAGCGTACCTTTGTGGAGGGTATGATGTATGGATGGTTTACAAACACAAAGAGAGCCAAGGTAGTCATCATATGAGGACGTTCTTATCAAGAGCGATATGGAATTTATGAGTTATATAAGTTTGAGTTTGATAACCAAGATGATGAGCTCAGAGTTTTCTTGACTCGGTTAGACCTAAATCCGAGATGAGGATGATAAGTCAAATATATGAAGGTTTATGTCTTCACCATTACCTAGAACATAAGGATGTAAGGTGGTAATGGATGCTCTTTGTCGAGACACAGCTATCTAGTTTAGCCAATAGAAAGGCTAGAAGATGTCGTTAGGTGAACCCTAAGTTTGTGAGATATGTTTGGCTAACACTTAGATACAACGAGATCCATTGGTCGAGTTAGTGGTTGCTTATTTAGCCAGTCTAGAGCTTGATGATATACAAAGATAGTTGTGAGAACCTCTGCTACACTTATAGGGAAAAGAAGGTGGTGAAACCCACTACTAGAGTGTTTTAGGGTTTATGAGGAGCTGACCTTGATGAATCATGACATGTAGGAGATCATGATTTTAAGTTCACCATACACCGTGGTACTACTAAGATAGTAAAAGTTTGTAGTAGTACCTTGAAGACCTGAGATGAAGAAGTATATAGAATTGCATGTGGCTTGTCACCATGCATGCCAGGAGGTGAAGGTCAAACACCAGTACCCAGTTATTTACTATGGATTATGAAGAGTCCCCGAGAGGGAATGGGAGTAGATCACCATAGACATTGTGGTGGGTCTCCCCTAGACCAAGAGAGGTCATGATGCAATATGGGTTATGGTAGATCGCCTTACCAAGTTGACCTAATCCCTTGCCTAAGAAAGAGAGCATTGTTAGTGTTACAGATATGGTTGAACTATATATGAGGAAGAGATAGTTCATCTACACTGTGGTCAAGTTCAATATCTAGAGCATGACCTCAAGATCACTTCCATGCGGTGGTAGGTACATGAAGAACTCGATGCCAGCTTGAAGTTTAGCACAGCTTATCACCCCTGACTAGTAGACAGTCAAGAGAGTATGATCCAGACTAGAAGGTTTGATGAGAGCGTGTGTGCTCGTTCGAGTGATACAGGGGAGCAGTCTCTGCCCTAAGAGAGTTTGCTTGTGATGATAGACACCATAGCTAGTTTCGGGGTGTAAGAAGCTCTATAAGGGAGGGTGTGTCGATTACCACTTCACTTGGATGATGTTGGTGAGAGGACCTTGTAAAGCTCAAAGTGATCACAGTGTATGCATAAGAAGACGCTTTGATTGAGTAATGGTTGAGAAAGCCCAGGATTGACATGAGTTGTGAGATGATGCAAAGCAGACTGACATGCAGTTCACTGTGGGAGAATATGTGTTATGAAAATCCCACCCCTCTGAGCTATAACTAAGAAAGCTAAGTCCCCGATACATAGATCCATTTGAGATGGATTGGTGGAGATGCTTATGTTTAACCCTACCCCTCAGGATAAAGTGATGTGTTCCATGAGTCCAATCTAGAGTACTATGTGATGTACCCAAACCATGTGTTGAGCCATGAACCTATTAAGCTTCAAGAGAAGCTAAAATGTCCTAAGACACCTACGAGGGTACGAGATACCAAGGTGAGAGAGAACTCAGATGTAAGAATATAAGATGATGAAGGTTCTTTGGAAGCACCATGGAGAGGGTGAAGCCACATGGGAGCCATGATGGACATGAGGAAGTCTTATCCTGATTGTTTGTATGTTGGGTAGAATTTTGAGGGCAAAATTCCTATAAGAGGGGAAGGATGTTACAACCCCAATTTTAGGGTTCTTCTGGTAGGAAATGCAATCTCTCCAATAAATGTTTGATTTTGTGATTTATATGATTTAAGTAAATTGAGTGGTTTCCTCTGATAAATAGCCTATTTGGTTTTGTGGGCCTCATTGGCTATTGGGCCCAATAACAAGAAAAAGGAAATAAAAAGGAAAAGAAATTAATTAATAAAGAAATAACTGAAATAATAAGAAAAGAAAGATGTAAAAGCATCTAAAAGGCAAGGAATTATCCTTCAAAAATGGATTTCGTACCTTTGAGATTTCTTGGGTTACAAGGAGTCCAAGTTGCAAAGATAATAGGGGAAGAAAGAGGTAAAATCAATTAAAGCATTATTAAGATGGAAAGTTGAGATAATGATGAAAATATAAGAAATATGTGGAAATATGGATAATGGAATCATCATGAATGATATTTCGACTCCACATAGTTTCTAATGGTAAAAGGAATCAAAATAAAGAAAATAAAAGATTAGGAGAGAGAAAATATGCATAAATATATCTTAATAAGTAATAAGTTGCATATGAAACAAAGTCTCTCGTACTTTAGAATTTGAGTCCCAAACTTGGCAAACAAGTAGATTAAATCATTAAAGACTTCCTTTAAAATTTGGTATTAATTTGACAAGTGGTTTGGGAGAGATGAATTTTTAAAGTTTCCTAAAGTAAGTGGATATTAATAAATGTCACAATTTAACAATCCTAATCATCGTGGTTCTTGAATCCCAAGGACCACGGACATCGTGCTCCTTGTGCCTGAATAGGAAAGTTGGGTAGTAGTTCCTGATCCCTCTCTCTCTCTCTCTCTGATCCATGTCATGTTTTGGAAACAACTCCAACAACTTCAGGAGACTAGTCTGAGTTGTTTAACCCTAGATTTCTTATGATTTCATTGCTCCTAGCAGGTTCGCCCAAACTACCAAAGAGGTAGGTCAAATATGCGAGTTTCCATCTATAAAAGGAGGGTTGTTTACCCCAACAGAGACGCAAATGCCTCCAAGAGACCCTATTGCTCTTCGCGATTACAACCATGCGAACAATTTTGCCTTGTATGTTGGTCTTCACCCCCTACCCTGGTCTAAGCTCTTGTCAGAAATGCTCTCCTCGCCCCGACAATCCAGCGCACCCCTGGAAGAATTGGGTGTGCGGGAAAATCTTCCAGGGTCTAGAGAAGGTGTACACGTCGTCGCCTTGCATTTTGGAGGACGCGAACCCAAAGTCAATGGCCTGGTTGACCATGGTTGGGCTTTGCTCACGGGAGACAGGGATCGCGAGGTTGAAGAAGCATTGGGGGAAAAGACCCCCTGCCCCTGACTCCAGTGAAGAGGAAAAAGGGTAGGAGTGTCTTTCCAACATTGTTTGGGCCAACTTGCGTGAAAAATAAAACGGACTCGTTTGGCTGAGTGGCGGGCACAGATTGGCCCAAACGTAATTAACCTTGAAAAAATCGTAATTAATTATTTCTAGCTCTGATCGTGACAAATTGTATATGAAAATTTATTAGAAAAATTCAAGGAACCCATTAAAAATGTAATTGAAGCCTAATTCTACTTACAATTCAAAAAGTGCTTAAAGTGGTCACCTTTAATATTTTTATTAATGAAAAACCCTAGATTGTGATGATTAATGATTTGGGAAGGGTTATATGGACGTTTAAAGTGGAAATTAACTTGTTATTAATAAAGGGATGATTTAGATATAAAAGAATGATCTTTATTCATTGTTGTCTCATTTTGGGGTTAAATGTACATGAATATGGATTAATGGGCTTAGAAACCTTCATTTAGATGAATATGACTTTTAATGATTTCAATGGTGCAAATCCATGTTTAAAACAAAGATATTATGTTCTAAAGCCAATTTGAGAATAAAGGATCCTTAATGTGGATAATTTGAGTAATTTGGGGTTTTAAGAGTAGAAAAGTAGTTTTAGGGTTTGCTGACCTAAAAAGGATAAGGTTTGAGATATTGATCTAAGGAACCCTAATACATCTCAAAGAGACTTAGAAACCCTTGAAAGGTATCCCAAGTCAATAAAGAGTTGTTTGGGATATATGGTAACAATTAGGTATTATACATATTTTTAGGATCAAGATTGCTTGATTGGTTGCTTGTCTTGCTTGATTAGACATCTTGATTTGGATTGGATATCTTTCTTATATTTGAGACTCCAAAATAGGTATGTGGTTATTTATGAATAATCGATCTAGTTTCACAAAGTTTTTTCGAACGTTTGATTGATTGGATGCAACCTAAACTATTGAATGTTTATTTATGCAATCATATAAAGTCACTATGATTATCACAATTAAGTATATATGTGTATTCTCAAACCTACATGCCACCCTGATGTATGATGCATGACCAAGCCCCGGAGGGAAGGTCTAATCGATCAAGCCCCAGAGGGAAGACCATTGGGCACCATGAGAGGTGACCCCAGGCACCAACCTTAGGATGTAGAAGGTGGCCTTATGTCCCTTGCAAGGACAAAACCCTAAGAGAGGGTAATCTAGGGTTTAGGGCAAAATCGGTTGAGAATGTCACATTGAAAATGTAATTTGGTTTGTTAAAAACTTATTTGTGGTAATTAGGTTGTTAGAAACTATTTGTGAAAGTTTTGATTGTCCCCCACATACCGGTATAGAAATATACTGACCGACGTTTTGTTTGTCGGCGTTTTAGGTACGATCATTGAAAAGAACAAATAGTAAATTGAAACATCATGAAGATACGAATAATCAGTTCAAGGAGGATTAGATAGATAGACTCCATCTGTGGATAGAAGTCTAGAAATCTGAAATTTTTACAAGGTAAACAAGAGATTTATTTTATTCCATCTTTTTAGTTTAGTTTTAGTAGAATTTGATCATTATTATTGATTAAATTTCAAACCACTGATCCGGAAATATTAGGATAACGTCTCTGACCTTCTGGTCTCCCTTAATTGGGGGTTACTAGGAGGCGGGGCTATTACAATATTTCATCATATTTTGATTATGTCTGAGATTGTGTGTTTCTTTTGTCTCTGGTTGATATAAGATGTGAGATTGAATGTATGATTATCTGCTTGATTGTGTTTGGAGATGACCTATTTTTATGCTCTTCTACCCCCCCCCCACACACTTTTTGATAATGTCAAAAGGGGGAGATAACTTCAATGTCTTGAAACTCAATCATATTGCTATTCTTTGTCATACTGTTGTTTATTGCTTATGAGATCATTTTCTTGTTCATTTTATGTTTTATCATGTGACTTGCAAAGGACCATATAGTACATGTATGCTATAATTGCTTTGTGTAGATAGACTAACAATGCAGGTTAGAGTAAGCATAGATTGAGGGGGAGAAATTCACATTGTTCAAATCTTGAATCCCCCTAATTCACAAGGCAAAGGTATAATTTTTATATCCTTTTCAATATGTTTGAGGAATGGTTTGTCATTGTCAAAAAGGGGGAGAATGTTGACCTAGAGGTTAAACATTGTCCATATTTTGATAATGACTTAACCACTCCATTCATATGTATTTAATATGTGTATTCAAGATTGATTTTAGGTGTTAGGTACATGAAAAGGATCAAATTACACAAGCCCTAATTTGCTAAAGTTCAAGTCAAAAGCAATGCAAGTGTGCTAATTAGGAAATCCATGTAAATGACCTTAGAAGAATATTGTAATCACTTGTATTGATGATATGACTTGTAACTAAGATGAGAAAATTATGTGGGATGATTAGAACTAAGTTTTAATCACTTTTTATGCACTTTAGAAAATTGATCACATGTAGATAATCGTTCGAGTTACAATCTCGACCGATCCACTGGATCAATTCTCTAATGAGTGCATTGGTCGAGTTGTGCACTCACAGAACTCGACCGATCGGGTTACTGACCAAATGCAATTTTCATTGGTCAGTCAAGTTTCCTCAAGACAAACTCGACTGATGGTTTGAAAATTGGGCTTGTCTTTAACCCAATCGGTTGAGTTACCTTTATTGAATCTAAACTGAATGTGTTGTACGGAAAATGTAGAAAAAGTGATTCTAATCATTGGTGACTTGTTTGGACGAAAATAGATCGCTTGCCTTGTGCAAAAAGGCTATAATTTGGCCCTAAGTGTTCCCCAACTCAAAGGGGCACCCCAACTATAAATAGGACCACTTGGAGTTCATTCCAAGGTTGCTCATTCCATATATGATTGGTTCTTTCTTAGTTGAGTGTGTTGCACACCTTTGAGCTTCTTTCTCTCTCTACCTTCAAATCAAATCCATGAGTATGAGTGAGTTAGGATCTGCTGTAAGAGAGATACCCCTTGTATCCATGTAAAGCTCTCCACCTCCATCTTCCTACCCCCTTTCCTTATTAAAGAAAAGGCTTGACGATCTTCTCCGAGTGAAGAAGGAGTTTTTGTTATTCAAGATTGAAGAAAGCATGGTGTTCCAGATCTTCGAGTGAAGGAGATAGGCAAGGAGGACATTCAATAAAGATAGGTAATTCTTTGAAGGACAAAGACTTGAAGATGGAGTGGGTAAGTCTTTGTTGAAGGTTGAAGACTCCCTGGTTCAAGTGGGTAAGTTCCATCGGTAAGTTGAAGATCCTTGCTTGAGGTATTAAGTCCTTGGATGAATGTGGTTTTTTCTTGTTGTGAGAACCCTTTACACTAAATGAGATTACTGAAAGCATAAAACACAATCAATCACTAATTAATCACATACCCAAAAATATGGGTAAATTAAAACCGATTTCAACATCAACCCCCACTCAAAAACATTTGCATAAGAGCCCAACATCTTTCTTGTATCCATACTATGCCAAGAATTTGATACAAATTGTTCTATCATTTTAGGCACAACATATATATACAGGAGAACAATAATCATATATGTCACACAAACAAGCATTAATATGCTAACAAAAGTCTGATTTATTTGAAACACCATATACAAGCTTGTCATGCCTGGACCTGAGAGTACAGGGATGACTCTAGGACACACTAGACATCTAATCAACTTTATCAAAGATTCATTACTATAGCTCCTCTTTTCTACCACATGTTTGTTTCCGTCACTTCCGATTACCTAAAACAAATGTGGCGAACCACAAGGGTGAGACACATGTCCCAGCAAGAGATATAACCACCAACTTAAGTAATTAAATAGTTAAGCAGTTTAATCAGATATAACAAATAAGATGAGCAGTACTGATAATTAAAAAAATACATAAAGGAGAACATAATAACTAGCATCATTAGCCATACTATCATCCTTTATCTTGTTGACAATATAAGAAATTTAGTAGCATAAGCATATCTAGCATCATGAGCAAGTCTAGTAACATAGCATAGATAACAACATGAGCATGTCTAATTGGTTGAACATATCAACATCATAAGAAGTGCTAAAAACATAAGAACAACTATCTAGATAAGCATGATTAGCAGTATATGCATCTCTAGTTATAAAGGCATGGCTAGAATGCTAAACATAACTAACAACATGAGAGAGCTAGCATCATGATTATAATTAGCAGTAGCAGTATAGTTATCAACACAAGCATAGCTACTGTATGTACGCATATACAATCTTAAGGATATCCACAACCTATGTGTATCTACTATCTCTTAATTGCACTAAGCATCATCTTTATGTAAAGATAACAAACAAGGGTTATCATCCAATGTGAAATGTTGTGTATAATCCTAAACAAATATGCTACACTACTATATTACATCTTTTATTATGCACTGGGAAATTTGAATCGTACCATTCAAAGTCCAACCAACCCATGTGAAGGGTTATTCGGTTCCGTACAAGATCTAGTAGTGTCGGTATCTTAAGATCTCTTCCCCTCGATCAGTACGAGTAAAAAGGCAGTGACATATCTGTCAAAGCTACCACCACTGTGACATATAGTCAAGCTACTAACCACTAGTCTACCCTCGGTATAGGTCACGGTACTAGAAACTAGGGTATACAAACCCAATCACTGAGGTACAACCGCAGTTGTCCTCTAATCACATCATGTTATAATCACCGAGACACGACTGCAGTCATTCTCAATCACATAAGATGTATGAGGCATGACCATAGCCAACCTCCATAATCTACATTGTGGATGAAAAGGATATATTCTCAACCTGCCACCCCCACATACTCAATAGTATGCGCTCCTAGTTTCCCTTAGGAATACTCATTTCACCATCTAACAAGTTCTGACACTGAAGATGGTTCTACGACACAAGGCACTACATGATTAGAGTTGCACTTGATTAGTTATGCCGATTGGGTGAATTAAGGTTGCATCAAACAAGTGGACATACAAATCCTAATTCACTTCTAGAAAGAATATAAATATCACAACTTTGAAAAGATATATAACGTGTGAAACATAATTTCTCATCTCATCATCACACAGTACTATTCACTTGCCATTCATGAGACCACACTAGTCATCATACTATCACAAGATATAAATCCTTTTCACAATATCACAGGGTATCAACCCTTATCAAAATAAGAGGATTACACCTCATTCAGGGTTCAACAATGCCCAAAGGTCATTAAGACCATCATACTATTCCCTGCAAGATCATCATTATCTTTGCATACCTTATAACAAGGCTCAACAACATCACTTACAGATAATACACTAGATCAACACAATATTGCATTGATGAGCTAGGAGATATTCATAAACAATCATAGAAGGGTTATATTAACATTAAGAACATTCCTTTATTACATCAACATGCAAGGAATCTAGATATGATTAACCCTCATCATATTCATAATTCACATGGTTCGCATAAGCAAGTATCAACCATGTGGCTATGACAACCACCTATTAACACATTAAGGTTATGATCATGTTAAGGAGGTTATTTCACCATCATGCCATCATATAAGAATGTTAAACATGAATACTCATCTTTATCTATTTACATTAGAGTTAGGTTCAACATGATAAATTATATCAATGTTACTAATCAACACTTATACCCAAACCCTAACTCACGGCACCCCCATTGGATCATGGATGCATAAGGTGAAGAATCACCATCACATTCCATACTATTATCAAGTATGAACCCACACATAAATCAAGGTATAACCATTGGGCTATAGAATACTAGGGTTTCAACAATATTAACATAGTACTTCTTGATTGTATTAGTCGTTCAAGGACTATTGATACCCAATTACCATCATTTAGTTATATTAAAGATAGGTATAGCAAGCTATACCTCATTAGGGTTACATATCAATACAATATGGTTATCATCCCTTCTATTCATATGGTTTATAAGGTAAGACTACCTTATTAAGGGTAACCCTCCATTTGTTCCATCATCATTCAACCTGTATCACCATACCACAATGTCACCCAGAACCATTGGATGTTTAAAAGGTAAGACCATTGGTTCTTTACAAAAGTAAACCTTGGATAAACTACATATGAAGTCCTTGATTTGTTCTCTATAAAGATTAACCATCTAACCCTAGACATCCCTTGATTAACAACACAAAAAGTTCCACTGAGAGTAGGGTAAAACCCACAATCGATTGTTCATTAAAACAAACCATCCATTGTCAACAAGTAAGCTCCTTAAGTTGTTCATATAAAGGAAACCATCTAACTCACATTATTAGGAACAACATATTACATTAGCCATCATTCCACTTTATTGGAGTAATGAACATTATATCTTGACCATTGGGTGAAGTTCATATATTAAAACCATCAATTATAGTATAGGTCGACCATTGCATCAAGTTACCCAAGAAACCATTGGTCTAAGGCTTAATTGATGATAAAAATATATAATTAACTCACCATAGGTTTTGGAGACCTGATCCACCATCATTAGTGACCATTAAGTCACCATAGGTTGTTATATCAACACTATATTTGTTAATCAACATCAAATATCAAACTAATGTCACCATTGATTGATAGCATCATTAGGGTACTTAGTTGTTAATCACTAGGATTCTAATTAGGCCAAAACATAACCTAAGGGGGTGAACGTCAGTTGACACCCTTGGTTACCACCATCTGTTGTCATGAAAACAACACCATAGGGTTGTTGCAATGGTACCATCATCGGGTCATGCGTTTATAGAAGAAATTAGCTTAAAACCCTAAAATTGACCATTGGTTGATAGGTGCTTAGCACCATAGGTTGTCAAACCAACCTGATCCAAGTCATATTATACCTTAGGAATAACGTACACATGATCACAGGTTCATCTATAACTGAAATCAGAAGCGTCCATCTAGCACCTTTCTTCATCAAATGAGCAAACCCTAAACATAAGGAGCAAGAAAGGTAGGGTTTTAGAGCTTTAGAGCAATTTCTACCATGGAAAAGCAAGGTTCCGACCTGGATAAAGGTAGGAGGAAGGATAAAAAAGAAATAAATGGATGAAATAAGGGGATTCTTACTCTTTTAGGCCAAGATCACTAGAAGGAAGCTTTTTAAGCCCTAAAAGGAAGTCAATTGCAACCCTAGATCCTTTTTCCAAGACGGTCCCCACTTTCTTCTTCCTTGGACATGAAAATTCACAGAAGCACAGAGGGAGAACGAGGTTGGGATAAGGATAGAAGTGGTAGAGAGAAAATGGCTCATTTTGGTGCTTGGGGATAAGTATATGAAACTTTAAGATAAAGAAAAAGAAAAAGTTGAAGTTTTAGTATCTATCAAGTGTCCAAGGCCTTAATTTATTAATAATATACAAGAACACACACAAGAATCTCCCCCACCATCTGTATAGACCTTATTATCTTTCCATTGTCGAATTTCCCAGCCAATCAAATAATTCATTAGTTGATAGCTACTAAAGGTAGCTCATCCATGAAGGGGTAAACCCTAAAATACCCTTGGAGAAAACACCTTCAAACCAAGGTTTAAATAGGATCCCCATGGCTCCAAAATCTCAAGCATGATGATAGAATATCCAAGGAACATAATTCAAGTGATAAATTGAAAATAAAACCTCTCAATTGGGTAAATTGCATAAAAGTCCAAAATGTACATAAAATTGCATAACTTGCTCAAACATTGTCCAAATTGGACCACATTTGAAACTTAAGCTTTTATTATGATTTCTAAGCATATCACAAGGTTATATTAGGGTTATAAGCATTCAATTATGGTAATTAATCTTATTGAACTCATTAAGCAAGTTTAGGGGACTATTAACTATAAACCCCTAACAGGGATTTCGCCCCCAAAATCCAAGGTAAACAAAGATGGGTACTTACTTTGCACCTCATCATATTACCTTCACATGGTTACTTTCATATCATGGTGATGTCACATCATTCATACATATATCCTCTTCGGTCAACACAAAAACCCCGACCTAAGAAGACATTCTCAATATGGAATGTAGAAACTTGTTGTGTCATCTATACAACTCTAATAGTAACTTTCAACTTTAAATTCTAGATATCATTTGGAAATTATATCTATTGTATCAACACATTACTCAAAAGTCATACTTGTTGTCTCTTATCTAACATAGAACATTATGTATCTCTTATCATATGTAACTTATGTTAGCCACTCTAACTCTTATGCATTGATATTTGATCCTAGGTTTATCTTAAAGGAACATGGTATCACATATATATTAACCAAAAAACCATCTATCCTTGATAGTGGTCTTGCCCAATGATCACTGAACCGTACACAACATTATAGAATCACTTTTTTTCCTTCCAAACAACATTTAGAGGGTCATCATCAACTATCTCTCCATCTCTCTCTATGGAAGAGGAATACTTGGAATGTTCATTTAATAAACATCTCCAACCTTCACATATTTCTCATATTATTAATACATCTTGGATACTAGGATTCATTACCTTGGTATCCACCTCATGTGCTATAAGCAACTCACATCTTTATATCATCTACTTTTACCAGCATAACAAATATCAAGACATATAAGAGGAGTCTTCCTAATTATTGGAAGTCTTAAAAGAAAAATCATCACAAACTTTATGAACTTAGAACCATAGTCCAAACAACCTTATGCTATAATAAGCTATCCACCCTCATGTTTATAATGAATCCACACATACCGAGTGGCAATGATCCACTTGAAAGTTGTGCCCTAGAAAGAAAAGACACAGAGAGAAACACACTTCCCATATCATAGCAACATTGTTCAAGGTCACTAGCAAAAAGGTAACCAATTCTATTTTCATTATGCAAGTTACAACTTCTTATGTATCATTTTACCTTTTTTATTTCAGGTTCCTTGCCATTAGCATAGGAATCATCATGATTAAAATATCTCATTACTCCTTCCTTGATGACTATTTATCACACTGGGTATGTTCTCTTATTTTATTAGGTTTTTCAACCACTTATCGATAGGTAAATCGTCATATTCCACATTTTCTTCATTAAATCGGGATCATATTCCTTAATTTCTTTCACATGCCATGCTGATTTTTCATTAACACTTTCTTACACACATAGGTTGGTCTGAGATTAACTCAGGTTCCACCTTATTTCTTTGTCATTGTTCTCATTCATCTTCTCATTTTGTACTTGTTATAGGAGTTCTCTCTATCTTATGTGGATTTCATACCTTGATTCACTTTATAAGCATAGACTTGTTTGCATTTTACTTTATTATCTTCTTGAATCACATCTTCAAGAACTCCTCTTTTCCTAGTTTGTATTCAGATTTATATTTCATGGTGTTGTATCTTTCTCTTATATTTACCAAACATTCAAGTTTTGATAGATAATGATGCAATTCTCATGTTCTTTAAGGTAGGATTGAGATATTCACACCATTATTTCTTATTTGTTATGCTCTTTAAATTGTCTCAAAATGACTACTTGATCAGAGTAATCAGAAAGATAGCAATCTAAGAGTTCCATACTTACCTTTTCTTTAATAATTGAATACCTGGCCAGGGCACCCAAATACTGAGATTAGGCAGTATGCACCATATTTTTATGGCATATTCCAAACTTAGACATCATCCTAGTCCTAATTCCTAGTGTCTCTGTAGACTCGGTGAACCTAAAGCTCTGATACTAACTTGTGAGAACCATTTACACTAAATGAGATTACTCAAAACATAAAACACAATCAATCACTAATTAATTACATACCCAAAAATATGGGTAAATTAAAACCGATTTCAACATCAACACCCACTCAAAAACATTTGCATAAGAGACCAACATCTTTCTTGTATCCATACTATGCCAAGAATTTGGTACAAATTGTTCTATCGTCTTAGCCACAACATATATATACAAGAGAACAATAATTGTATATGTCATACAAACAAGCATTAATATGATAACAAAAGTTTGATTTATTTGAAACACCATATACAAACTTTTCCTGCCCGGACCTGAGAGTACAGGGATGACTCTAGGACACACTAGACATCTAATCAACTTTATCAAAGATTCATTACTATAGCTCCTCTTTGCTGCCACATGTTTGTTTTCTTCACTTCTGATTACCTAAAAAAATGTGGCGAACCACAAGGGTGAGACCCATGTCCCAACAAGAGATATAACCTCCAACAATGCTTATTGATTACAACATTTTTAAGTAATTAAATAGTTAAGCATTTTAATCAGATATAACAAATAAGATGAACAATACTGATGATTAACAAAATACATAAAGGAGCAGATAATAACTATCATCATTAGCCATACTATCATCCTTTATCTTATTCACAATATAAGTAATTCAGTAGCATATGCATATCTAGCATCATGAGCAAGTCTAGTAACATAGCATAGCTAACAACATGAGAATGTCTAATTGGTTTAACATATCAACATCATAAGAAGAGCTAAAAACATAAGCACAACTATGTGGATGAGCATGATTAGCAGTATATGCATCTCTAGTTACAAAGGCATGGCTAGCATACTAAACATAACTAACAACATGAGATAGTTGGCATCATGATTATAATCAACAGTAGCAATATAGTTATCAACACAAGCATAGCTACTGTATGTATGCATCTACAATCTTAAGAATATCCACAACCTAAGTGTATCTATTATCTCTTAATTGCACTAAGCATCATCTTTATGTAAATATAACAAACAAGGGTTATCATCCAATGTGAAATGTTGTGTATAACCCTAAAAAAATATGCTACACGGCTGTATTACATCTTTTATTACATCCTGGGGAATTTTAATTGTACCATTCAAAGTCCAACCTACACCTGCAAAGGCTATTCAGTTCCGTACAAGATCTAAGAGTGTCGGTATCCTAAGATCGCTTCCCCTCAGTCAGTACAAGTAAAAAGGAAGTGACATATCAGTCAAAGCTGCCACCACAGTGACATATAGTCAAGCTGCTAACCACTAGTCCACCCTTGGTACAGGTCACGACACTAGAAACTAGGGTATACAAACTCAATCACTGAGGTACAGCCGCAGTTGTCCTCTAATCACATCATGTTATAATCACTGAAACACGACCGCAGCCGTTCTCAATCACATTAGATGTATGAGGCATGACCATAACCAACCTCCACAATCTATATTGTGGATGACAAGGATATATCCTCAACCTGCCACCCCCACATACTCAACAGTATGCGCTCCGAGTTTCCCTTAGGAATACTCATTTCACCATCTAGTAAGTTCTGACACTGAAGATGGTTCTACGGCACAGGGAACTACATGATTAGAGTTGCACTTGATTAGTTATTCCAATTGGGTGAATTAAGGCTGCATCAAACAAGTGGACATACAAACCCTAATTTACTTCTAGAAAGCATATAAATATCACAACTTTGAAAAGATATAAAATGTGTGAAACATAATTTCTCATCTCATCATCACATGGTACTATTCACTTGCCATTCATGAGACCACACTAGTCATCATACTATCACAAGATATAAATCCTTTTCATAATATCACAGGGTATCAACCCTTATCAACATAATAGGATTACACCTCATTCAGGGCTCAACATTGCCCAAAGGTCATTAATACCATCATACTATTCTCTGCAAGATCATCATTATCTTTGCATGTCTTATAACAAGGCTCAACAACATCACTTACATATAATACACCAGATCAGCACAATATTGCATTAATGAGCTCAGAGATCTTCATAAACAATCATAGCAGGGTTATATTAACATTAAGAACATTCCTTTATTACATCAACATGCAAGGAATCTAGATATGATTAACCCTCATCATATTCATAATGCACATGTTTCACATAAGCAAGTATCAACCATGTGGCTATGACAACCACCAATTAACACATTAAGGTTATGATCATGTTAAGGAGGTTATTTCACCATCATGCCATCATATAAGAATGTTAAACATGAATACTCATATTTATTTATTTGCATTAGACTTAGGTTCAACATAATAAATGACATGCCAAAATTGTGCGTAGAAACGCAAGTGCACGCGTCAAGTAATACATGCCTATGTGAGGCCCGAGTCGAACTCAGGGAGACGTAATCTCAGTGACTACTACTAACTACGGTGCGATCAGCTAAGCCTATTAAAATTTGAAATGAGTTTAAACAAAAATAAAAGAAAATTAAGATAAAATTAAAATGGTTGATTCGAATGAAATGAATTCCTTAGGGTTACCAGTTTCACCACGGGGTCTTGTCGTATCTTATTTCTATTGAATTAATACAAATTTCTACTCCTACCCTGGATAGAAAGCCTATATTCAGAATTGCTCACTCCTGTGATGCAATTCACTACCTAGATCTAAGCCAATTCTATGTCTGTAGTAATTTATTTCTTAGCCTAGGGCATTATTGAAAACGTTGGGTTCTTTCCACTAACCGTACATTACCTTTCCCAAGGAACGTGTAGGAAAGTGTATGGATTATGGTTTTCTAACCTTTAATTCTCCTTCCAGAGTAACTATTGGTCTGTAACCCTATCGATGGTGATCAAGAAACGATAAGTCGATCAATTCCACAATCATATATCCAGGAATAAAGAGAAATTTATACTAATTCATGTAAAAAGTTAATACAATGATTCCCTGGGCTACTCCCAGGTCCTAAGGAAAGGAGGGGTTTATCCCTTCATGGTTCTCAGTTGCAAATACATAAAGAGAGAGAAGAAAAATGTGGGAAGCATGAAAGAAGTTCCTGTAACCCCTGGAGAGAAGGTGTCCTGGATGATCCTCCTCGAGAAACGCACGTTCTATAATCTTCCGGCAGCAAAATTGTCCATCGGAGGTGCTCAGATCTCCCAGTTGGCGTCCTTCAGCTCCTTGTCTCTCTCCCTCTTCTCTTGAGTCGTCGTATGGTGCAACGTGATACCCTTGATAGGTCTGGCCGTCCTCCTTTTTGTCCTAGGTCACTTACGGTACCACATAACGTGGACCATTGGATCAGGATGACCACTTTAGATTGTTGAAATCATGTAGAGTCGGCGGCACCGACATGGATGTCAGTGGCATTGATGACATCGAGATCTGATCGTGCTATGGAAAAGTCAATGCCATCGACTTGGAAGTTGGTGGCACCAAGCTGATGTGAATATTTCCTCTTCCTCTCTGATGATTTCTCAGTGGCATCGATTGTTACAGTCGGTGCCATCGACTCTTTTGGTTGACTAAGGTCATGCCCCTGACGTCATCTCAGTGGCACCAACCTGGATGGTCGGTGGCACCGACTCCTTGATTACTTGGGAGCTCCTGAGAATGCAAAGTGACCATGTATAAGGCTAAGAAATTTGTAAAATAATATAATTACGATGAAATAGGCACAGTTTGATGCAAACAGATTATACAAGCCAATTATGAAGATTTATGCAAATATGATCAACTAATTGACTTATAAATGCACAAAACGAATGTAAAATAGGCTTGTAAAAGTGACTCAAAACTCGTACATCAAACTCCCCTAAGCTGCAATCTTGCTCATCCTCGAGCAATAATACCTTTGGATCTGATTGAGATAAGTCAGCTGAAGGACATAATGCATAAGGTATATCTAAAAAGTCTCCACCGTTTGGTCCTCCTTCTGGCCTTTACTGACCACTGAACACTAACTTCCATATAGGCGACCAAAAATCTCTATCCAAGATGTCATTCCCAATCAATGAGACACTAATAGTTAAAGCAGTTAATATGATAGACTCGTTTGGTTCATACTTGGGGCATCATGTGATCTCCTATCTATGTTGCTCTTTTCTCTACCTACCATCTAGATGGAAGCAGTTCTCCTGATAAAAAAATTGAATGAGGAGAAAAACAAATAAGTGGCCTACCAATAAAAGCAACGGGGGGTCAGGATGGATGGCTGTGGAAGAATCATGAGCACATAAAATCATTCATGCAATCAAAAATTATGATGAACCTATGATGATGAGAATTTATAAAATGCTCCTAATGACTACTCATTGAGGTAGAATGATGCATGCAACTATCATTTCATCTCAAAATAAGACGAAATGTCTACAAATTACATCATGTACTAATTCTTCCTTATGATATAGGTAGGACTATGCCCTTTCTCCCTCACTTTCTGAAACTCTACTCAATTTTTTTAAGTTATTATTTTTTCTTTCAAGCCCCCTTTCAACATGATAGCATTGCTTTGGGCTTCCACTTGCACTACACATTTGATTTATGTCAATGCTTCTCTTCCTTCACTTTTTTAAGGGTATGGGCAAATCACTACCTTCTTATATTAGAGAAGAAGAAACTAGACACGATATTTGCAAGATGATATGTAATGCATATGCAAACTACATGATTAAGATGTTATACAACTCCATGACATGCACCAGAATTTTGTTGCGCATGTATGTTTTTCTATATTTTTTTCTTTTTCCACTAATGCAAGAAAAAATAAACAACTATTATGCAAGATCTATTATGCAATGTAAATGCAATCAAGAGAAAGAATGATAACATGTACTCAATCTTCTTATGGTGGAGTGTAAAGTGAATGTATGCGGTGGATGATATCACACAACTAAGAGATAAAACCTTCAGAGAAAATCATATGTCCCTCTCTAATGACCTGTGTACAGGATAATCAAGGGGTTTCTTTCTTAAATTGTATTTAAGGTCACGTTAGTGTTTGATCAGTTTAGGCTCAACAATCCTTATCAATCACTTTCTTAGACAAATTAGATGGTCATTTATGCTCTAATGTCCTGAAGCTGACTTACTCAAGCACTTCCTCAGTTATGTGACTCGATTACTCACAAGATAAGCTCACAAAAATTACTCACAAAATTGCACCCAACTCAGAGATTGATATTTTCAATTGAAACCATGCATCCATAGATTACACTAGATAGATTGTGGATCCTAATAACAAAAAACTAACAAGAAAACTAACTAATTTTCTCAAAAAAATCAAACAAGAAGAAAAAAAACTAAAATAAAAGAAAGAAAATAAAAAGTAAGATAGAATTTGTTCCAACACCCCCCAAGATGGAATAAGACTATGGCCTCATAGTCAAAATCTCAACTTAAGGGGTGGAACAGTGATACCTGACTAAAATGGTGGTGGTAGTGGCTGAGTGGGGTCTTGGGGAGGAAACATCCCCTGAAAGGTTGGGTCAGACGAAGGCATATCCGGTGGCATCGGGTATCCTCCAAAATATCCCTGGCTCCAGTAATGGTTGAAGAACGATTGTTGATAGTTTTCCATCTGTTGCAGACGTTGATTCATGTTCTCTTGGTTGGCCAAGAGAAGACGTTCGTTTTCATAAATTGCCTTCTGGTTGGTGTATAGCCGACCTTGCACATCTTGAATACCAGTAAGAGATTGGGTTTGTTTTTGTTGATGTGTCTGGATATCCTACAACATAGAGTACATCCCCGCCATAGAATAAGCATCATATTCTTCTTAAGAGGGTGGCGGGGTATAAGATGTCGAGGCTGCATAATGTCGTGGATGCTTTCGTGGAGCAACTCGATGTGTCATAGGAATGGTGGGATCAACCTCCTCCACGTCGTCACTTGACTCCTCTTCTTTAGTATCATCTTCTTCATTGTCGTCATCCATGTCTGGCCATCTATAATGCTCAACTTGCCTGATGTTGAATATAGGATCAGGGAGTCGACGTTTGTAGAAGGTTCCACTAACCGAACAGATTGCATAGATTGTATTTTTTCCATAGAGATAAGGCATGACTGCTTGAAATGAAGGTGATCTATGCGAAGTCTGGACTGCAGAGGCTCCAAAATAGAAAGATCCAGGCCCAAGTGAAGATCAATGGGGGTGATAAGTCCCCCAAAAAGTATAGGCACGGCCCTCCTGACGTTGCGCTTCACCGTCATTATATGTTGTAGGAAAAAGCCCCCCCCCATTTCAGAGGCCTTCCCTCCAAAAGTTGATACATAAAATACAAGTCTAACACTTGTACCTTTGCTTGCCTTTGGGCTGACTTGGAAAAAAGTTGGTTGGTGAGCATACGATGAAGTAATCGAATAAAGGGATGCTTGAGGTCCGCCAACAAACTATGGTGAAAGTTCAGCTTATAACCCTCTGACATTGTTACAAGATCCTTCCAAATGGCATTGAAGTCAACTGTCTATGTTTGACGGAAAGGCTCATGCGGACACCCATAGATGTCATTGAATGCTCGAAGAGTAAGGGAGAAGTTGGTGTTGTATAGGAGGAAGTCCACCTTTCCTTATCTCCATTCTCCGCTTGATGGGCGAGCTTGATCAGGAGTGACTAATATCTCCAAGAATGACATGAACTCGATAATGAGTTCCTTGTATGCTAGCCATCCGCCAAAGATGGGATTCACAGACCTGCTATCAAACTCATGTCGCTCGAGGACAGCCACCATGTTGTCGGTGAAGCCCATGTCCTCCAGCAACTGATGAACACTGTATCTCGTCGGTGCAAACTTCCACTTGGAAAGTTCCTCATAGACTTTCCTTACTTCTGTCATATGGTGGCTGAGGGGGGGTCATGGCGTAAGAGCACTAGAGTGTCCTCCTCATCTTTCCATGACAATGAGGTGATTGGGGAATAAGATTAATAAAATAAGAGCTCGATGAAGCCTCTTGATGCTCGGAGTAGTTGCTCGTGCTCTGGGAGTACTGGTTTTGTCAATTTGTGAAAGAAAATGAAACCACAACCTCCCTTATATAGGGCTGGTGCGGCTCTACTACGACGGGGTCAGTGGTACCAACTTCTGGTAGTGGATCCGGGCCTTCAGTGTATCGACGATTGTGGGTGCTTGATCTGAACTTGTGGGATTGAAGATTAGTTGACGGCACCGACTTTAAGTCGATGGCACTGATTGTTGGGTGGGATTGAATCTATCGATCGTCAACTTTAGTGCATCTGGGTTGTAGATGAGGGTGTCCATGGATCGATGCTTCCTCTGGTCAGTGGCATCAATGATGTGGTTGGTGGTACCGACTCTATGATCAAATTTTTTTCGGTGCACCGATGCACCCACCGAACCTGGGACCTTAGCCAAGTCAGTGCCACTGACATGGGTGTTGGTGGTATCGACGGCTTATTAGTTAGCCAAGTCCACTTTCCTGCACTTTCTTCAGAAGTGTCGATGGCTCCGACATGTGTGTCGGTGGAACCGACTTGTGTCAACTGAATTTCCCATCTCTCTAACCCTATCTCGGTGCCATCAACTTGAAAGTCAGTGGCACCGACTCAGCCACAGCCTGCACACTCAACAAACGATTCAGGGTATCATTTTACATAAAGTCTAAGAAGAACTAAGTACTACTAAAACAACTTAATGAAAATAAAGGAAATTAACATCCGAATGGTTGGGTTTCCTCCCAAAAAGCGCCCTTATTTAACGTCCTAGGCTAGACAAATCTATTGTTTTGAGATTAATTAGGGGAAATAAGTTTCACCTCATGCTCCTTTGTATGGAAATATTTCCCAAAATAATGTTTTAGTCTTTGGCCATTGACCAAAAAGTATCTCTCTCCCTCTTTGATTCTAACCGCTCCATGTGGAAACACTTCTTCTATAATGAATGGTCCACTCCATCTGGACCTCAATTTTCCAGGGTGTAATTTCAACCTTGAGTTAAAAAGCAATACACTCTCTGCAGGTACAAAGACTCTCCTTGCTATATGTCAGTCATGAATTTTCTTAGTTCTTTCCTTATACAATCTTGAATTCTCATAGGCATTCATCCTAATTTCATCAAGCTCATTCAACTCTAACATCCTTGTCTTACTTGCTTCATCAAGATCAAAATTGAGCCTTCTTAACGCCCAATGAGCCTTATGTTCTAATTCCATAGGAAGATGACATTCTTGGCGATAGACTAACCTAAAGGGTGTAGTCCCTATGGGTGTTTTGTAGGCAGTCCTATAGGCCCATAGCGCATCAACTAACAATTTACTCCAATTCTTCCTACTAGACGACACCGTCTTTTCAAGGATCTTTTTAATCTCATGATTTGAAATCTCAACTTGTCCTTGAGTTTGTGGGTGATAGGGTGTACCCACATGGTGTGTCACTCCATACTTGTTCAAAAGTGCCCCAAATTTCCGATCGGTGAAATGAGTTCCCCCATCACTTATAATCATCCTTGGTGTAACATCCCTGACCTGCGTTACACCTTAACCCTACGATTTTTTCTTAAGTAAGTCATTTATAGTCTTGTATTTATCTTTTGAAAAGTAATTAAGACTAAATGAGAGTTTATGTTTCAATTTTGGTCCTATTTGAATAATATTGAAGCAATATTTGCTTATTTTGGAAAAAATTGCAATTTACCCAATGTAAGGGGTTACCTTGCAAAATGTTACATGAAAAATGTTCCACAAGTATTTTAGCATCATAAGAATGAGAAGGATGCTAAGGGATGGTTTGTGGAATCCAAATTCCAAAAAGGGGCTTGTTTGAATAATACTTGTACATCGAATACTAGTTTTGGTGTAATTTGTAATTTACCCAAAACCTAGGGTTGAATATGCAAAATACCACCTCAAGAGTGTCCCTACTATCTCTTGGTATCATTTAGATAAAAGAAAAAGAAAGGGGCGTCTTGTTTGAACCATATTTGAGAAATGATACTCTTGATAATAAAATAATCAAGAAATAAGCATAATTGAAAACCTAAGTTATTTTGTAGCAAAAATATATAAATTAAATGAAGTACCCATCAACTAAAAAGCTATGGGTGAAATACCATAATGAAATGGCGGACAAAACACCTTGGAGGCGCCAAGATAATCCCAAGTAGGTGAAAATATCTACCTACATTTTTAATTGAAAAGTAATGTCCACTAAAATAAAGGTGCTTATGGATAATAATATCTTATTCATTAAGGAGCTTAAACGGTCGACTATAATTCATGGATAATTCAAAAGAATTAAAGGAAAAGAAAGATAGCTTTGGAGATAAGGAAGTGGAGGGGGCATGTGGGGCCTAGTAAGGAAGGTTGATGACTTTCCTCCTACTCTCTCTCTCTCTTACAAATTCAATTATATACACTCAATTATTCACCTACTAGAAAGGCTATTTGCGCACCACACTCACTCCTCACTTAGGGAAACGACCAAGGAAGCAAAGGAGAAGGAGGAGATCGTTTCCCAACATTAAGGTAAGATCCATGGTCATCTTCAACCTTGGGTTGAAGGCTAAAATCGATTTATAACTCTTCTTTTCTTCTCTCTTCCATCCAATCCTCAACTTTGGCAATGTTTTACATCAAAAGGGTTGAGAACATGCCTTGGATAATTGGAGGAGCTATCTTCACCATTAAAGACAAAAATCTTGGAGGTTTGAAGTTGCTTTGAAGGTGGGTTATATAACTTGAACCCATTGATATTATTATTTGATTTCAATCTTGCAATATATGTTGATCTTTTCTTCTTCTCAAATTTTTCTTGAGTAAATGAATCCATCAGTTGTATGGACAGTAGAAACGGAGATCTAAAGCTTGATGATGATGACATCATCTTAGCACACACCTCTAGATCAACAATATCAAACAGTTTCAAAATGTGTATGGCCAAACGGTTTCAACCTTGGATGGCCAAACGGTTTCAAACCGTTTAGAGGCCAAACAGTTTCAAACCGTTTAGTGATCAAACGGTTTCAACCTAATCTAGGTCAAACGGTTTCAAATTGTTTAGTGATCAAACGGTTTCAACCTAATCTAGGTCAAACGGTTTCAAACCATTTAGTGATCAAACGGTTTCAACCTAATCTAGGTCAAATGGTTTCAAACTGTTTAGTGATCAAATGGTTTCAACATAATCTAGGTCAAACGGTTTCAAACCATTTAGAGTGCAAATGATTTCAACCTGATTTAGTCCAAACGGTCCCAAACTGTTATGACCCACATTTCGTTTTACCAGTAAGTACCTTGGTTAGTGCATAATTGAACTAGTTATGTTGAGATGAGTACTTGCTTTTGTTAATAGTGTTTTGAACTTTGAGCTAGTGTTAATGTATCATTAGCTTGTTCTCTTGTCCTGAGGTTGAGGACAAGTTTTTTCTTGATCCGTTGCTAGAGAAATCATATGAAACCGACCTAAGAGTAAAAAGATATGAGCTTTTTAGGGAGCAGGGACCTATATGTAATTTCTGAAAGGTCTTGGGTAATTTTCATCCGGCCCCCTAGGCGCCCTTCCTTATCCCTTCTTTAGTTTTTCCTTTATTAGCTTTGTTAGCCGACCTTGAATGAACGATATGTTCATTCCTTCAGTTGCTGCTTGAGAAAAACAGAAAAAGGGAGAGGGAGAGAGCGAGCTAGAGGAGAAAGCTGGGCAATCAAGCCCCTCCTTCTCCGTTCTTCTTCGATTCCTCATCTTCTCCAGTCGAATCAGCCAACCACTTCACCTTCTTCCCCTTCCCCTTCTTCCCCATTCCTGCTGCCCGACCAAGATAGGAGCCGGCCAAGGAGGTGCTAGGAGCGGCCAAAGACGTGAAAAGCAACGTCTACGGGTTGCTGCTAGGTCGTCTTGAAGTTCCCAAGGTATTTCGTGCGGAGATTTCCCACGAATCGACCCCGAATCCACCTTCTTCCTCGGGGATTTCTGTTTCTACGCAGGTTGCACGGCGTGCAAATCAGTTTGCACGGCGTGCAAAGTTACAGAAAGCTGATGTCGGGGATTTCTGTTTCTGCATAGGTTTGCACGGCGTGCAGATCAGTTGCACGGCATGCAGATCAGTTGCACGGGGTGCAAAGTTGCAAAAAAATAAAACAGAAGTGTTTCTGCCCAGATTGCACGGGGTGCAAATCAGTTGCACGGGGTGCAAATCAGTTGCACGGGGTGCAAAGTTGCAGAAAAGCAGAATTAGGCGTGTTTGTGGACGTTTTCGGTGTATACGAACACACCGAATTGGGTGAGTATTATCTCACTTAATTATCAAGGTTTAACTCATTTAATTGTAGATATTGCATATATGAAAATGATGTTTATGTGTATATGTGGGTAATAGAGATTACTCAGATGTCGAGCATAGTTATCATCCCTAGACTTTTAATTTGCATAGTTCAAACAAAATGAAATGATTAGTAATATAAATGTGCATGCCTTACGTGTAATTTCAGTAAGATACGAATAAATGTGATAAAGTATTTCAGGTTGAGTATTCCTTTCAATACAGTATATTTGAATGTTCAGTAATATGAAATCAGTATAGAGACGTGGAATAGATATGAAATCTATTTACAGTGAACGAATCTGTTTGCATGAAAGCATAGCTGAGTTATGAGTTATTGCGATATAAGTGAATAGTTGTTGCACTATATATAGAAATGTTATGAAAGTTGAAGTTCTAGTTTCAGCTAGTGAATTGCAGAATTATAGTATATTCCAGTAGTCAAATATGTGAGAGAGAGACACAATGTTATAAGAGTTTTCTTGTTATAATAAAATGTGTTAGACTTAGATGCCCTGACACCGTAGAACCCCTTTGAGAGGTCTGTGCCTTAGGGGTGAAACGACCTACCTAGAGTGTGTCTAGATGGTCGATGGCTCGTGTTCAACAATAATCCGTGCGTGTGTCACGGTGGCACGAGGACAGAGAGGCAGTGTTCAACAATAATCCGTGCGTGTGTCACGGTGGCACTAGAAGTAAATAGGGGTTATTCAACAATAATCTGTGTGTGTGTCACAGTGGTAACCCAGACTCTCCGCCTATGTGCTCAGGTTAGAGGAGGAGTCTAGAGTACACTCTTTGAGAGTGCAGTGAGGTCGTGTGAGCCTAAGAGTCCTGACGCAGACCGGGACAGAAGTCAGACTTAGCATTTCCCGGGTGTGTCGCTAAGTCTTGTACGGTGGGTTCGTAGTTCGCTACGAGACTTTATATGCAGAGTACACTGCATATGATCAGGGCATAAGTTAAAAGATGATCACTTAGAATTAAGATAGATTAATATGAAACTTGTGTATGTTCAGATTTAGAATTTATAATACTTGTTCTTTAAATGTTCAGTATACTTTTCTGCGATAATTGCACTGTTTAATTAGAACTGCTCAGTTTGTTAATTTATTCACATATTCCTGTTAAATGTAAAATATGGAGTTATTCGATGATGGCTAAGTGAAATATTATTCACTGAGCGAGTAGGCTCATTCCTCTACTCAAACATTTTCAAGTCAGCGACAGTTCCAGGAATCAGAAGGATCTTTTCATCCTAACGCTTAATCTGTAGAAGGTATATGTAGTTAGTTTAGTTAGATAGTGGTCTCTTAGTCCTTTCCCCTTGGTCCTTGGGACATGGTGTGGGTGTGAGAGAGTATGTATGGCGAATGTGTAAATGATGTAAATTAACTGTTATGTTTACTTTCTGTTAAACAATGTTACATGTTGTAAACTCTGTTTATGTTCTCTAGCCATTTTAATTGAAATGCTTCCGCAATAGTTTATTATGATTTAGTTTACAGCAATAATCCAGATATCATTACGAGGTTTAAAAAAAAAGTTCTCAGTGATTTGTTTATGTGATAATCACTCTGTCGTGCCCTAATCTCATGATTAGAGGTTAGTGTGAGATCGGGGTGTGACATCTTGGTATCAGAGCATAGGTTGAGTACATGGTTATTCTAAGTCAAGGTCAGGGGACGATAAGAGATCAATAGGATTAGGACTTAGGTGTCTTCCTTCTAACTGCAATTTTATAACAGGAAGTGTTCTGTTATATTATTGCAGATGGTAGGAAGATGATGTGGTCACAAGGATCAAGTTGAGAACTTAAGTTGAGTCATCTGGGATCATTAGAATCAAAATATAGAATTATAAGTGAGATACATAAGAAGTGATGTGTTTTTAGCTCTGGTATGTCTGAGTGTTTAGATACCCTGGCCAGGTGTCTGAATACTTAGATTGACCAGTATCAAGCTACTCTGTCTATTCTTCTCTGGATGCCCTGGCCAGGTATGCAGAGGAAGGATAGGCTAGAGAGAAACCCTGGAAATCTTAGGGTTAAGGAAACCGGAAATTAATGTAGGAGTAAGAGATTAAAAATAGGATGTGATACAACTCTTTATTTGATTGAAAATCACTAGAAATGCTCTTATATGCATGAAATTAGATTTTCAATTGTAAAGTAAACATGATTCTTTTATGTTGTTGTGTGTTATGAAATGATTTATTTATTGTTTATATTCTTTGTATTAAGTAGACCAGAAGTTATGTTTAAATGAGTTTGCCCTAAGTGGATATTCATTCCACATGTTTGAGATTAATAGGAGTTGGTTAATCCTGAGTAGCTCTTGTCTTCAGGACTATAGGTTCGGCCTGGTCCGGCTGGCAGGATGTGTTACTGGGATCTAACGACTCTTATTAAATATATAATAAAAGTAGATTCTGGATAATTTAGACCCGAATCATGGTGAAAAATGTATATACACTAAGATGTTGAGATATAAGGGAAAGATTAGAACAACTAAGAATTAGTTGGAACTGATATCGGAGACCCAACATTGGGACCTCATATGAGCAATCCTTAATTAGAAATAAAGGAACACAATAAGGTTCAGATTAAATTTAATGATTAGGTGAGAAATACCCTTAATGGTACTAATCAATAATGCATAACAAATGCATGGATCCAATACATGATTAGTAAACCCTAGTGGAGGGTGTCTCATTGTGAAACCCTAGTTGAGGGTGTATCATTGCGATTGTTTATAGGCAACTTTATAATAAAGTTATGCCTTAAACTAAGATAAGTCCATATCATGTGAGATAGCTGGACAATTCTAATGTGTGGCCTATGCATTATATGCTTAGGGTGAGTATTCTGTGATGGAATGCATTAAGAGGGGAAATACCTTAATACAAGATAAAGTTGGTTAACTCAAGAGGGTCTGAATTAATGAGAAATGGGGAACCCTAACCCTAATTTGGGGAAAAGGGAATCATAAGCCCTGTTTGATAGTAAACCCTAATTCCTGGTTAAGGAATGATGGTATTACTATTATATCACATGATGTGATGAATATCTTGTATGACTTTTATCATGCCTAATAACCATGCAGGTATGATGAGATGATGAATATAGCCAAGTTTGGGCTGTGACATTTATATAATAAATGTTGATTAGCTTTTTGTGTGTTGATGACGTTGTTGCTTAATAAAAGTAATAATGTGTATGGATTTTTGAGCCATGTGAATAAGTTGTTGCCTAGTGAGAGGTGATAAGATATGAATGGCCTTGTGAGCCACGTGTGATGCTTGGGTAACAAGTATCATGTTTATTTGTAGCATTTGTGTTAATAAGTTATGCTAGAGAACTTGGCTGATGTTACATTTCTGTTATATATCTATAGTTCATTGATGATTATTCATATCTGTTGTATTCATTACAAGTAGATGGATGAACTTATGAGATCTAAAGTTTGATTTCAAACTAAGGAAGCAAAGTCACATCACAATAATGCTATGTTACTGATAAGGACCAAACCCTAGAATGTTTAGAGTTGAAGTAGTTCAAGGGATGTCGCTAGTGATTTGACTTTGAATACTAGCATCTCTATAAAACAAAATCATGATATTTGCACTATGAAAAGTAAACTAGTATTGATAGTAATCCAGGGTTTAAAGGTAGTTAATCTGAAAGGTACATAAACAATATGAAAATGATTCAGAGAAAAGAGTAAGATACAAATTTGAAATGTAACAAATGTGTTTGAAACAAAAGGAGAAATACAATATAAGTGAAGTGCGATATAAAATAAATTCTTACAGTAATAATAAGAATGAGGAATAATCTATTCTTACCTTGTGTGTTTCAATTTTTGGGATGTTTATTCTATAGGATCAAAATGAGAAGGATAATTAACAAGAGGTAAGTAGCATAGAATGAGGAGAATTACTCGTCACATGATCTGGAATTAGTTGTTGTAGTTCATGCTCATAAGACATGACGTTACTATCTTTATGGTGAGGTGTGCCAGGTGTTTATAGATCATAAGAGCTTGAAATATATCTTTACCCAGAAGGATCTGAATCTTAGACAGCGGAGATGATTAGAATTGATTAAGGATTATGATATAATGATAGATTGTCATCCTGGAAAAGTGAATGTGGTAGCAGATGCCCTCAGTAGGAAGTTAAGTTCAACAGCTGATGCATTCTCTATGGCATGTTTCGAGAGAGACATGGTAGTAGAAATGTGAAAGTTGAACTTAGACTTAGAAGTGATAGAGCAGAGTGGTTTGATTGCACAGATGCAAGTCAAGCCTACTTTTTATGATTAGATCAAGGAACTTCAGCAGAATGATAGTGAGTTACAGTAGATCATGCAGGATATGACAAAGGGAAAAAGACTAGAGTTCAGGTTTTATGACGATGGTGTGTTGTATCTTCATGACAGGTTGTGTGTACCTGGGAATAGTGAGCTGAAAGAGCAGATTCTTGAAGAAGCGCATGCTTCTATGTATGCTATGCATCCAGGTAACACAAAAATGTACAGGAATCTCAAAGTGATGTACTGGTGGTCTGGTATGAAAAGAGATGTGGCTGAGTATGTGGCTAGATGTGGAGTGTGTCAGCAGGTTAAGGCTGAGCATCAGAAGCCCACAGATACTTTGCAATCTTTTCCTATACTAGAATGGAAATGGGAACGTATCACAATGGATTTTGTGGTAGGGCTACCCAGGACACCTAGAGGTTGTGACTCAATATGGTGATTGTGGATAGACTGACTAAGTCTGCTCACTTTCTTCATATCAAGTCAACCTCTGATGTTCCAGAGTTGGCTAAGATATTCATGGATGAGATAGTCAGGCTGTATGGTATCCCAGTTTCAATTATATCTGATAGAGATCCTAAGTTCACATCCAGGTTTTGGGATCAGTTACATCGTGCGTTGGGCACAAGGTTGAGGTTCAGTACAGCGTTTCACCCGCAGATGGATGGTCAGTCTGAGAGGACCATTCAGAATCTTGAAGACATGTTGAGAGCATGCGTTCTGCAGTTCAGAGGTAACTGGGAAGAACACTTAAGTCTGATGGAGTTTGCATATAACAACAGCTACCATTCTAGTCTTGGAATGGCCCCATATGAAGCTCTATATGGCAGAAAGTGTAGATCACCAGTTTGTTGGTACGAGGTTGGCGAGAAAGAAATTCTTGGACCTGAGATAGTCGATATGACTACAGAGAAGATATCTGTGATCAGGGAGTAGTTGAAAGCTAGTCAGGACAGACAGAAAAGTTATGCAGAGAGACGACGTCGACCTCTTGAGTTTGAGGTTGGTGACGAGGTTTATCTGAAAGTTTCATCATGGAAAGGAGTGCTAAGGTTTGGCAAGAGAGGTAAATTGACTCCTAGGTATATGGGCCCATATCCTATCGTTGAGAGGATTGGACCTGTAGCCTACAGGTTGGATTTGCCGTCTGAGTTGGCAAGTCTTCATGATGTGTTTCATGTGTCTATGCTGAAGAAGTGTCATCCTGGTACAGAAAAGATTTTAGATCCAGAACTGGCACAGCTTAGGACAGATGTGTCCTACGTGGAAGGACCAGTGCAGATAGTTGATCACCGAATCAAGAAGCTTAAGAATCGTGAGTTATCTTTAGTGAAAGTTTTGTGGAGGAATCACAATATAGAGGAAGCTACGTGGGAGCTTGAATCAGAGATGCGTAACAAGTTTCCTTTTCTCTTTTAGGAATTTCGGGACGAAATTCTTATAAGGGAGGGAGGTTGTTATGACCCACATTTCGTTTTACCAGTAAGTACCTTGGTTAGTGCATAATTGAACTAGTTATGTTGAGATGAGTACTTGCTTTTGTTAATAGTGTTTTGAACTTTGAGCTAGTGTTAATGTATCATTAGCTTGTTCTCTTGTCCTGAGGTTGAGGACAAGTTTGTGCTTGATCCGTTGCCAGAGAAATCACGTGAAACCGACCTAAGAGTAAAAAGATATGAGCTTTTTAGCGAGCAGGGACCTATATGTAATTTCTGAAAGTTCTTGGGTAATTTGCATCCAGCCCCCTGGGCGCCCTTCCTTATCCCTTCTTTAGTTTTTCCTTTATTAGCTTTGTTAGCCGACCTTGAATGAACGATACGTTCATTCCTTCAGTTGCCGCTTGAGAAAAATAGAAAAAGGGAGAGGGAGAGAGCGAGCTAGAGGAGAAAGCTGGGCAATCAAGCCCCTCCTTCTCTGTTCTTCTTCGATTCCTCATCTTCTCCAACCGAATCAGCCAGCCACTTCACCTTCTTCCCCTTCCCCTTCTTCTTCCCCGTTCCTGCTGCCCGGCCAAGATAGGAGCCGGCCAAGGAGGTGCTAGGAGCGGCCAAAGACATGAAAAGCAACGTCTACGGGTTGCTGCTAGGTCGTCTTGAAATTCCCAAGGTATTTCGTGCAGAGATTTCCCGCGAATCGACCCCGAATCCACCTTCTTCCTCGGGGATTTCCGTTTCTACGCAGGTTGCACGGCGTGCAAATCAGTTTGCACGGTGTGCAAAGTTACAGAAAGCTGATGTCGGGGATTTCTGTTTCTGCACAGGTTTGCACGGCGTGCAGATCAGTTGCACGGCGTGCAGATCAGTTGCACGGCGTGCAAATCAGTTGCACAGGGTGCAGATCAGTTGCACGGGGTGCTAATCAGTTGCATGGGGTGCAAAGTTGCATCAAAATAAAACAGAAGTGTTTCTTCCCAGATTGCACGGGGTGCAAATCAGTTGCACGGGGTGCAAAGTTGCAGAAAAGCAGAATTAGGCGTGTTTGTGGACGTTTTCGGTGTATACGAACACACCGAATTGGGTGAGTATTATCTCACTTAATTATCAAGGTTTAACTCATTTAATTGTAGATATTGCATATATGAAAATGATGTTTATGTGTATATGTGGGTAATAGAGATTACTCGGATGTCGAGCATAGTTATCATCCCTAGACTTTTAATTTGCATAGTTCAAACGAAATGAAATGATTAGTAATATAAATGTGCATGCCTTATGTGTAATTTCAGTAAGATACGAATAAATGTAATAAAGTATTTCAGGTTGAGTATTCCTTTCAATACAGTATATTTGAATGTTCAGTAATATGAAATCAGTATAGAGACGTGGAATAGATATGAAATCTATTTACAGTGAACGAATCTGTTTGCATGAAAGCATAGCTGAGTTATGAGTTATTGCGATATAAGTGAATAGTTGTTGCACTATATATAGAAATGTTATGAAAGTTGAATTTCTAGTTTCAGCTAGTAAATTGCAGAATTACAGTATATTCCAGTAGTCGAATATGTGAGAGAGAGACACAATGTTATAAGAGTTTTCTTGTTATAATAAAATGTGTTAGACTTAGATGCCCTGACACCGTAGAACCCCTTTGAGAGGTCTGTGCCTTAGGGGTGAAACGACCTACCTAGCGTGTGTCTAGATGGTCGGTGGCTCGTGTTCAACAATAATCCGTGTGTGTGTCATGGTGGCACGAGGACAGAGAGGCAGTGTTCAACAATAATCTGTGTGTGTGTCACGGTGGCACTGGAAGTAAATAGGGGTTATTCAACAATAATCTATGTGTGTGTCACAGTGGTAACCCAGACTCTCCGCCTGTGTGCTCAAGTTAGAGGAGGAGTCTAGAGTACACTCTTTGAGAGTGCAGTGAGGCCGTGTGAGCCTGAGAGTCCTGACGCAGACCAGGACGGCAGTCAGACTTAGCATTTCCTGGGTGTGTCGCTAAGTCTTGTACGGTGGGTTCATAGTTCTCTACGAGACTTTATATGCAGAGTACACTGCATATGATCAGGGCATAAGTTAAAAGATGATCACTTAGAATTAAGATAGATTAATATGAAACTTGTGTATGTTCAGATTTAGAATTTATAATACTTGTTCTTTAAATGTTCAGTATACTTTTCTGCGATAATTGCACTGTTTAATTAGAACTGCTCAGTTTGTTAATTTATTCACATATTCCTGTTAAATGTAAAATATGGAGTTATCCGATGATGGCTAAGTGAAATTTTATTCACTGAGCGAGTAGGCTCATTCCTCTACTCAAACATTTTCAGGTCAGCGACAGTTCCAGGAATCGGAAGGATCTTTTCATCCTAACGCTTAATCTGTAGAAGGTATATGTAGTTAGTTTAGTTAGATAGTGGTCTCTTAGTCCTTTCCCCTCGGTCCTTGGGACATGGTGTGGGTGTGAGAGAGTATGTATGGCGAATGTGTAAATGATGTAAATTAACTGTTATGTTTACTTTCTGTTAAACAATGTTACATGTTGTAAACTCTGTTTATGTTCTCTAGCCAGTTTAATTGAAATGCTTCCGCAATAGTTTATTATGTTTTAGTTTACAACAATAATCCGGATATCATTACGAGGTTTTAAAAAAAAAGTTCTCAGTGATTTGTTTATGTGATAATCACTCCGTCGTGCCCTAATCTCGTGATTAGTGGTTAGTGTGAGATCGGGGTGTGACACAAACCATTTAGAGGTCAAGAAGGTCCCAAACCGTTTGGAGAACAAAGAGGATCTCAAGACCGTTTGAGGTTCAAAGAGGATCTCAAGACCGTTTGAGGGTCAAAGAGGATCTCAAGACCGTTTGAAGGTCAAAGGGGTCTCAAGACCGTTTGAAGGTTAAAGGGGTTTTCAAGATCGTTTGAAGATTAAATAATCTCAAATCGTTTAGAGACCAAATAGTCTCAAAACCATGTAAGATCAAACAACCCTATGAATGTTTGTAAAATATTTCAACGTTGATTACAATGGAAGTACCTCTAAAGTACTTAGGTGAATAGTACACTTAGAGTGGTTGTCATTTGATGCCTATGAAAGTAATAAACTCAATACACTATGATAAGCATAGGTGCATGTACTTTAGTGAAAGGATGAGCCAACTTAATAAAGTATAGTGTAATCAACACCCTAGAGAGGATGATAGATAAACTCATACTTGTGTAATAAACATGTAATGTGCATACATTGATACTTTGAATAAGTGGAAAGTGTGAATTAGGGTTTGATCTTTGATAATGTGATCATGAGACCCTAATTGATAAAGAATCGGAAACCCTAACCCTAATTTCGGGTAATGGTATGAGAAACCCTAATTGATAAAGAATGGGAAACCCTAACCCTAATTTTAGGTAATGGTATGAGAAATCCTAATTGATAAAGAATGGGAAACCCTAACCCTAATTTCGGGTAATGGTATGAGAAACCCTAATTGATAAAGAATGGGAAACCCTAACCCTAATTTTTGGTAATGGTATGAGAAACCCTAATTGATAAAGAATGAGAAACCCTAACCATAATGAGGGAATAGTGGTGTTACCCTTGTATTGCATGGTGTTGATATGTAATTGATATGGTTGTTATAAAGTATACTAACTATGCAGGTATTATGAGATGATGAGCATTGCCAGGTATGAACTATGATGTTTATTTGATAAAAATGCTTAATGGACCTTGTGAGCCATTATATTATTTGTTGCCTAGTGAGAGGTGACAAGATGTTAATTTGCCTTGTGATCTATGTGAGATGTTTGTGTAACAAGTATCAAGTATACCTTGGTCAGATGACCTGGAGGTAATAGTTACCGGATAAGTGATAATAATGTTCAGCGATGACCTAGGGTTTGAATACCCAGATCCACTAAACATGATGATGATATTGTTGAGGGATGAGAATTCCCGATAATGAGATAAGGGATTGAGATCCCAATGTTTTATAAAGTTTTGAAGAGTACTTGATAGATGTATTACACTTTTCTTTGTAGCATTTGTCATAATAATTCATGTTTGAAAACTTGGATGATGCTAAAAGAATATGATAATGCACTTAATTAATCAAGTGAAATATTATCATGTAGAGCCCTGACCATAGATCCATCATCATCAGTAGCTGGTGATGGTGAAATAGATTTTCCCACGAGATCTCTTGGAGGGCATATTTTTTAATATGTGGGGGTAATGGATGTAAATATCCTTACGCCCTAATGTGGGATTGACGTGAGATAAACACAAGATCTCTCAATCTTTCATTATATGTGCCAGGATGGATATATCACGCATCTCCCGATGATGATTAATACTGGATCGATGTGAGATAAACATGAAATCTCTCTATTGCAAAGAGAGTGCAGCCACCACTGTAGCTCTATAGCGAAGTTGCCAGTATACCCTGGAAAGCTATTTAGCAGAGACACGAGATGTCCTACATGTGGTCTCACACTGACCGAGATGGATGAGGTCATGGAGTCCATCTCTTCCATTGACCTAGGTATGGAACTAATGCTTTACGTCGTCGTGGTTGGTTAGAGTATGAGCGGTATACCTCATCTCCTCATGGCATAAGTGTGATTATAAAATGTAATCAGCCGTGTAGCGTATTTTCTTAAGGATGAAATACAGAAATCATTGTTTGATGTTACATTGCTTAATGTATCCTAAAATGGATAAATGTTATACATGTTCTTCATATTCCTTATTAAATAGATGATTTACTACTTTATCATATATAGCGGTAATGCTTTAAAAGATTATATTGCTCTATTCTTCTTAAACAGTGGTTTATCTTGCTTATTAATAATAAAGAATCCTCTGCTCCATTTATTATTGTTTATTTGCAATGATAATATTTTTGGCGGAGAGTTATATCTCTCACTGGGACATGGGTCTCACCCCGTTGGTCACCAACATTTTTAGGTGGACGCGGACGAGCAGGTAGAGACCATACAGAAATGGAAGGACATCAACATCAGGGATAGCAGTAACATCTAAGGTGGAGATACTGACTGTCATGTCTTGTAGATATGAGTCCTATGTGTCGTCTCTGTACTCTCAAGTCCTAGGAGTCAATACTCAGTGTTTTCATGATCGATCTGAGATTTTGGCTTGAATGCCTTGAGATTTTATGTTGCTTATATTTAGTTTTGGCAAAGCAATTGTTGTAAATATATTGCTAGAGAAGAGATGGTACATGGTATGTACAATGTGAACTATAATGTATGAAGTACTTTGGTTCTCTTTATAAGAGTTTCCTGGAATTAGATCTCTTTGCAAAAGGTTTTAATTTTTAGTGGTTTTTGTTATTCTGTTGATTATGGTTAATTCCAAAATTAATTACGTAGTGACGGTCTGAATTTTGGTCAGATCGTCACAAGGTTTTGGTATCAGAGCCTAAGGTTCGCTGAGTCTACAGAGACATATGTTTAAGTAGTAGAGTATGTTCTAGTGTCTTCTAGTTTATGTTATAGTGACTTCTACTCTTATAGGAGGAGGAGAAGAACTTAAAGATGGTTGGATCACATGAGGAACATGTTGCTGAAAGCAATGTTGCTGCACCAAGAGGGGGTGCAAGGGGTCAGGCTAGAGAGGAATTAGTACCTGAGAATCCCCAGCTTGACCAAGCTTCAATAGAAAACCCAGATTTCCATGCCCTCTTTGGGCAGTTCATGGCGACAATGACACATATGGCAGATAGGATGCCACCACCTGCACCTAGGGCACCAGTCCCCGATGTGAGACATGGAGCTCACAAGACTTTTGAATGGCTTCGACGGGTAGGAGCTACTGATTATACTGGAATAGCTGACCCAGCAGATGCAAACTTGTGGCTGATTGAGCTGGAGAAGGCCTTCAGAATTCTTAATATCCCAGAAGATGAGAAGGTTAGGCATGTTGTGTACCTATTAAAAGGGAGTGTTAGTCATTGGTGGACTATAGAAGAGGGCAAAAGGCTAGGTAGTGAGGTCAAATGGAGAGAGTTCCGATGAGAGTTTGTTCATAGATATTTTCCCAAGACTTACCTGGATGATAAAATCTCTCAGTTTGAGTAGATAAGGCAAGGACCAATGAACATTAGTGAGTATGAAGCTAATTTCATGGAGCTTCTACGATTTTGTCCGCACATGGCTACTACAGATGAGGAGAGGATTCAGCATTTTGAGAGGGGTTTGAACGATGATTTGACCACACCTGCATCTGCTCTAGAGAATAGAGAGAGGTTTTCCACCTTTGTGGAGTCAGTTAGGTGGATAAAAAGGTTCGTGATTGAGAAATGCCAAGCCAACAGTAAGAAAGTGTATACACAGTTCCAAGGACAGAGGTCTGAAAGTTTTAAGAAACCAAGTTTTTCTGCACCATTAGCACCATCGAGGTTCAATACTCAGACGTAGTGGACATCTAGAAAGTGTAGAGGCCGTAGTTTACCACCAGAGGGAGCCCAAAGCTCAGCATCAATGTCAGTAATAGGACCATCTAGGCCATAATGGGAGAACATAAGCTGTTATAAATGTGGGAAGATGGGACATCTGATGAAAGATTGTCTAGCTAGAGACGTGAGTGTAACCCAACCACTCAGGCAGAGTCAAAAAGTCTCTCAGAAGTGACAGTTTATTAGTGGCACATGAGGACGTGGACAGGCGTCCCAAGATGGTTCATCTGCACCCAACAACAGGGTGAGTGGTCAACAACCAACAACGACAAGATTCTATGTTGTGAATCAGCTAGAAACAGTGGTCAACCCACGAGTCGTGACATGTCAGATGGAATTATTTCATTCTAATATGTCTTCATCATGCTTTGTATCTGTTTTGATTGATCCGGGCGCTACGCATTCCTTTATCACTCGAGAAGTGATTCATGACTGCAATATGACTGTCAGTCATAGAGCAGATAACTTGTTATAAGAAACTCTATTAGTTGGATCTGTAGTGTTGTGGGAGGTATGTTCTCCTTGTGTTCTTTCTTTTTCAGAATATAACATTCAGGTGGATCTTATACCACTTGAGATGCATGGGTTCGACATAATCCTTGGGATGGACACCCTAGAAAAGTATAAGGTTGTCTTAGATTGCGGTTCCAAGAAGGCTATGTTCTCAGACAATGGTGATACATGGGTCTTTCAGGGGGACAGAAAGATTCTTCCAACATGTCTAGTGTCAACAATGATAGCTGAGAAACTGTTACGATAAGGATGTGAAGCATTCTTGGCACATGTAATAGATACCAGAGTAGAGAGTCCTAGTCTTTCTGAAGTTTCGATTGTTATGGAGTTTGAGGATGTGTTTCCTGAGGAAATTCCAGGTGTTCCTCCACCCCAAGAAATTGATTTTGAGATAAATCTAATTCTGGGTACGCAACCTATAGCTCAAACACCGTATAGAATGACACCTACTGAGATGGCAGAACTCAAGAAATAGTTACATGAGTTTCTTGAAAAGGGTTTTATTCAATCGAGTACTTCACCTTGGGGTGCTCCGGTTCTTTTTGTTAAAAAGAAAGATGGGTCTATGCGATTATGCATCGACTATAGACAGATAAACAAGGTAACCATAAAGAACAAATATCCCCTGCCAAGGATAGATGACTTGTTTGACTAGTTGCGTGGTCTAACTATATTCTCTAAAATAGATCTGAGGTCAGGATACCATCAGTTATGCATCAAGGAGAGTGACATACCTAAATCAGCCTTTAGGACAAGGTATGGCCACTATGAGTTCATAGTTATGTCGTTTGGACTAACTAATGCACCGGTTGCATTCATCGAACTCATGAACAGAATCTTCCAGCCATTCCTTGATCAATTCATAGTAGTATTTATAGATGACATCCTAATTTACAGTAGAGATGCTTGACAACATGAGCAACACCTTCGTCAGGCCCTGACTTTACTAAGAGAGCACAAGCTATACGCCAAGTTTAGCAAGTGTGAATTCTGGTTATCAGAAGTGTCTTTCCTAGGACACATAATATCTGCCTCAGGTATCCGTGTTGATCCTAAAAAGCTAGAATTTGTCTTGTAGTGGGAACAACCAAAGATGCCAACAGAGATATGCAGTTTTCTAGGACTAGCGGGCTACTATAGGAGGTTCATTAAGAACTTCAGTTTTGTAGCATTACCCCTAACTAGGTTAACCCAGAAGGAGGTTCCTTTTGTCTGGAATGACAAGTGTCAACATTCTTTCCAATTGTTGAAATAAAGATTAACAAGTGCATCTATGTTAGTGTTATCTGAGTAGGGAAAGGGGTATATTGTATTCTGTGATGCTTCTAAGAACGGTCTAGGATGTGTGTTGATGCAGGATAAACAAGTGATTTCTTTTGCTTCTCGACATCTTAAGAAACACAAGGAAAATTATCCGACACATGATCTAGAATTAGCTACAGTGGTTCATGCGTTGAAGATCTGGAGACATTATCTATATGGAGAGACATTCCAGATTTTCACATACCATAAGAACTTAAAGTACATCTTTTCACAACACGAGTTGAATATGAGACAACGCCGCTGGATGGAGTTAATCAAGGACTACGATTGTACAATCGATTATCATCCGGGAAAGGCTAATGTAGTGGCTGATGCACTAAGTAGAAAATCATCGTCGCCAATCATAGACAAAGCACAATTGAACTCTTTAGTGTGCTTTAAACGAGACATTCTTGTCTCTTTGAAGCAAAACAATGTACAGCTTAAAGTATCCTTGTTAGCTGGACTATTAACTGAAATGCAAGTGAAAACTACTCTGAAACAATAGATCAAAGAGGCACAACAGGTTGATACTATGATTCAACAAATCAGGTGAGAGTATGGTAGTGAGAAACGGGATGATTTTCATGAGTCAGATGATGAGGTAGTCTGTTACCATGGTAGGATGGTAGTACCTGTTGCCAATGACTTAAGGAAGTTAGTCATGGAGGAAGCTCACACATCCATGTATGCAATGCATCCAAGGAGCACCAAAATGTATCATAATTTGAAAGATATGTATTGGTGGCCCGTACTGAAGAAAGATGTAGTTGAGTTTGTTATGCGGTGTCTAGTGTGTCAGTAGGTTAAAGTTGAACATCAAAAGCCCGTAGGAACAATGCAACCTTTACCTATACCACAGTGGAAATGGGATCATGTGACCATGGACTTTGTGGTTGGTTTACCCAGAACAACCAAAAGTTATGTTTCCATTTGGGTGATAGTTGATAGGTTGACTAAGTTAGCACATTTTCTTCCTATCAAAACAACCTATACTGTTGAGAAACTTGCACAGATCTATATAGATGAGATAGTGTGGTTACACGGGGTTCCAACTACAACTGTTTCTGATAGAGGTCCCCAGTACACGAGTTGTTTTTGGGAACGACTACATAAAGAATTGGGTACGCAGTTAAGATTCAGTGCCGCCTTTCACCCACAAACAGATGGATAATATGAGAGGACTATACAAACCTTGGAGGATTTTCATAGGGCATGTGATAACCTCCAATTTTGTGATGTTATCTTAGTAATATTCTTCAGTTTTCCACACTCTTTCTCAGATAAAGTAGACAAAATCTCTAACTATTCTCTTTTATTGCAAACATACTGTTAGATTAACTTTTCTCCTTTTACTTACAGAAAAAGACACAAAAAAATGACAAAAGACTCAAACGGTCTCAAGACCGCATGGAGTCATAAGATCCCAAGACCGCATGAAGCCAACCGGTCTCAAGACCGCATGAAGCCAACCGGTCTCAAGACCACATGAAGCCAACCAGTCTCAAGACCGCATGAAGTCAAACGGTCTCAAGACCGCATGGAGTCATACGATCTCAAGATCGCATGGAGTCATACGATCTCAAGACCGTATGGAGTCCAAACAGTCTCGGAGTCCAAACGGTCTCAGGGTCCAAATGGTCTCAGGGTCCAAACGGTCTCGGGGTCCAAACGGTCTCAGGGTCCAAACGGTCTCGGGGTCCAAACGGTCTCAGAGTCCAAACGGTTTCCAAGACCGTTTGGATCCAAAACTACCAAACCATTTGGACTTCACTTAAGGCCTATAAATAAGACCAAAGTGGTCCTCCCAAAGACATCAAGTTTCAGACGCCCAGAGGCTGCCTCTCCTACTCCAGAGCTATTTCATCCTCCATCCTCTGCCCAAAGGTTGTCGGTCTGAGATCCACACTCTGTTCCCAAGCTACTTTCTCTCTCATCGCCAAAGAAGGTGGGAAGAGGAGTCCTCATCATCGAGCAACCTGTGAAGTGTGAAGATCGTCCTTCTCTCTCATTCCAAGGGGTTGACTTTCCTCCCTCCTTCGTGGTGATGATGTTCTCTCTCTCTCTCTTCTTGCCTCCTTCTTTGTCCTTGTTATGAGCTAGTAGTCTCATTTCACTAGGGTGCGGGGAGTAGCCCTGCTACCCATGTTTTTGTTTCATGTAATGTAATCCATAGTTTGCAATATAGAGATGCTTTCTTTTTAGTTCAACATCAATCGTTTAATGAATGCTTGTTGCTTGATCACCAACATCAATTGTCTATGTTTGTACTACTAGATTCGAAACTCGATTGATTGTTGGTTCTTAGTGCATGTATCCACCATGCATCTGTTTTGGTATATAGAAGTGTTTTTCAAGAAGTGGAGTAAACTCACTCCCATCGTTGTACTTATATACTATGAAATGGAATCAGTTGACGTATGAAAGTACAACCTTGATAAGTCGAGGAACACACTTTGCAAAGGGAATGATGCAAAGTAGTTGACCATTCGTTCGGGGATGGCTGACTTTGCAACATTCCCGCACTTCTCGTAGTTAGTTCTCCAAAAGGAAACTAAGTCTACGAAGATACTGACTGACTAAACTCTTGTTGTAGGTTATGTTTTATTTTGCATGTTTAGATCCATGTGTAGTGGTGGTGAAAACCGATCACATCCTAGTGATTCCTTATCATTGTTAACAACCTAAATTTACTTTCTTACTTTTACTTTTCTTGCACTTAGTTTAAAACAACCAAATCAAATCTTTGGACTAAATATCAACTATTAAGGAGTTAAGTGAAATTCTTACATTTTCCATCTTGTTTTCATCAACAAGACCGTTGTCCTGTGGATTCGACCCTTAACTATACTGCAATAAGACTTCCACGTATCTTAGCATACGTGGGTGGGGTTTTAACCTAGTATAAGCAAGGCTAAACCTAAAGACTTACTATCTTTAGGATTTTTAGTGGTGCACGCAACTCCACGCGAGTGGAGGCTCCATCAGCATGTGTCCTTCAGTTTGTAGGAAGTTGGGATCTACACTTAAGCTTAATAGAATTCACTTACAACAATAGTTATCAGCACATTATTGATATGGAACCATATGAAGCATTATATGGTAGACGTTGTAGATCTTCATTGTGCTGGTATGAAACAGGAGAATACCAACTTTTGGGTCATGAATTAGTGCAATAGACAACTGAGAAGATTAATGTAACACCCCTGACCTGGGTTATGACCTAACCCTGGAAGTTTTGCCTAAATATGTAATTAATATACTTGTGAACACTCCCTGGCATGTAATTAAGTTCCTCAGGAACATTTACTTTCAATATTGCTCCTTTTTGTATAAAGTTGTAGCATTATGTTGTTTGCAGGGACCTATGTGCAAATTACCCAGTTTAAGGGTTGAACTTGCAAAATTCACAAGATAAGATGTTCCTTTGATGTTGAGACATCATGAGGATGTCTAGGATAAAGTTTGAGGGATTTCCCAAGCTTGAGCACCAAGGTGCAGCTGTGGAAGCAATTCCCATGCTTAGAAACCCTAATTTGGGGTAAAGTGCAATTTACCCAAATTGAGGGGTCCAAGTTGTAATTCTTAATATCTAAAACATCTTTTAAGACTCTTGTCATCATTTAGAGTGGAAATGATGAAAGGGGCACATCAAAGATTGATCAGATAAGAAAAGATGAACTTTGTGGTAAAAGACACCTAATTTGGGTATAGAAATCTTTCATGTATGTACCCTAGTTGAAGGTTGGATTCCTTTACCCTTAGATCTTGAGATTTCATGAGATTTGCATAAGGATAGATAGGTTTGTACGTGCCCTTGAGCAAGGAGGGACCTAGATGTGATTTCCAATCTTGTGAGGTCCTTAGGGTGTAAAAGAGGCTAAAGTATATAACCCCTTTTCCCTTACAACTAAGTGAACGAACTTTCTTTCCTTCATTTCTCTTCCTTTCTTGCTCAAACGACCAAGGATAGCTCTGGAGCTCAGGGGGGACGACCAACCTGTTCTAGGTAAGAGAACCCCACCTTCTAGCTCGAATTCATGGAGGAATTCACTTTCTAAGGTTGGTTTTATGGTTAGCTTACTTAGTCTTCTTGTTCTAGCCGACCAAAGCAACGTTTCCTTGGAGAATTCACCTCTGACCAAGTTGTGGAAGCTCAAGGACGCCATTAAAGCTTGGGGCTTGAAGGCTTGGAGCTCTAAGATCAACCTTTAGGCGGGTTTTATAACTCTAAACTTATGCTTTATATGTATGCTCAATTCTTGCAATTTACTTGGTAAAATCTTCTTCTACCTCCCTTCTTCCTTGCACGTTTGCAAGCAAAACAGTGGGGGAACCGACCTTGCAAGAGGTTGAAGATGAGGGGCGTGATTCCCTATGTTACTTTTTCAAACGACCTTGGACCCTTTTGGTCCAAACGGTTGCAAACCGTTTGGGTTCAAACGGTTTCAAACCGTTTGCTCTCAAACGGTCTTGCAAGACCGTTTGGATTGAAGCGGTCTCAAGACCATTTGAAAGAGTTGACCAAGGGACGACCGTTTGAGGGTCTGTTCCTAATATATTTAATTTCATCTCTGCAAAGAATCAAAGCCTAATTCTTAACCAATTGAGAGTTGAAGGCACTTCAACATGAAACCCTAATCGGGTGAAAGAGTGCTGATTTGACATATAGATCTTGTTGAGTTTTGGGTTGAAGGACCCAAACGGTCTCAAGACCATTTGGGGATTCCTCCAAACGGTCCTAAGACCGTTTGGGCACAACCCAAGACCGTTTGAAGGTCTAGGGTTAAGTTAATCTAATGGTTTGAGGGTCCAATTGTAGGAAATTGATGAATTGATGAAAATTGCTGATTTTGACCTAATTGGACTTCAACCTTAGTCAAAACGACTTGGATTTTGGTCAAACTTTGGGCAAACGGTCTCAAGACCGTTTGGATGATGTCCAAACGACCTCAAGACCGTTTGGGCCAAGTTTGAGCCCAATTGGAGGTCAATTGATAGGTTCAACCTTGAATTGATTCACATTGTTGAACATTGATGACCAATCGGTTTGAAACCCTAATTGAGGAGGATTGAACCCTAATTGACTTGCAATTGAGGGTCAATTTGATGTCTAAGTGGTTAAGGCTAACCCTAATTGACTCAATTTATAAGTGGTTAGCATAGCTTTGACCGATTGAGGGCTTCAACACACATATCCATGAACATTGGTGACCTTTGAACCCCTTTGGAGGTCCAAACGGTTTGAGCCCATTTGGACCAAACGGTCTCAAGACCGTTTGGATCCAAACGGTCTCAAGACCGTTTGAGACCAAACGGTCTCAAGACCTTTTGGGGCCAAACGGTCTCAAGACCATTTGGGCTCAAACGACCTCAAGATCGTTTGGTCCAATCGATCTCAAGCAAGTTTGATCAAACGGTTTCAAACCGTTTGAAGCTCCGAACGGTTTGGTAGTCAACCCTTCCAAACGGTCTTCACCTCCAAACGGTCTCAAGACCGTTTGGATCCAAATGGTCTTAAGACCGTTTGGGGTCAAACGGTCTCAAGACCGTTTGGGTGGTTGAAACCGTTTGAAGGTTGAAACCGTTTGGAGATTGGTGATGGTTTGTACTTAACCATTTGAAGATGTAATTAGTTCAATGGTGATCCAATCTAAACCCTAATGGTAACCTAGGTCATTAAGGGACTATGTGATTAGTGAGTTAACCCATGATGGTGATCATGTGGCAAATTACCAAAATACCCTTGAGGGGTCTAAAGGGGTAAAACCTTGTTCTAATCAAACCCTAAACATATGATGTTGATGTTTTGGCTTATGTTAGTCAATGGAAACTTATCTCAACCTGATCTAGAGTGGTGTTGCCACCATCTACTAGTGAGAGGAGAGAGAAAGTATTTCTAGAGAGAGAAAGTATCCTAGAGAGAGAAAGTACCCTTTTTAGGTGGAAACTCTAGTGAGATACTTCAATTACACATGAATGTGCATGATTAGGGAATGACCCACCTATGTGAGGTCATGGAAACCCTAATTATGATATATAATGGATCTTAATCTTAATTAAGAGCCTTAATGATGATGTTTCTCTTACATGATGATGTAATGAGTACAATTCACCATGGAGTGAATAGTAAACCCTAATTTTAGGGTGATGACTTGAAAGATGAATAGTAAACCCTAATTGTTGAATTGTTTACTATTATCTGTTGAATTAACCATGCAGGTTATTATGAGATGATGGTCACACCCAGGTATGGAATACCATGTTATATTCATTGAAAGCATGTCTTAAGCTTTATGAATAGTGAATCATCTTGATGCACTGCTAAGTGACATCTTTTGTGATTTATGGGCTGTAAGAGCCATAAACACCATCAAGGTCATGCTTGACAGATGACTTGTGATGAGATAATTGAGAACTGGTGATTGAAATGAGTTAGGCCTGCTACATTTTAGTATTCTCATATATAGTTGTGATGCTAATGTTTTTGTATGATGATATGAATACTGAATGTACCTAACTAATCAAGTGTAATGTAGAGACCTGATCATAGATCCATCATTGTCAGAGTCTAAATGATGGTGAAACAGGTTTTCCTCAGGGAACTCCTGGATCACATACTTTTGAGTATGTGGGGTACATGGATGTGTAGAACCTTACATCCTAGTGTAGGTATTTGATGTAGATTCATGTAGTCCGTCATACCTTCACTAAAAGAGAAAGGGTGAGAGGATTTGATGTAGATTCATGTAGTCCATCATTCCCCACCACAAAGTCTAAAAGGTGAGATGTATCACTATTTTCCCTTACAGACACAAACACCGCATCGATAAAAGATAAACAAGAAATCTTCCGATGACGAAGAGAGTACAGAACGCCACTGTAACTCTAAAATAGCGAAGGTCCAGTTTACCCTGGAGAGCTATAACAAAAGATATCCCGCCAGATATCTAACATTCGATCCTCTAACTGACTGAGGAAGATGAGGTCATAAGAATCCGGCTCTTTTAATGACCTATGTATGATACTGATGTGACTTCTTAGCGATCAGTTGGAGTATGAGTGGTAAGCCTCATCTCCACAGGGCATAACAATAATGTTGAAAAACATAATCAACAGCGTAGTATATCTGTTAGAGTTATCTACGAGTTATTTGATTGATGTTACCTTGAATAGCATAGATGTTCTCATATTTTAATATTGATTGAACTCTTGCTTATCATCAGAACTGCTAGTGAATATCTTGAAGGCTCTTATTGCTTTAGTTATTCCTTGCTTTGCTTATAAAGCCTAGTGGAGAGTTATAACTCTCACTGGGGCAATTATGTATAATTGTCTCACCCCGTAGACTTCTACTTTTTAGGTGGTCGTCGAAGACGGAGGAACAAGAACACAGGTGACCAATCCCAGCAACAGCAGCATCAGGAGCAGTAAATATCTCAGGTGGAGATCTATCCTGCTTCATGGTGTAGTTAGAGTCAAGTCCTATGTGTCCTCTGTACTCTCAGGTCCTGGAGTGTTTTGGAGTATGAATTCTTGAGAATTTTTGTATCATGTTGTATATAATTACTCAAGAAGTAATTGTCAGTGATGTAAACAGTTAAATCCTTTTTCTATGGAAAAGGTTTGTGGTTTCAGGCTCTTGTCTCGAAAAGTTTTAATTTCCCGTGATTTTTGTCTTCCGTTGTTTACCGATTGCTTCCGCACATGTTTAAATCGGGATTAATTCGTGGTTTGGAGATCGGAGCCCACAATTAAGTGGTATCAGAGCTCTAGGTTCGCCGAGTCTACAGAGGCATAGGACTTAGGAAGTCGAGTCTATCTTTAGTATTCCTTCCTTATCTAATAGAATCTTCTACTCCTCAGGAGAAGAAGATACTTAAGATGTCAGAGCCACATGATGAGAATGTGGAAGAAAGTAGTGCCAGTGCACCTCAAGGCGGTGCAGGAGTGCCAGAGGTGGAACAGCTTGTACCAGAACAACCTAGAGAGCCACCCCAGTTTGACCCAGCTGACATAGGTAACCCAGCAGTCCAGACAATGTTTGGGCAGTTTATGACTGCCATGACATACATAACCGACAGGTTGCCTATGCCTGCACCTAGGGCACCTGTCCAGCCTGAGGGGCAAGGTATCGGGAAGACGTTTGAGCGACTACGTCGTGTCGGAGCTACCGAGTACCATGGGACTGCTGACCCCGCAGATGCTGATCTGTGGTTGACAGAGCTGGAGAAGGCTTTCAGGATCCTCAACATCCCTGAAGCTGAGAAGGTTAGACATGTTGTCTATCTTCTCAAAGGAAGTGCTGGTCACTGGTGGACCATGGAAGAGCAGAAGAGACCTGGAATAGAGATCTCGTGGGAAGACTTTCGGCGGGAATTTGTTCAAAGGTATTTCCCAAAGACCTTCCTGGACGAGAAGATCTCTCAGTTTGAGAGACTGAGATAGGGTATGATGAACATTAGCGAGTACGAAGCTAAGTTCATGGAGTTGTTGCGGTTTTGTCCGCACATGGCTGCCACAGAAGAAGAAAGAATCAGAAGGTTTGAGAAGGGCTTGAATGCTGACATGTCTACCCCAGTGTCTACCTTAGAGAACTGAGAGAGATTCTCTACCTTCGTTGAGTCAGTCCGAAGGATAGAGAGATCTGTGGTTGAGAAGAGGCAAACACAGAAGAGGTATCCACAGTTCCAGGGTTCTTCATCTATGGACTTTAAGAAGTCTAGATCCTCTGCACCTAACCCTCCACCATCTAGATCTAGTCCTCAGACTCAGTGGTCTCCTAGTAGAGGTAGAGGAAGAGGACAACCTCCTCGGGAGACACAGAGTTCTGCATCAATGTCCGCCACTGGACCACAAAGACCACAAGGAAGAAGCTGCTACAACTGTGGCAAAGTGGGACATTTGATGAAGGACTGCCGATCTAGGCCTGTCAGTGTGACACAGCCTCCGAGACAAGGACAACAGGGATCACAGGGAGGACAATCTCAAGGAACGAGTCGAGGACGCGGACAAGCGTCTCAAGCTGGATCATCAGCACCACCTCAACAACAGGCTACAGCGAGGTTCTATGCTATGAACCCACCAGAGGCAGTGGTCAATCCACAAGTGGTGACAGGTCAGATGGAACTTTTATATTCTGATATGTCTAAATCTTGTGTAGTATCTGTTTTGATTGACCCGGGTGCTACGCACTCTTTCATCACTCGAAGAGTGATTCGTAACTGCAATATGATAACTAGTCATAGGGCAGATAAGTTGTTGTTGGAGACTCCGTTGAGTGGGTCTGCTGTTCTGCAAGAAGTATGCTCTCCTTGCGTACTTTTCTTTTCTAAGCATCGCATTCAAGTGGATCTCATACCGCTTGATATGCAAGGATTTGATATAATCCTAGGGATGGATACCTTGGAAAGGTATCGAGTTGTCTTGGATTGTGAATCCAAGCTGGCAGTGTTTGCTGATGAAAGCAACACATGGATCTTTCAAGGTGAAAGAAAGATTCTGCCCACCTGTCTTGTATCAGCTATGGTTGCTGATAAGTTGATGAGGCAAGGATGCTACGCATTCTTAGCCCATGTGGTAGATGTTACCAAGGAGAGTTCCAACCCTGCTGAAGTTCCGATAGTCAGGGAATTCGAGGATGTGTTTCCCGAAGAACTTCCTGGTATACCACCACCCCGGGAAATTGATTTTGAGATCAATTTGGTCCCAGATACGAAACCCATAGCCCAGACTCCATATAGGATGGCGCCTGCTGAGATGGCAGAACTCAAGAAACAGCTTCAAGAGTTACTTGAGAAGGGTTTCATCCGACCGAGTACCTCACCTTGGGGTGCTCCGGTTTTGTTTGTTAAAAAGAAAGATGGATCAATGCGGTTGTGCATTGACTACAGACAACTCAATAAAGTAACAATTAAGAACAAGTATCCTTTGCCAAGGATTGATGATCTTTTCGACCAGTTGCGTGGTGCAACAGTCTTTTCCAAGATAGACTTAAGGTCTGGATATCATCAAATCCGCATTAAGGACAGTGACATATCCAAGTCTGCCTTTAGGACAAGATATGGTCACTATGAGTTCACGGTTATGTCGTTTGGACTAACCAATGCACCGGCTGCATTCATGGAACTCATGAATAGAGTCTTTCGACCTTTCCTTGATCAGTGTGTAGTCGTCTTCATAGATGACATACTGATTTATAGTAAGGATGCTCAGCAGCATGAGCAGCACCTTCGCCAGACTTTGACCTTGCTAAGGGAACATAAGCTATACGCTAAGTTTAGCAAGTGTGAGTTTTGGTTATCTGAAGTATCCTTCCTTGGACATGTGGTTTCTGCCTCGGGAATTCGTGTTGACCCTGCAAAGATAGAATCTGTTCTGCAGTGGGAACAACCGAAGACACCGACGGAGATTAAAAGTTTCTTGGGGTTAGCTGGCTATTATCGAAGGTTTATTAAGAATTTCAGTTCTATAGCCTTACCTTTGACCAAGTTAACCCGGAAGGATGTTCCTTTTGCTTGGAGTGATAAGTGTCAACGGTCTTTTCAGCTGTTGAAGGAGAGGTTAACGAGTGCACCTGTGCTTGTGTTACCTGAGCAAGGAAAGGGATATATAATCTTTTGTGATGCCTCCAAGAATGGACTTGGATGTGTGTTGATGCAGGATAAACAAGTGATTTCTTTTGCTTCCCGACAGCTTAAGAAACACGAGGAGAATTATCCGACACACGATCTAGAGTTAGCTGCTGTGGTCCATGCTTTGAAAATTTGGAGACATTATCTCTACGGAGAAACTTTTCAGATTTTCACAGACCACAAGAACCTTAAGTACATCTTCACTCAGCATGAGCTTAATATGAGGCAACGTCGCTGGATGGAGTTAATCAAGGACTACGATTGTATGATTGATTACCATCCGGGCAAGGCTAATGTGGTTGCAGATGCCCTGAGTAGGAAATCAACAACATCAACCATGGATAGAGCACAAATAAGTTCCTTAGTATGCTCTAAAAGAGATATGCTTATCTCTTTAAGGCAAGACAATGTGCAGTTGAAGGCATCATTGTTAGCTGGTTTATTGGCTGAGATGCAGATTAAACCTACCTTAAGAGAGCAGATAAAGGAGGCACAACAAGTAGATGTTTTTGTACAGCAGATTAGATCTGAGTTTGGTGATGAGAAATGAGAAGGTTTTCATGAGTCAGATGACCAGGTGGCATGCTATCATGGAAGGATGATAGTACCAGATGTGGATAACCTGAGGAAGTTAGTCCTGGAAGAAGCTCATTCTTCGTTGTATGCTATGCATCCAGGGAGCACCAAGATGTATCGAAATTTGAAAGATATGTATTGGTGGCCTGGGATGAAGAAGGATGTAGCTGAGTTTGTTCTGAGGTGTCCTGTGTGTCAGCAGGTCAAGGCTGAGCACCAGAAACCTGCAGGAACAATGCAACCCTTACCCATACCACAGTGGAAGTGGGACCATGTGACCATGGACTTTGTTGTTGGCCTACCCAGGACAAACAAAGGACATGATTCCATTTGGGTAATTGTTGATAGGTTGACAAAGACAGCACATTTCTTACCTGTCAAAACAACCTATTCTGCTGAAAGGTTATCCCAGTTATATGTTCAAGAGATAGTGCGTTTGCACGGAGTTCCTGTCACTATAGTTTCTGACAGAGGTCCCCAGTTTACAAGTCACTTTTGGGAACAGCTACACAGAGCCCTAGGCACCAAGCTAAGGTTTAGTACAGCCTTTCATCCCCAGACTGATGGACAGTCAGAAAGGACTATACAGACCTTAGAAGATCTGTTGAGAGCATGTGTTCTCCAGTTTACCGGGAGTTGGGATCTACATCTAAGCTTGATAGAGTTTGCCTATAACAATAGCTATCAACATAGCATTGATATGGCACCATATGAAGCCTTATATGGTAGACGTTGTAGATCACCCTTGTGTTGGTATGAAACTGGTGAGCACCAGTTGTTAGGCCCTGATCTTGTACAGCAAACTACAGAAAAGATTAAAGTTATACAACAACAGCTTAAGACTGCACAAGATAGGCAGAAGTCGTATGCTGATAAACGTCGTAGACCCCTAGAATTTCAGTTTGGAGACAGAGTGTATCTCAAGGTCTCACCTTGGAAAGGAGTCCTTCGTTTTGGAAAGAAAGGAAAGTTAGCTCCTAGATTTATAGGACCTTATCCAATTGTTGAAGGAGTTGGAAAGGTGGCCTATAGACTAGAGTTACCTCAGGAGTTGCAGAAGTTGCACCCTGTGTTTCACATTTCCATGTTGAGGAAATGTCACCCAGACACCGAGTCAGTTCTACAACCTATGGAAATAGAATTGAATGAAGATATAACGTATGAGGAGGGACCAGTGTCAATCCTCGATAACAGAACTAAAAAGTTAAAGAAGAAGGATATAAGCCTTGTAAAAGTCCTCTGGAACCATCGTGGTGTTGAAGAAGCCACTTGGGAACTAGAAGATGAAATGAGAAGAAAATATCCTGCTCTTTTCTTATAATATGCTTTATCGATTTCGGGGACGAAATCCTTTTGAAGGGGTAAAGAATTTGTAACACCCCTGACCTGGGTTATGACCTAACCCTGGAAGTTTTGCCTAAATATGTAATTAATATACTTGTGAACACTCCCTGGCATGTAATTAAGTTCCTCAGGAACATTTACTTTCAATATTGCTCCTTTTTGTATAAAGTTGTAGCATTATGTTGTATGCAGGGACCTATGTGAAAATTACCCAGTTTAAGGGTTGAACTTGCAAAATTCACAAGATAAGATGTTCCTTTGATGTTGAGACATCATGAGGATGTCTAGGATAAAGTTTGAGGGATTTCCCAAGCTTGAGCACCAAGGTGCAGCTGTGGAAGCAATTCCCATGCTTAGAAACCCTAATTTGGGGTAAAGTGCAATTTACCCAAATTGAGGGGTCCAAGTTGTAATTCTTAATATATAAAACATCTTTTAAGACTCTTTTCATCATTTAGAGTGGAAATGATGAAAGGGGCACATCAAAGATTGATCAGATAAGAAAAGATGAACTTTGTGGTAAAAGACACCTAATTTGGGTATAGAAATCTTTCATGTATGTACCCTAGTTGAAGGTTGGATTCCTTTACCCTTAGATCTTGAGATTTCATGAGATTTTCATAAGGATAGATAGGTTTGGACGTGCCCTTGAGAAAGGAGGGACCTAGATGTGATTTCCAATCTTGTGAGGTCCTTAGGGTGTAAAAGAGGCTAAAGTATATAACCCCTTTTCCCTTGCAATTAAGTGAACGAACTTTCTTTCCTTCATTTCTCTTCCTTTCTTGCTCAAACGACCAAGGATAGCTCTGGAGCTCAGGGGGGACGACCAACCTATTCTAGGTAAGAGAACCCCACCTTCTAGCTCGAATTCATGGAGGAATTCACTTTCTAAGGTTGGTTTTATGGTTAGCTTACTTAGTCTTCTTGTTCTAGCCGACCAAAGCAACGTTTCCTTGGAGAATTCACCTCTGACCAAGTTGTGGAAGCTCAAGGACGCCATTAAAGCTTGGGGCTTGAAGGCTTGGAGCTCTAAGATCAACCTTTAGGCGGGTTTTATAACTCTAAACTTATGCTTTATATGTATGCTCAATTCTTGCAATTTACTTGGTAAAATCTTCTTCTACCTCCCTTCTTCCTTGCACATTTGCAAGCAAAAAAGTGGGGGAACCGACCTTGCAAGAGGTTGAAGATGAGGGGGGTGATTCCCTATGTTACTTTTTCAAACGACCTTGGACCCTTTTGGTCCAAACGGTTGCAAACCGTTTGGGTTCAAACGGTTTCAAACCGTTTGCTCTCAAACGGTCTTGCAAGACCGTTTGGATTGAAGCGGTCTCAAGACCATTTGAAAGAGTTGAACAAGGGATGACCGTTTGAGGGTCTGTTCCTAATATATTGAATTTCATCTCTGCAAAGAATCAAAGCCTAATTCTTAACCAATTGAGAGTTGAAGGCACTTCAACATGAAACCCTAATCGGGTGAAAGAGTGCTGATTTGACATATAGATCTTGTGGAGTTTTGGGTTGAAGGACCCAAACGGTCTCAAGACCATTTGGGGATTCCTCCAAACGGTCCTAAGACCGTTTGGGCACAACCCAAGACCGTTTGAAGGTCTAGGGTTAAGTTAATCTAATGGTTTGAGGGTCCAATTGTAGGAAATTGATGAATTGATGAAAATTGCTGATTTTGACCTAATTGGACTTCAACCTTAGTCAAAACGACTTGGATTTTGGTCAAACTTTGGGCAAACGGTCTCAAGACCGTTTGGATGATGTCAAAACGACCTCAAGACCGTTTGGGCCAAGTTTGAGCCCAATTGGAGGTCAATTGATAGGTTCAACCTTGAATTGATTCACATTGTTGAACATTGATGACCAATCGGTTTGAAACCCTAATTGAGGAGGATTGAACCCTAATTGACTTGAAATTGAGGGTCAATTTGATGTCTAAGTGGTTAAGGCTAACCCTAATTGACTGAATTTATAAGTGGTTAGCATAGCTTTGACTGATTGAGGGCTTCAACACACATATCCATGAACATTGGTGACCTTTGAACCCCTTTGGAGGTCCAAACGGTTTGAGCCCATTTGGACCAAACGGTCTCAAGACCGTTTGGGCTCAAACGACCTCAAGATCGTTTGGTCCAATCGATCTCAAGCAAGTTTGATCAAACGGTTTCAAACCGTTTGAAGCTCCAAACGGTTTGGAAGTCAACCCTTCCAAACGGTCTTCACCTCCAAACGGTCTCAAGACCATTTGGATCCAAACGGTCTTAAGACCGTTTGGGGTCAAACGGTCTCAAGACCGTTTGGGTGGTTGAAACCGTTTGAAGGTTGAAACCGTTTGGAGATTGGTGATGGTTTGTACTTAACCATTTGAAGATGTAATTAGTTCAATGGTGATCCAATCTAAACCCTAATGGTAACCTAGGTCATTAAGGGACTATGTGATTAGTGAGTTAACCCATGATGGTGATCATTTGGCAAATTACCAAAATACCCTTGAGGGGTCTAAAGGGGCAAAACCTTGTTCTAATCAAACCCTAAACATATGATGTTGATGTTTTGGCTTATGTTAGTCAATGGAAACTTATCTCAACCTGATCTAGAGTGGTGTTGCTACCATCTACTAGTGAGAGGAGAGAGAAAGTATTTCTACAGAGAGAAAGTATCCTAGAGAGAGAAAGTACCCTTTTTAGGTGGAAACTCTAGTGAGATACTTCAATTACACATGAATGTGCATGATTAGGGAATGACCCACCTATGTGAGGTCATGGAAACCCTAATTATGATATCTAATGGATCTTAATCTTAATTAAGAGCCTTAATGATGATGTTTCTCTTACATGATGATGTAATGAGTACAATTCACCATGGAGTGAATAGTAAACCCTAATTTTAGGGTGATGACTTGAAAGATGAATAGTAAACCCTAATTGTTGAATTGTTTACTATTATCTGTTGAATTAACCATGCAGGTTATTATGAGATGATGGTCACACCCAGGTATGGAATACCATGTTATATTCATTGAAAGCATGTCTTAAGCTTTATGAATAGTGAATCATCTTGATGCACTGCTAAGTGACATCTTTTGTGATTTATGGGCTGTAAGAGCCATAAACACCATCAAGGTCATGCTTGACAGATGACTTGTGATGAGATAATTGAGAACTGGTGATTGAAATGAGTTAGGCCTGCTACATTTTATTATTCTCATATATAGCTGCGATGCTAATGTTTTTGTATGATGATATGAATACTGAATGTACCTAACTAATCAAGTGTAATGTAGAGCCCTGATCATAGATCCATCATTGTCAGAGTCTAAATGATGGTGAAACAGGTTTTCCTCAGGGAACTCCTGGATCACATACTTTTGAGTATGTGGGGTACATGGATGTGTAGAACCTTACATCCTAGTGTAGGTATTTGATGTAGATTCATGTAGTCCGTCATACCTTCACTAAAAGAGAAAGGGTGAGAGGATTTGATGTAGATTCATGTAGTCCATCATTCCCCACCACAAAGTCTAAAAGGTGAGATGTATCACTATTTTCCCTTACAGACACAAACACCGCATCGATAAAAGATAAACAAGAAATCTTCCGATGACGAAGAGAGTACAGAACGCCACTGTAACTCTAAAATAGCGAAGGTCCAGTTTACCCTGGAGAGCTATAACAAAAGATATCCCGCCAGATATCTAACATTCGATCCTCTAACTGACTGAGGAAGATGAGGTCATAAGAATCTGGCTCTTTTAATGACCTATGTATGATACTGATGTGACTTCTTAGCGATCAGTTGGAGTATGAGTGGTAAGCCTCATCTCCACAGGGCATAACAATAATGTTGAAAAACATAATCAACAACGTAGTATATCTGTTAGAGTTATCTATGAGTTATTTGATTGATGTTACCTTGAATAGCATAGATGTTCTCATATTTTAATATTGATTGAACTCTTGCTTATCATCAGAACTGCTAGTGAATATCTTGAAGGCTCTTATTGCTTTAGTTATTCCTTGCTTTGCTTATAAAGCCTAGTGGAGAGTTATAACTCTCGCTGGGGCAATTATGTATAATTGTCTCACCCCGTAGACTTCTACTTTTTAGGTGGTCGTTGAAGACGGAGGAACAAGAACACAAGTGACCAATCCCAGCAACAGCAGCATCAGGAGCAGTAAATATCTCTGGTGGACATCTAGCCTGCTTCATGGTGTAGTTAGAGTCAATTCCTATGTGTCCTCTGTACTCTCAGGTCCTGGAGTGTTTTGGAGTATGAATTCTTGAGAATTTTTGTATCATGTTGTATATAATTACTCAAGAAGTAATTGTCAGTGATTTAAACAGTTAAATCCTTTTTCTATGGAAAAGGTTTGTGGTTTCAGGCTCTTGTCTCGAAAAGTTTTAATTTCCCGTGATTTTTGTCTTCCGCTGTTTACCGATTGCTTCCGCACATGTTTAAATCGGGATTAATCTGTGGTTTGGAGATCGGAGCCCACAATTAAAGTAATACAACAACATTTAAAGACTGCACATGATAGACAGAAGTCATACGCTGATAAATGACAAAGACCCTTAGAATTCCAAGTTGGAGACAGAGTATATCTCAAAGTCTCACCTTGGAAAGGTGTTCTTAGATTTGGGAAAAAGGGTAAGTTAGCTCCTAGATTTATGGGGCCTTATCCAATCGCTGAACGGATTGGAAAGGTAGCCTATAAGTTGGAGTTGCCACCTGAACTACATAGATTGCATCCAATATTCCATATATCCATGCTGAGAAAGTGTCACCCTGATACGGAGTTAGTTTTGCAATCTGTAGAGGTAGAGTTAAATGAAGATATGTCATATGAAGAAGGACTAATGTTGATTCTTGATAGGAGAATCAAAAAGTTGAAAAAGAAAGACATAATTCTTGTGAAAGTTCTATGGCATCATTGTGGCATTGAAGAGGCTACGTGGGAACTGGAGGAAGAGATGAGGAGGAAGTACCCTTCTCTTTTCTCTTGATGATTTCGGGGACAAAATCCCTATTAGGGGTGGATAATTGTAATATCCATGACCTGGGTTACGCCTTAACCCTAGGATTTTTGCTTAAGTAAGTCATTTATATTCTTGTTTTTATCTTTTGAAAAGTAATTAAGACTAAAGGAGAGTTTATGTTTCAATTTTGGTCCTATTTGAATAATGTTGAAGCAATATTTGCTTATTTTGGACTAAAGTGCAATTTACCCAATGTAAGGGGTTACCTTGCAAAATGTTACATGATAAATGTTCCTCAAGTACTTTAGCATTATAAGAATGAGAAGGATTCTAATGGATGGTTTGTGGAATCCTAAATTCCAAAAAGGGGCTTGTTTGAATAATACTTGTACATTGAATACTAGTTTTGGTATAATTTGTAATTTACCCAAAACCTAGGGTTGAATATGTAAAATACCACCTCAAGAGTGCCCCTACTATCTCTTGGTATCATTTAGAGAAAAGAAAAAGAAAGGGGCGTCTTGTTTGAACCATATTTAAGAAATGATACTCTTGATAATAAAATAATCAAGAAATAAGCATAATTGAAAACCTAAGTTATTTTGTAGCAAAAATATATAAATTAAATGAAGTACCCATCAACTAAAAAGCTATGGGTGAAATACCATAATGAAATGGCAGCCAAAACACCTTGTAGGCACCAAGATAATCCCAATTAGGTGAAAATATCTACCTACATTTTTAATTGAAAAGTAATGTCCACTAAAATAAAGGTGCTTATGGATAATAATATCTTATTCATTAAGGAGCTTAAACGGTCGAATATAATTCATGGATAATTCAAAAGAATTAAAGGAAAAGAAAGATAGATTTGGAGATAAGGAAGTGGAGGGGGCATGTGGGGCCTAGTAAGGAAGGTTGATGACTTTCCTCCTACTCTCTCTCTCTCTCTCTCTCTCTTACAAATTCAATTATATACACTCAATTATTCACCTACTAGAAAGGCTATTTGCGCACCACACTCACTCCTCACTTATGGAAACGACCAAGGAAGCAAAGGAGAAGGAGTAGATCATTTCCCAACCTTACGGTAAGATCCATGGTCATCTTCAACCTTGGGTTGAAGGCTAAAATCGATTTATAACTCTTCTTTTCTTCTCTCTTCCATCCAATCCTCAACTTTGGCAATGTTTTACATCAAAAGGGTTGAGAACATGCCTTGGATAATTGGAGGAGCTATCTTCACCATTAAAGACAAAAATCTTGGAGGTTTGAAGTTGCTTTGAAGGTGGGTTATATAACTTGAACCCATTGATATTATTATTTGATTTCAATCTTGCAATATATGTTGATCTTTCCTTCTTCTCACATTTTTCTTGAGTAAATGAATCCATCAGTTGTATGGACAGTAGAAATGGAGATCTGAAGCTTGATGATGATGACATCTTCTTAGCACACACCTCTAGATCAACAATATCAAACGGTTTCAAATTTTGTATGGCCAAATAGTTTCAAACAGTTTAGAGGCCAAATGGTTTCAAACCGTTTAGAGGCCAAATGATTTCAAACCGTTTAGTGATCAAATGGTTTCAACCTAATCTAGGTAAAATGGTTTCAAACCGTTTAGTGATCAAACCATTTCAACCTAATCTAGGTCAAATGGTTTCAAACCGTTTAGTGATCAAACAGTTTCAACCTAATCTAGGACAAATGGTTTCAAACCGTTTAGAGTGCAAATGATTTCAACCTGATTTAGTCCAAACTGTCCCAAACTATTTAGAGGTCAAGAAGGTCCCAAACCATTTGGAGATCAAAGAGGATCTCAAGACCGTTTGAGGGTCAAAGAGGATCTCAAGACCGTTTGAGGGTCAAAGAGGATCTCAAGACCGTTTGAAGGTCAAAGGGGGTCTCAAGACCGTTTGAAGGTTAAAGGGGTTTTCAAGATCGTGTGAAGATTAAATAATCTCAAATCGTTTAGAGACCAAATAGTCTCAAAACCATGTAAGATCAAACAACCCTATGAATGTTTGTAAAATATTTCAAGGTTGATTACAATGGAAGTACCTCGAAAGTACTTAGGTGAATAGTGTTGGGTTTTAGGAGAAACAAAGAAAGCAGTGGAAACAAAAAAAAATTCTTCTCCCAAACTTAGAATAAAGGAATCGTGTCAACGTATATACATTAGGAAGTATGGTTTGTAGAGGCATACCTTTCCCTGAGGCTTGCTCGGCGACATTACCTCGTGGCTTGCACAATCTTCACCTCCGGTCTTAGACGGTGTCTGTGCAGCTCCTGGTCTCACCGGGACTGTCAGGATTGATAGTTGTCCTGTGAGTGGCAAAAGTCTCTCGCCTCTGAAGTAGTCCACACAGACCACCTGGAACTCTGATCTCCTTGTCCCACAAGGAATTGGAAGGAGTCGTACCCTGATGTCGGCGTATTAGTCACCAACACACTCTCCTACAACCAGTTGCTTTTCTGCAGTTGTCTTTCCCTTGTTGTGCCTCCCTTATCGGGTAGCACTTGCTCGGGCTCTCTCTCGGTTACCAAAACCAGAGAGAACAACAACTTTGCAGAGCAACTGGTGTTCTGAGTTTTTGTTCCTGAGAAGCCCCCAATACCCCTATATATAGGAGGGTCATGGGGCAGTGTTCTCTACCCCGCGCAATGCGGGATTAAAGCAGGAGTAGACGGGTTCGAGATTTTCCACAAAACAACCAACTTGCGCTAGCTGAACCGATCGGTTCACACCCTGAAACGATCATTTCAGGCCCTGAGCCAATCATTTGGGACCTGAGCCGATCGTCTAGGGCTCTGAGCCGATCGGTTGGAGCTCTGAGCTGATCAGTTCGTGGTCCTGATCCAACTCAAATTGACTTTCATATTTGTTTCCCGATTAATCAAATATTAATCCTTGTCCAAATCGAATTTGTACAAGTGAAACAAATTCTATTTGCAAAATCGTCTTCTGACTTTCCAAACAATCTTGATTGGTCACATGAATCGACCGGTTCAACAATTGGGCCGATCGTTTCATGACACATGATCTGGTCGTCTCACTAGTTGATCTGATTGGTTCACCAACCTAAGCCGATCGGTTCAACCATGTGAGCCGATCGGTTGGGGCATCAGACTGTGCAAATTAGTCAATTGTAGTTTCAATCAATATGATACTCCAATCAATCGGTCCAACACCTTGAACACTATGATATTGATCTATCAATTGATTGAGTGTTTAACTAAACTACTAAACTCCTTTAGTAATCAATCTAAACATCATTTGTGGATAAACTCCTCTTCCAGGTTAAATCCTATGTGTGTGACCCTGCAGGTCCATTTCACGTTGGCAGTGAAAGTCCATAACACTTATGACTTCACAAGCAAAGAGCGGTGCCTAGTCGCACATCAATACTAACCAAGTGAAAAGGAAAGTTGGAGAACAACTTTCAATCCTGCAATCCGTGAATGGTGTTACAGCGAATGTATAATTCCTTTGTCACTGATATCTCGAATGAACTCAATGCATGGAACATTCATCCTTTCAACGTTCATTCACTTTCTTGATCTCAGAGTATATTGGAGGAGATATGTATGACATCAATATCATATACTGATTCACACATGCGTGCATGCCTATCTCAATCCTACTCATCAAGTGGCCATGGATATAAAACTCCCTCAAGAGGGACAAATACCATATCTATCACTCACCCCTCAAAAGCCCCATGTGTCAAAGCCACCCAATCATCACCTTTATAACAACCCATGTTTCAGGATTGCATTTGATGATTTCAAAGTGTACCCAACGACATGTGTTGAGTGTAGTGATTTCAGGTCAAAGAATCACACTCACCACCATCACTGTGAGAACTGACTGTGACTACCTTGTCATGGTTCCATGTGTCAAACTCACGGTGGGTCTGTCTGGTACACTTGTTCTCTAACAAGTACCTATGTGTTTGGTTTGATATCTCCATATCATGCCTAACGAGATTCTGTCATCAACCAACACCACAATCTAGTCTTGTGTGTCATTGTTGTCTATCTACCTTCCACAATGACATCCGACTAGGGACATAATAAGAATGTAAAAACTCTTAGCATCCGTATCATCTCGTCGTTCAGGTCCTCAACCTGAAAGCATATGTCATTGAGTACTGTCATTCTCTAGACATTCAATATGTTCTATCATTATCTTATATGACTAAACCAGAAAGAATTGGAAGCTTACCTTTGATGTTTATCAAATAAATCTTAATGTATCCCACCAATCATCCCATGATTGGCTCTCAGGGCATACATACCAACAGACTCCCACTTTCACTGCGAGCCAATCACCCATGAATCATATTCTTAGTGATCTTCAAACATGTCCCACATGTTACTGTGCTCTATTGCTAACATAGTGATTTATGGCAACACCTTGCCAAAGTCAGTATCAACTACATGTCTCTCATCTCTTCACTGTACGTCACACGTATGAGATGGAGTTGTCGTAATATGCGATCTAATATTCCTTTGCTAACCTTTAGCCACATTTCTTGACCAAGCATTACTAACTCGTCATCAATGACCGGAATAACTATAAGTTCATCTCTATGAACTCCTAGATCCATATAGTATCCACTACTTCTCTCTAACACATGGATACCCAGATTTTCATTTTAAAATGGCTTTATTGGAACATTTCCATTTATCAACAAACATTCACTTTTATATATATCCCATATATATATTGTGATTAATTTTCTATCCTTTTCGGAAGTTCACATCAGTGTAACTCTTTACAGTGAACTCTTCCTTATTTCCATAGAACTAGTACTTCTCAAGTACTAATCAAGTTCTTATGGTATTCCAATATCCCTTACTGGAACTAGACAAACATCCACTCGTCATGTCCCACATATGAGTTATCAGGATGAGCACATCATATTATCATGTCCTACATACAAGATGATGACTGCATTTTATTCTTGCTATGTCCATACATGCAAGATGATGGGATGATTACATACATGATAGATCCTTATCTTTTCTTAGTGTTCCCATTCTTCATACTCCATTTAACATGGATAAGTTTTTCTCCCACTGAATCTATGCACACTGAACCCTTCAGTATAGATTGCCAATGTATGCTATCTCTTTTTAGGTCAGAGGTTTTCGAGAACTAACTCTATAGATCTCTATTCCTATCACATAGGAAACATCTCTATCTTCCCTAAATATAATTTCCACTTTGGATTTCCATTCTAGAACATTCCATTCCTCATCAACATGTGGAATGTGAATACACTCCCACTAAATCATAGATCCCTTCTTTATCTTTGACATATCAGTCAAACCCTTTGACTATATCATCAAAGTAAAGATCACAGTTCTGAGTTGCTTATACTCAATCAATCACATTGATTAGTCCATTGTAACTTATAGACTTCATTTGCATTAATGGATTCATAAACCTTATAGGTTGTGTCACGTACACATCCATGTTTTATTCTTTATAGGAATGCGGTTTTAGTATCTGTATGCCAAATCTCTTAGTCATTAAGTTGAAATCAACAAGCATCATCCTTCTCAAAATGTTATCCATGTGTCTTAACACTTAAGACTCATTTGTACTTATGGATTTCATCCCAATGGGTGCTACCATCAAGGTCATAACTTATGGTTCACATGGAAGTTATTTAGGATGTAATGGTCATAAACCATAACTCAAAATCCGGTTCCTCACATTCATCTAGATAGTTGACTCATCACATGACCAACTCATCACATAGATAATCGAGGTGCATCTGTCAAGGATATAAGAACTCACAACCCCTTGTGATTCTTAATGTCCTTTATTAGTGTAGGGTATTCTTTATTTTAAGAAGAACTTAGTTATTTGATAATCATCCTCTAACTCCTTAGAGTATGACTCCTTATTGATTTAGACATCACCATGCCTTAATCATGAGCTCATTATGATACATTATCATAATCACTCACAAGGATCTCAAACATTTGGTTCAAATATTTCATTCATTAATCTCATCAAGAATTAACACTTTGCCAAATTCGTACTTCATTTATGATGTTCTTGAACACTTCAAGATATTCATATTGATATTTCTCTAAACACCGCTTGAAGTATTAGCATTAACTCTAATAGGTGTGTGAATACATCTCATGTATTATACCTAATAGGATAATCATTCTCCCACTACCTTAGTGAATATTGATTAATCATGTCTAAGAGATTCATGTATCTTATTGGTTCTCTAACTAAAAGAGTCTAGATTTATCCATCATATGGAAACTAGAAATGAATTTATCATGATTTATGCTAATTTGATTGTTTGAGTTATCAATAACTTTTAGGTATCATTTTATCTTATGCATACCAAGTACCACAAGATAAACAAGGCATTTCCATAAAGATCATATCTTTGAAATTGAAACATCAACATTATTAATTGCTATCATTGTCATACAATATGCAAAAATAATGTTTTTCTATCCATTGGCAAATATGAAATAGCAGTTCAAAACTCTATTACATGCCTTCAAGGTTGAAAATAAACGAAAATACTCTTATATATGGTGGCAACACTTGCCCCATTTATTGAGTGCCTTACATTTTATATCTTGGTATCATATACCTCAAAAATGTTACAAGTTTATTTCATGACACCTTCAAGTGGAGACGTCTGTCACTTCCTTATTCTTTAGTTCTTCTAGATAGAGTGGACAATTCCTTTTCCAATGTCCTGGCGTTTGACAATGGTGGCAATTGCCTCTCTTGGTCACACCTCCCTTGACCTTGAGAGTTGAAGACGACTTGGGTTGCTGGCTAGCATCAGAACCTTTCTTAGCCTTACCCTTACCCTTGCGCTTGGACTTGCCTTTGCTACTGATCATCATCACAAACTTAGGCTTGTCCTTCTTCATCTGTGTCTCGGCTGTCCTCAACATGCCTAACAGCTCGGTTAATGGCTTGTCAAATTTGTTCATGTTGTAGTTCATCACAAACTGACTATAGGATTCTGGCAACGATTGCAGTATCACGTCATTAGCCAACTCTTGGCTCAGGGGAAATCCCAGTCTTGTCAGGTTCTCCACATATCCAATCATCCTGAGTGTGTGAGGACCAACTGGATCTCCATCTGTCATGACACACTTGAACAACACCCTGGAGACATCATATATCTCTTGTCGTGCTTGATCTTCATACATGCTCTTGAGATGTTGAATCATCTCAACGACACCCATGTTCTCATGTTGTCTCTACAACTCATGGTTCATGGAGTACAACATCAAGCACTTTGCATCAATGGCATCATCATAATGCTTCTTATAAGCATCCCTTTCTACCTTTGGTGCGGTAGGAGCAGATTCCTCTGGAATTGGAGTATCAAAGACATAGATCTTTCGCTCTTGAGTGAGAACAATTCTCAATGTCCTAAACCAGTCGTGGAAGTTAGTCCCATTCATCTTGTCCTTTTCAAGGACCGATCATAATGAAAAGTGATTGTTGTTTGTTATCATTTGTACTACAAAAGGAAATATATGCAATTTTAGTCCAAAACTCAATTTTGACTTATTTGATTGATTTGAAAGGTTGACGATATAGTTAGGACTTTAATTAATTATCACTTCCACTATTTTTGTTCAAATTGATAGCCCTCACCATCAATTCAGAAGATTGCAGCGTATAACCTTCTAGTGGGTCAAGATCCTGAAATCCTCTGAGTCATGGACCAGCTAGGGCTGTCACCCACAACTTAGATCTTCCAGGTAGGCAATTTTTTCCAATTGCATCATATGCAACTATTGAAAAATGTCATATGCAACTCCTTGCCATGATCACCTCCATGCCTAAAGGTGCTAGAACCTATCTAGGTCACCTTGTTAAGTCTAACCCAAAGTCAACACGATGAATATGCACCCTACTAGGGCAGACCCACATATTCATCCTTCACGCTTCCACGAGATGGACGGTGCACCACGCTAGGGCGTGCCCACACTTGGCCGATCAATCTTTTCACGTGTGTCGCATTTGGAAGGCATCTAAAACTTTTATATTTAATGAGAGATTTGGTTTTATAGGTACATATACATATCCAATCACCACAATACATAGTATGTATCATATACATGTTATCTCCCACAGAAAACATGTGAAACAATAAAAGCGATGATTATAGCCATCCTAATGTGATTCCTCGAGCCAAGAGGAATCACGGTCATCTAGGTCTACATCGCATGCAACCTGTACAAGATGAACTCTGTGCTTTGCCTTTATTGGGTTTGATCAACTCATCTCCATGATTGATCGTCTCACCATTAGGCCGGTCGGTTGGGTGCCACCAGCCGATCGGTTGGCTGCTCCAACCGATTGGTTTGCTTGGTCATCATGCATCTCCTCATGGCTTCCACTCGCTCGTCTCGCTCCTCGAACTGGTCGTCTAGAATGCGAACCGATCGGTTCACGCCTTGAACCGATCGCCTCAGTCGTCGTTAGATTGTCCTCTGTTCTTTGACACAATAGGAAATAAAAGATCTATCCTATTTTACATTTGAATAGGGAAACCCCGAGTTACATTTGGGAGGAGAAAAGGTAGGAAAGAAATCTTGAGTTATCTCGAGTTACATCAGGAATAAGGAGGTAGGGAATCGATGCGCAGACCGAGATGCAAGCAACCACATACAATCAAGCACACAAACAAAGGGTTTATTGGCCATAACCATGCTATACATCTACCAAAAACTCGTTTAAGGGTGATGCGTATCGAGTGCATTAATATTACATATCATATATTTATATTGGGATTTGTGGATTTAGGATTGAACATGCATAAAGCCAATTTTATTTGCATAGTATGCAATAAATAAAGGTGACAAACCAAAATCAATCACATCGATAATCCTAAAGTATAGAGCAGTTGATGTGGCTCTGATACCACTATTGGGTTTTAGGAGAGACAGAGAAGGCAGCGGAAAAAAAATTCTTCTTCCAAACCCAGAATAAAGGAATCACGTCAACATCTATACATTAGTAAGGATGGTTTGTAGAGGCATACCTTGTCCCGAGGCTTGATCGGTGACATTACCTCGTGGCTTGCGTGGTCTTCACCTCCGGTCTTGGACGGTGTCTGTGTAGCTCCTGGTCTCACCGGGACTGCCAGGATTAACAGCTGTCCTGTGAGCGGCAGAAGTCTCCCGCCTCTGAAGTAGTCTACATGGACAACCTGGAACTCTGATCTCCTTGTCCCACAAGGAATTAGAAGGAGTCGTACCCTTATGTCAGCGTACTAGTCACCAACACACTCTCCTACAACTAATTGCTTTTCTGCAGTCGTCTTTCCCTTACTGTGCCTCCTTTATCGGGTAGCACTTGCTCAGGCTCTCTCTCGGTTACCAAAACTAGAGAGAATGAAAACTTTGCAGAGCAACTGGTGTTCTGAGTTGTTGTTCCTAAGAAGCCCCCAATACCCCTATATATAGGAGGGTCATGGGACATGGTTCTCTACCCCGGGCAATGCGAGATTAAAACAGGAGTAGAAGGGTTCAAGATTTTCCACAAAACAACCAACTTGCGCCAGCTAAACTGATCGGTTCACACCCTGAAATGATCGTTTTAGGCCCTGAGCCGATAGTTTGGGACCTAAGCCGATCGTCTGGGGCTCTGAGCCGACCGGCTGGAGCTCTGAGCCGATCAGTTCGTGATCCTGATCCAACTAAAATTGACTTTCATATTTGTTTCCGATTAATCAAATATTAATCTTTGTCCAAATCAAATTTTTACAAGTGAAACAAATTGTATTTGCAAAATTGTCTTCTGACTTTCCAAACAATCTCAGTTGGTCACATGAATCGACCGGTTCAACAATTGAGTCGATCGTTTCATGACACATGAGCTGATCGTCTCACCAGTTGAGCCGATCGCTTCACCAACCTGAGCCGATCGGTTCAACCCTGTGAGCCGATCGGTTGGGGCATCAGACTGTGCAAATTAGTCAATTATAGTTTCAATCAATCTGATACTCCAATCAATCGGTCCAACACCTTGAACACAATGATATTGAGCTATCAATTGATTTAGTGTTTAATTGAACTACTAAACTCCTTTAGTACTCAATCTAAACATCGTTTGTGGATAAACTCCTCTTCCAGGTTAAATCCTATGTGTGTGACCATGCAGGTTCATTTCACGTTGGCAGTGAAAGTCCATAACACTTATGACTTCACAAGCAAAGATAGGTGCCTAGTCGCACATCAGTGCTACCCAACTGAAATGGAAAGTTAGAGAACAACTTTCAATCCTACAATCTGTGAATGGTGTTACAACGAATGTATAATTCCTTGTCACTGATATCCCGAATGAACTCAAGGCATGGAACAGTCATCCTTTCAATGTTCATTCACTTTATTGATCTCAGAGTAGATTGGAGGAGATATGTATGACATCAATATCACATATTGATTCACACATGCATGCACGCCTATCTCAATCCTACTCACCAAGTGGCCATGGATATCAAACTCCCTCAAGAGGGACAAATCCCATATCTATCACTCACCCCTCAAAAGCCCCATGTGTCAAAGCCACCCAATCATCACCTTTCTAACAACCCATGTTTCAGGATTGCGTTTGATGATGTCAAAGTGTACCCAATGACATGTGTTGAGTGTAGTGATTTCAGGTCAAAGAATCACACTCACCACCATCACTATGAGAACTGACTGTGACTACCATGTCATGGTTCCATGTGTCAAACTCACAGTGGGTCTGTCTGGTATACTTGTTCTCTAACAAGTACCTATGTGTTTGGTTTGATATCTCCATATCATGACTAACGGGATTCTGTCATCAACCAACACCACAATCTAGTCTTGTGTGTCATTATTGTCTATCTACCTTCAACAATGACATCCTACTAGGGACATGATAAGAATGTACAAACTCTTAGCATCTGTATGATCTCATCGTTCAGGTCCTCAACCTGAAAGCATACGTCATTGAGTACTGTCATTCACCAGACATTCTATTCTATCATTATCTCATATGACTGAACCAGAAAGAATTGGAAGATTGCCTTTGATTTTTATCAAATCAATCTTAATGTATCCCACCAATCATCCCATGATTGTCTCTCAGGGCATACACACCAACAAATAGTACACTTAGAGTGGTTGTCATTTGATGCCTATGTAAGTAATAAACTCAATACACTATGATAAGCATATGTGCAAGTACTTTAGTGAAAGGATGAGCCAACTTAATAAAGTATGGAGTAATCAACACCCTAGAGAGGATGAGAGAGAAACTCATACTTGTGTAATAAACATGTAATGTTCATACATTGATACTTTTAATAAGTGGAAAGTATGAATTAGGGTTTGATCTTTGATAATGTGATCATGAGACCCTAATTGATAAAGAATGGGAAACCCTAACCCTAATTTAGAGTAATGGTATGAGAAACCCTAATTTATAAAGAATGGGAAACCCTAACCCTAATTTCGGGTAATGGTATGAGAAACCCTAATTGATAAAGAATGAGAAACCCTAACCCTAATTTCAGGTAATGGTATGATAAATCCTAATTGAAAAAGAATGGGAAACACTAACCCTAATTTCGGGTAATGGTATGAGAAACACTAATTGATAAAGAATGGGAAACCCTAACCATAATGAGGGAATAGTGGTGTTACCCTTGTATTGCATGGTGTTGATATGTAATTGATATGGTTGTTATCAAGTATACTAACTATGCAGGTAATATGAGATGATGAGCATTGCCAGGTATGAACTGTGATGTTTATTTGATAAAAATGCTTAATGGACCTTGGGAGCCATTATATTATTTGTTGCCTAGTGAGAGGTGACAAGATGTTAATGTGCCTTGTGAGCTATGTGAGATGTTTGTGTAACAAGTATCAAGTATACCTTAGTCAGATGACCTAGAGGTAATAGTTACCTGATAAGTGATAATAATGTTCAGTGATGACCTAGGGTTTGAATACCCATATCCAGTAAACATGATGATGATATTGTTGAGGGATGAGAATTCTCGGTAATGAGATAAGGGATTGAGATCCCAATGTTTTATAAAGTTTTGAAGAGTACTTGATAGATGTATTACACTTTTCTTTGTAGCATTTGTCATAATAATTCATGTTTGAAAACTTGGCTGATGCTAAAAGAATATGATAATGCACTTAATTAATCAAGTGAAATCTTATCATGTAGAGCCTTGACCATAGATCCATCATCGTCAGTAGCTGGTGATGGTGAAATAGGTTTTCCCACGGGATCTCCTGGAGGGCATATTTTTTAATATGTGGGGATAATGGGTGTGAATATCCTTACGCCCTAATGTGGGATTGACATGAGATAAACACGAGATCTCTCAATCTTTCATTATATGTGTCAGGATAGATGTATCATGAATCTCCTGATGATGATTAATGCTGGATTGATGTGAGATAAATATGAAATCTCTCGATAGTGAAGAGAGTGCAGCCGCCGCTGTAGCTCTATAGAAAAGTTTCTAGTATACCCTGGAAAGCTATTTGGCAGAGACAGAGATGTCCTACATGTGGTCTCACATTGACCGAGACAGATGAGGTCATGGAGTCCGACTCTTCCATTGACCTAGGTATGGAACCGATGCCTTACGCCACTATGGTCGGTTGGAGAATTAGTGGTATACCTCATCTCCTCAAGGCATAAGTGTGATTATAAAATGTAATCAGCCATGTAGCGTATTTTCTTAAGGATGAAATACAGAAATCATTGGTTGATGTTACATTGCTTAATGTATCCTAAAATGGATAAATGTTATACATTTTCTTCATATTCCTTATTAAATAGATGATTTACTTCTTTATCATATATAGCGGTAATGCTTTAAAAGATGATATCGCTCTATTATGCTTAAACAGTGGTTTATTCTGCTTATTAATAATAAAGAATCCTCAGCTCAGTTTATTATTGTTTATCTGCAATGATAATATTTTTGGCGGAGAGTTATATCTCTCGCTGGGACATGGGTCTCACCCCGTTTGTCACCAACATTTTTAGGTGTACGTGGATGAGCAGGTTGAGACCATATAGAAAGGGAAGGACAGCAACATCAGGGACAATAGTAACATCTCAGGTGGAGATACTGACTTTCATGTCTTATAGATATGAGTCCTATGTGTCGTCTCTGTACTCTCAGGTCCTAGGATTCAGTACTCAGTGTTTTCATGATCGATCTGAGATTTTGGCTTGAATGCCTCAAGATTTTATGTTGCTTATATATAGTTTTGGCAAAGCAACTGTTGTAAATATATTCCTCAAGAAGAGATGGTACATGGTATGTACAATGTGAACTATAATGTATGCAGTACTTTGGTTCTCTTTATAAGAGTTTCCTGGAATTGGATCTCTTTGCAAAAGGTTTTGATTTTTAGTGATTTTTGTTATTCTGATGATTATGGTTAATTCCGCAATTAATTATGCAGTGATGGTCTGATTTGTGGTCGGATCGTCACATTTGGCACTCCAAATCTGCAGAAAATGTGATCCTTAACAAATTTACATACAATATTTTAATCATTGGTGCCAGTTGGAATCGCTTCCACCCATTTTGACACATAAGCTACAACCAACAAGATGTATAGGTTAGAATTAGAGGACAAAAATGGTCCCATGAAATCAATACCCCAAAAATAAAAAACCTCTTCTTCTTGAAACACATTCAAGGGCATCTCCTACCGCTTTGATATGTTACCTAACCGCTGACATGCGTCGCACCTATGCACAAAATCATATGCATCTTTGAATAGGGTCGGCCAATATAATCCACTCTCCAGCACCTTTGTGGTTGTCCTAGAACTAGCATGATGCCCACCTATAGGCAGTGTGTGGCAATGTTTTAACACACTCTCATACTCACCTTTAGGTACACATATTCTCAAAATTCCATCCCTACACTGTTTCAACAAAATAGGATCATCCTAAAAATAATAGCGCAAAGAATGAAAGAATCACTTCTTTTCTTGATACCCCCAATCAGCAGGCAATTCCTGACAAGCTAAATAATTCACAATGTTATAAACCAAGGATCTTTTTTCTTAAGGGTGAACAACTACTCATCCGAGAAAGTCTCTAGAATAGGTATATTCATCTCCTTCTCATCTACCCTCTCTAATCGAGATAGGTGGTCATCCACAACATTCTCTATCCCTGCTTTATCCTTGACCTCAATGTCAAACTCCTACAATAAAAGGATCCATCTAATCAATCTTGGTTTAGCATCCTTCTTCTGTAGCAAGTACTTAATAGCCACATGGTCAGTCCACACCACCACTTTTGCCCCCAAAAGATATTGTCTAAATTTTTCAAAAGCAAAGACAACATCTAGTAACTCTTTTTCAGTTGTGGTGAAATTAAGTTGTGCGTCGTTAAGTGTTTTAGATGCATAATATATGAACGTAGGAACTTTGTTTAGGCGTTGCCCCAACACCGCCCCCACAACATAGTCTGATGCATCACACATCAGCTCAAATGGTTGGCTCCATTCTGGAGCCTGTACAACCGATGCGGATATGATTTTCTCTTTCAAAATCTCAAAAGCTTTTAAACACCTCTCATCAAAGTTGAATTCAACATCCTTTTCCAAAATCTCAGAAAATGGTTTAGCGATCTTCAAAAAATCCTTTATAAATCGGCGATAAAACCCGACGTGGCCTAGAAAGCTCCTAACTTCCTTCACCGACGTTGGTGGAGGAAGTTTTGAAATCACTTCTATTTTAACCGGATCTACCTCCAATCCTTTGCTAGAAACCTTGTGGCCTAACACTATGCCCTCGCTAACCATCATGTGACATTTTTCCCAATTAATCACTAAATGTGTGTCTTCACATCTCTGCAATACCTTGTCTAATTTTTTCAAACAATCATCAAAAGACATCCCATAAACTGAGAAATCATCCATGAAAACCTCAAAACATCATTCCACCATATCTGAGAAAATCATCAACATACACCTCTAAAAAGTAGTGGGTGCATTGCACAACCCGAAAGGCATGCGGCGGTAAGCAAAGGTGCCATAAGGGCAGGTGAAGGTAGACTTCTCTTGGACCTTAGGCTCGATTGAAATTTGATTATAGCCTGAATATCCATCAAGAAAACAAAAGTGGGAGTGCCCGACGAGTCGCTCCAAAATCTGATCAATGAACGAAGTGGAAAGTGGTCCTTAAGTGTAGTCGTGTTCAATATACGATAATCAATGCAAAGTCACCATCCTGACACTAATCTAGTGGTTATTTTCTCATTAGATGAATTAGTAGTGACATTAATTCCCCCCTTCTTGGGCACTACCTGCGTCGGACTAACCCATGTAGAATCAAAAATAGCATAGATTATACCTACCGACATTAGCTTGATTACCTCCTTCTTCACTACCTCTGTCATTATTGGACTTAAACGACGCTGAGGTTGAATGACCGGCTTCACTCCTTCTTCTAGCCGAATTTTGTGTTGGCACAAGGTGGGGGGAATCCCCTTGATGTCATCCACAGACCACCCAAATGCACCTCGGTGGATCTTTACCACAGTGATCACCTGTTCTTCTTCCCAATCACTAAGTGATGTTGATATGATGACCAGTAGCTTCTCCTCTACTGCCAAAAAAACATATTTTAGATGAGGTGGCAGCAGCTTGAGCTCTAGCTCGGGTGGGCTCAGGAGTGAAGAAACCAATGGAGGTGGCAGCAGTCCCAAGTCCTCAAAGTGCCTTGTGTACTGATATGGCAAAGCCTTCAATAGTCTTGCACATTCTTCCAGTGACCGATCCCGAACACAATCATCCATAAAGTTCATTATACAAGCCTCGAGCGGAAGTTGTGGATGTATTTGAACTAGGGGATCCTCTCTATCCTTATCCACAGTAGATGAAATTGATTCCTCCTCTTCATCATCCAGATACCCTACTACCTTGGTAAGTGAGACCACCTTAGTATTCTCCATGATGTCCATAGCTAAGGTACCCTTGTCCACCTTTGTCATAACATGCGTCATGTCCAAAAATGGTTTTCCCAAAAATAGCAAGATATTGATGTGGATGTGCTTTATCATGTTGCATTGCTCCTGAGCATTGTATGACTTAGAATTATCCGTCATGGTTATCTCAAACCTGTCATCTTTGATTCCCATAGTCAAACGACCTCTTCCCATTTCTAGTATCATATCAGCATTTGCTTGGAAGGGTCTTCCTAATAGAAGCTCATTGCCATGTTCAACTTGCATCTCCATCACGACAAAGTCTGTGGGAAAAACAAATTGGTCCACCTTGACAAGTACATCTTCACAAATGCCATACGGTGTTACCACTGAGTTGTCTGCCAATTGGATCGTCATGTTGCTCTTTCTAGATGTTTTTAGACCAAGCTTTTTAAAAGTAGATAAGGGCATCAAGTTGATGTTTTCCCCTGAATCATAGAGTGCCTCACCAAACTTTGTCTTTCCGATGTAGCACGTGATGTTGAAACAACCAGGGTCCTGTCTCTTTGGTGGCAGTGCACCTAAAATGAAGGCGCTGACCTGCTCTCTTAGTACAACTATTTCCGGATCTGGGATCTTCCTTCTTATTGATGATATCCTTCAGAAATTTACCATATGAGGGTATTTGTTCAATCGCCTCAATCAACGGGATATTCACAGAAAGCTTCCTAAAGCTATCTAGAAATTTCTTAAATTGTTGATCCATCTTTGTTGCCTTCAAACTGTTAGGATATGGAACCGGTACAGTCTGTGTCCTCTGATGTGGTGGCACATATGACGTCCTCTTTTCCACCTCAGATTCTATAATTTCCTCTTCCTCAGTGTTGACTACCTTTGGTTCTGCTTCTGCCTACTCTGCTACTGAGTCACCACTATCAGTGAGCTTGGTCACCTCAGTCTCCACTGTCCTTGGCGTCAATGTCTTCTTCCCACTTCTCAGTAGTATGGCCTTTACCTACTGGTTTCCTGTTGGAGTGTCAGTATTCCCTAGAAAACCTTGCTATGTAGGCACATGTACTTCACCTGGCCTTCTTCATTGAGATGAATTGCTATCTTTCTCTAGGAGCTTCTTTGCTATCAAGTATAACTTCTCATTCAAATAGGTGATAACTTTAGATTCCCCTATTCTTTTGATTTACTCTGGATTATCTCTCTCATTACCCCATGTCTGATTCTTTGCCATATTTTTCAAAATGTCTTGACTAGTTGAGGGTGGGTTGTTGAAAAAGAACCCCAAGCTTGCACTATCCAAGGTGGTACGTTCACTTTTACGGAGTCCAAAGTAGAACATATTTACTTGATTCTCCAAATCTATCCCATGGTGTGGGACCTTCCTGAGCATGATCTGAAAGTGCTCCCAAGCCTCAGAATAAGATCCAGATATATGTTGCTTGAAATTGTGTATGTTTCTAATCAACTCATTAGTCTCTTCTGGAGGAAAGTATCTTTCAAAGAATGCTTCTACCATTTGATCCCATGTCTCGATCGATTCTTTCGGTAGGTTGTGTAGCCATTCATTCGCCTTATCTGCCAATGATGATGGAAACAACTTCAAATAAATGGCGGTTTGTGGAAACCTGTCCACTTTCACCATATCACTGATCTCCACAAAATTGCTAATATGTGCCACCGAGTCTTCATGCGCGTTCCCATAAAATGGTCGTGACTTGATGAGTGTAATCAAACCTGGATCAATCTTATATTGAGCCACATTCACATTTGGCTTTTTGATTGGCCCTGTCTGTGCAACTGAAGAAGATGCTTTTATCCTTTCCCAGATGGTCCTCTCTGATCCTGGGTTACCGTCCCCCATTGTTTTCTGCCTAGGTGTAAATGGTATGCTTTCCGGTATAATTGTATGAACTGGAGCCTCGACAGTGACTAGGACCTCAAATGTAGATTCTCCATAATTTGTGGTCCGTGCTGTCACCATATACCAGTACCTGAGAAAATGAGATTAGTTAGTCTCGGTACTTAATAGAGAAAATTTGTTGAATATGATGTATGCACTAAATTTCCTATAATTAAAATTGTAAAAAAAATTAAAAATGGCCTAGAGTGGCCTACCGCAACACTCATAGTGCGGAAACGTCGTTGTCTCCCCGGCAACGGTGCCAAAAACTTGACACACCAAAATCATGCGTAGAAACACAAGTGCACGCGTCGAGTAATACAAGCCTATGTAAGGCCCGAGTCGAACTCAGGGAGACGTAGTCTTAGTGACTACTACTAACTACAGTGTGATCAACTAAGCCGATTAAAAGTTGAAATGAGTTTAAACAAAAATAAAAGAAAATCAAGAGAAAATTAAAATGGTTGATTCGAATGAAATGAATTCCTTAGGGTTACCACTTTCACCACGGGGTCTCGTCGTATCTTATTTCTACCGAATTAATATAAATTTTTACTCCTACCCTGGATAGAAAGCCTGTATTCAGAATTGCTCGCTCCCACGATGCAATTAACTACCTAGATCTAAGCCAATTCCATGTCTGTAGTAATTTATTTATTAACCTAGGTGCATTATTGAAAACTCTGGGTTCTTTCCACTAACTATACGTTACCTTTCCCAAGGAACGAGTAGGAAAGTGTATGGATTATGATTTTCTAACCTTTAATTCTCCTTCCAGAGTAACTATCGATCTGTAATCCTATTGATGGTGATCAAGCAACGATAAGTCATTCAATTTCACAATCATATATCTAGGAATAAAGAGAACTTTATACTAATTCATGTAAAAAGTTAATACAATGATTCCCCGAGCTACTCCGTGGTCCTAAGGAAAGGAGGGGTTTAGCCCTGCATGCTTCTCAGTTACAAAATACATAAAGAGAGAGAAGAGAAACATGGGAAACATGAAGGAAGTTCGTGTAACCCCAAGAGAGAAGGTGTCCCAGATGATCCTCTCGAGAAACGAACGTTCTGTAGTCTTCCGGTAGCAAAATCGTCCGTCGGAGGTGCTCAGATCTCCCAGTTGACATCCTTCGAATCCTTGTCTCTCTCCCTTTTCTCTTGAGTCATCATGCGGTGTAACGTGATACCCTCGATAGGTCTAGTCGTCATCCTTTTTGTCCTAGGTCACTTACGGTACCACATAACGTGGACCATTGGATCAGGACGACCACTTTAGATTGCTGAAATCCGACAGGGTCGGTGGCGCCGACGACATCGAGGTCTGATCGTTCTCTGGAAAAGTCAGTGCCATCGAATTGGAAGTTAGTGGCACCGAGCTGATGTGAATATTTCCTCTGCCTCTCTGATGCTTTCTCGGTGGCATCAACTGTTGCAGTCGGTGCCATCGACTCTTTTGGTTGACTAAGGTCCTACCCCTGACGTCATCTCGGTGGCACCAACTCCTTGATTACTTGGGAGCTCCTGAAAATGCACAACGACCATGTATAAGGCTAAGAAATGTGTAAAATAATATAATTACAATGAAATAGGCATAGTTTGATGCAAACATATTATACAAGCCAATTATGAAGATTTATGCAAATATGATCAACTAATTGACTTACAAATGCACAAAACGAATGTGAAATAGGCTTGTCAAAGCGACTCAAAACCTATACATCAATAAATTATATCAATGTTACTAATCAACACTTATACCCAAACCCTAACTCATGACACCCCCATTGGATCAAGGATGCATAAGGTGAAGCATCACCATCACATTCCATACTATTCTCAAGTATGAATCCACACATAAATCAAGGTATAACCATTGTGTTATAGCATACTAGGGTTTCAACAACTTGAACATAGTACTTCATGATTGTATTAGTCATTCAAGGACTATTCATACCCAATTACCATCATTTAGTTATATTAAAGCTAGGTATAACAAGCTATACCTCATTAGGGTTACATATCAATACAATATGGTTATCATCCTTTCTATTCATATGAGTGAATAGGTAAGACTACCTTATTAAGGGTAACCCTCCATTTGTTCCATCATCATTCAACCCATATCACCATACCACAATGTCACCCAGAACCATTGGATGTTTAAAAGGTAAGACCATTGGTTGTTTACATAAGTAAACACCTTGGATAAACTACCTATGAAGTCCTTGATTTGTGTTCTATAAAGGTTCACCATCTAACCCTAGACATCCCTTAATTAACAACACAAAAAGTTCCACTGAGAGTAGGGTAAAACCCACAATCGATTGTTCATTTAAAACAAGCCATCCATAGTCAACAAGTAAGCTCCTTAAGTTGATCATATAAAGGAAACCATCTAAATCACATTATTAGGAACAACATATTACATTAGACATCATTCCACTTTGTTGGAGGAATAAACATTATATCTTGACCATTAGGTCAAGTTCATATATTAAAACCATCAATTACAGTATAGGTCTGACCATTCCATCAAGTTACCCAAGAAACCATTGGTCTAAGGCTTAATTGATGATACACCTATATAATTAACTCACCATAGGTTTTGGAGACCTGATGCACCATCATTAGTGACCATTAAGTCACCATAGGTTGTTAGATCAGAACTATATTCGTTAATCAACATCAAATATCAAACTAATATCATTGTTGATTGATAGCATCATTAGGGTACTTAGTTGTTACTGACTAGGCTTCTAATTAGGCCAAAACATGAACTAAGGGGGTGAACATCAGTTGACACCCTTGGTTACCACCATCCATTGTCATGAAGACAACAACATAGGGTTGTTGCAATGGTACCATCATTAGGTCATGGATTTATAGAAGACATCAGCTTAAAACCCTAAAATTGACCATTGGTTGATAGGTGCTTAGCACCCTAGGTTGTCAAACCAACCTGATACAAGTCATATTATACCTTAGGAATAATGTGCACATGATCACATGTTCATCTATAACTAAAATCAGAACATGGAACATTATAAAATTGAAATCCAATTCAAGCATAGGTTCATCTATAACTAAAATCAGAACAGTGAACATTATAAAAATCAAAATCCAAGTCAAGCATAGCTTTTTAGTGCATGGATCATCATTTTTAAGCAAGAATATGATCTAGAAAGCATATGGTAAGCAATAAATGTGGAGCAAGTTATAAAACTTGCCTCTAATGAGAATATGAAACCCCACACAGAAGAAATCTTGAGCAGGTAGGGTAGAAAATCCAAGCATAAGCTATGAACTTGTCCATCTAGCACATTTCTTCATCAAATGAGCAAACCCTAAGAATAAGGAGCAAGAAAGGTAGGGTTTTAGAGCTTTAGAGAAATTTCTACCATGGAACAATAAGGTTACGACCTGGAGGAAGGTAGGAGGAAGTATAAAAAAGAAATAAACAGAGGAAAGAAGGGAATTCTTACTCTTTTAGGCCAAGATCACTAGAAGAAAGCTTTTTAAGCCCTAAAAGGAAGTCAATTGCAACCCTAGATCCTTTTTCCAAGAAGGTCTCCACTTTCTTCTTCCTTGGACATGAAAATTCGTAGCCACATAGGGGAAGAATGAGGTTGGGAGAAGGAGGAAAGTGGTGGAGAGAAAATGGCTCATTTTGGTTCTTGGGGATAAGTATATGAAACTTTAAGATAAAGAAAAAGAAAAAGTTGAAGTTCTAGTATCTATCCAAGTGTCCATGGCCTTAATTTGTTAATAATATACAAGAACACACACAAGAAGCTCCCCCACCATCTGTATAGACCTGATTAGATTTCCTTTGTCGAATTTCTTAGCCAATCAAATAATTCATTAGTTGATAGCTGCTAAAGGTAGCTCATCCATGAAGGGGTAAACCCTAAAATACCGTTGGAGAAAATACCTTCAAACCAAGGTTTAAATAGGTACCCCATGGCTCAACAAGCTCAAGAATGATGATAGAGTATCCAAGAAACATAATTCAAGTGATAAATTGCAAATAAATCCTCTCAATTGGGTAAATTGTAGAAAAGTCCAAAATGTGCATAAAATTGCATAACTTGCTCAAACAGTGTCCAAATTGGACCAAATTTGAAACTTAAGCTTGTATTATGATTTAAAAGCACATAAAAGGTTATATTAGGGTTATAAGAATTAAATTATGTTAATTAAGCTTATTCAACTCATTAAGGAAGTTTAGGGGCCTTACACTTGTAATCTTATGAATGAATATAAGAGCATCAAGGTTGCAAAGTCCTAGAGATTAAGAACCTCTAGGTAGTGGACTGACTCACTTCTAGTTTGAAGTGTGGAACCAATCTAAACCAATTTGTCCTAGTTTATGTTCTTCCTTGTCTCTCACCCTTGCTATGCTTGTTAGTTAGGACTTCAAATTGGTTGTATGCTTAAGTTTCTGCACTTAATATAATTTGAAGGTCTAATTCATTTTGTGAGATTTGTGAAGCTATATTCACCCCCCCTCTAGAGCCCTTTATCCAACATATACATGGAAGTGTGAGGAAAAAAATGAATGTCTGGATGTGTATCATTAATTTTGAGATCATATTTGAGTAATCAAGGTTTAATTCCCTTGTAAAGTTTGTTTATGTGATTGAATGCAAAAATAAAAAAAAGAGTTTGAGATAAAGGAAAAATAAAAAGTTGGGAGTGAACTTTGTATTAAGTATAATCCTCAAACTTATTCCCTAATCTCATTATTAGTGGTAATTTGGGATGTGGGTGTAACATTGCCGGTTTCCAACACATGATAACCATCAGTTCTTCAAACCCTAGCTTACTAGGTGATGAACCATCGTTTGATCACCTCCTATAGGTGAACTACCGGTCCAAGTGAACCCAACCAAGAAAACCATCGACCTACCACCTGTAGAGATCACCACTGGTTGTAAACACCTAGTGATGACCATTGGATGTCAAACAAACAGGTGGACCATCGGTTGATGGCCTCTCAAGGTGGCTCATCCATCAAGGGGTAAACCCTAAGTCACCATTGAAGAGAAACACCATCAAACCAAGGTACAATTAGGCACCCCATGGCCCAAAAAGCTCAAGAATGATAAGAAAACATCTAAGGATCATAATGAATGTGACAAAATGCAAGTAAAACCTCAAATTTGGGTGAATTGTAGAAAAGTCCAAATGTGCACAAAATTGCGTAACTTGCACAAACAATGTCCAAACTAGACCACATTTTAAACTTTAGCTTGCCACATGATACCTAAATATATCATAAGGTTATAAGGTTTAAAGAACCCAATTATGATAATTAATCTTGTTCAACACATTAAGTAAGGTTAGAGGTCTTACATTCTATGTGGGGTGACAAATGGGTCAGAGGTAGTGAAGTACCAAAGCTCCATAAGAATGTGAAAATTTTTGATGATCTACATGACCTTAAGGTCAGTTTAATGGATAATTATGACAATTGGGATTTATAATTTATCAATCAGTAGTTTGACAACGATACAAGGGAAAAGATCTTGAGTACGCAACCACCTGACCTGCAATCATGAAAAGGTGAGTGTTTTTTTTAACCCTCAAGGTTATTTCAAGGAGAGAACTATTTGTGACAACTTGATCAGGGGTCATCAACACAAGGATGCAATCAAGCACATGGAACTCCATGTTCCCCAACAAACAAAGACCTTCTATAGAATGCACTCCACGAGGGCCTTATGACCAACTATAATCATGACATTAGAGACCCGACTGGTGATGATCGGTGCGCTACATGTGGCGTCTCCTCTAAAAACACACTACAACTACTTTAACATTGTAGGTTTGCATCTAGCATTTGGCGAGAACTCGAGCGTCTACATGGCATTGATGTTGAAAAAGGAACATAATCTCAACCAATGGTTAGCTCGCTATCTAAAGAATAATGACAATACTAGGACAAGACCTATCTGGTTTGCAATTACTAGTAGAACTAATCTAGCATATGCAGAATGATTTCATGTTCAATAACCCTCAACAATAACTTACATAGACCATTTAGACAATTGAACAAAATTTTAACCTTGTATCCCACACCATTATGAAACATGAACAACCTTGAAGCTAAACAGATAATGTTAAGTTCCTTGCACAAAATAGAGTACTCAAGTTTAGTGTTAATGGAGCTAGTAGACATTACTCGAGGCTTGGAAATTGTACTAAATGAACCAAGGCAAATTATCATTGAGTAAGATAGTAGCCTAGCTTGCAGATACTTAACAGACAATTGTAAGACCCATGTGCAATATTTACCAATCTACAAGCATTTGAAATGCCTCATATAGATCAAACACAATGTCGAGGCGATCCATAGGAACAAGAAGGCGAATAGGGTTGATAATTTTCTAGCCAAATGGGCATCAAAACACGAGGTATATGCTTGCACTTAGGTACATGTCATGAGCTCGTCTCTAAGATTTTTAGGACGGAGCGATGGACCCATATCCATAGTAAACTAGTATGTGACCGTTTGCCTACTTATACGGGCATGATGAATAATCATCTCTTAGCAGTTTCAACAAAAAGTTGAAAATTTTGAACAATGTATTGTTAAGGGCGTCGCTACTCTTAAAAAACTCAACCAATCAAACATCAAATGAGTTATAATTGACATATATCAACACGAGTCAAATACCCTAAAGTTGACTATATAAGAGTATGCATGTACATGTGTCCATGCTAAGACTTAATGCATTTAACTTTAGGTTGATGTAATAGAAGGCTTATCTATTTATTTGATATTCCCTCTCTTAAATGACCAAAACACCGTGCATACAATAAAAGGGATTTTCTATATTTCCTTGGGGACCATGGCGTTGGGTAGTGAGAAATCTGAGGAGGAGAATGACACATTGGGGTACTACAAACCTACAAGCCTAACTAGGTTGTGATGCTTCTAGAGCGAAAATTTTACAGTAATTTTGGCTGGTATATTTGCTTTTTAGCATTGGAATATGCTTATGTTACATTGGATACTGCCGCTACATACAACCAATACGTGGTGACAAGAACTAATAAGGTGGCACCGTCAAAAATTAAAGTTGCTGTAGAATGGCTGAATCCCGAACGGACACCTTCACACGAAGCTCGAGCCTTTAGCGGCGCGCACCCGCAGAGAGCACGACCTTATCAGGATAACGCCATTTCACGCCCGTAGGATTTGCTGTTCCTAATTAAACAAGGAGCAGGCTGCACCTTGTTTAAGATAATGCCATGTGTAACCCGAATATAATCCCCACCCTACAAATTCATGAGCAGGGACACGTGCAAGTTGATTAATAACGGAGTAGCTGCTCCTCCTGAAACTAGGAATAGCAAAGCCGAACTCACGACGCCCGTCGAAACCTGCACAAACTCTACCCCCGTCAACAGCTGACATTTACTACTCGCCACTCTCTCTCTCGTGTCACTGGTCATCACTGCCCTCACCCACCTCCCGCTACACTTCCTTCCCTGTCCCACCGGTTCCCTCTTCCTCCGTTATATATACGCCACCTTGCCGCTCCATAGAGAGGGACACACAGCTTGGGGACTAGGAGTAGAGGGAGTGGCCGTGGGCGGTGGACAGAGGTCTGTTGGAGGATCGAAGAAACCCTAGAGAGCATCGGGTCTTGCTCGCGGGTTGAAGGCGGCAATGGGTGCGGCTATACTCTCGGCTATGTTGACGGAGGTACTGATCCCGGTGGCTGCCGTCATCGGGATCGGCTTCTCACTCCTCCAGTGGTACCTCGTCTCCCAGGTGAAGCTGTCGCCGTCAGCCGGTGGAGAGCAGGGGAAGAACGGGTACAATGACTACCTCATCGAGGAGGAGGAAGGTCTCAACGAGCACAACGTCATCGAGAAGTGCGCCGAAATCCAGAACGCCATCTCCGAAGGTTGTTTGCTGCTTCTCCTCTCTCTTGCTACATCTCTCTCTCTTTCGGAGGTTCCTCTGTTTCTTACCTTCTGTGCGCTCAGCCTGACCAATCTGTTTTCCGGCACTCGATGCGTGTTTGGTTCTTTTTTTGTTGTTGCTGGATCTGGGTTTGTCGGGTTCGGCCTCTTGTATGCTTAGTTGATTTTCTGGATACACCTCGTAATACTTCACTTCGGTTTGTCGGATGTGTTCTGATTCAGCCCCGTCTCTGTTCGTAGTCATGGTATTCTTCAAAGCTGCACCTTTTTCGCAGAGAGCTTTGCAATTCTCAACGGATTTTGGGTCCTGAGCTGGTGAAATATCTGGCCTGAATACCGTCTGGTGCCCCATGCATGATGCTTCCTTCATGCTCTCCGTGTTGCTGATCTTGTCACATCCTTCACCTTACGTTTCTTCCTCCTGCTTGCTGATTTTCTGTTCTCACCACCTCAACCCCTCCAAAACTAGCAGAGAAGGAAAACAGTTCTCAACACGACTGGCTTCTGATTCTCCCACCGGCCTTCTACTGGTTTTTTAAGTTGGTATTTTGAGTATCTTTCTCAAAACTTTGAATTCCCTGGCTGTTGCCGAAAGCAGTCCCTGTGTAATATTCCGTGATCAGACATCATACGCATCTTTATATATATACATAAAAGCATGTCTGATCACCTAAATATTCCGATTTTATTTCAACAGAAATGAGAATCCTTCAAGCTCAAATCTATACGTATCTGCAGTTATGGACCTATGGTGATTGTGTTCTTGGTTTTCGTCTGGTCGTGTGTTTCAATGTTACGAAGATATTTTGTGACACACACACGTGTACTAGAAGCTTCCGTGGGAACTATCTAGTTGTGTGTCACTAAAATATCTTCGGAACATTGTTGTGTCACAAAATATCTTTTTTACTTTTTAATAATAAGTGTGACACCACGGAGATAATACTTTTTTCACTCGTTTCTTTTTTACTTTTCCGGTGGTGGTGCAAAAAGTTGTAGTTGTGGATAAAATACTTTCTGTAATTATTGTTTTGTTTGGTATTAATTGCCCTTGTCTGTTTCCTATCATATTAGGTAGGCATGTAAAATGTTAAGATATGTTAACGTCAAAGTCGAAAATAAATTGATCATGTTCTGTGCTGAAACTTTTTGCCATTTTCCTATACTTTTCCAGTGGTGCAAAACGCGACCCGCGTGGACATTATGTCACTTTGTTCCTCCTCATACATAATGGACAGAAAGATCTTCGCTTTGATATATTTTCTCTTCACCATTTTACACGTGTTATTTTTCCTTTTAGATTAGTGTTATCCTTTTAGATTATTTTACACATTTCCTTATCCATAGATATCTCTTTTTTTTTATTCTTGTGAGTTTTTTCTCCTCCTTTTCTAGCACAAGTCATACTATATTTGGCTTGTGAGTTTTTTCTCCTCCTTTTCTTGCACCACAGTCATACTATATTTGATTTGTGAGATTTTGTCGACAACTGTCTGGAAACAGTCGCTTTTAATAGCTAAAAATTGTTTTTGATATGTAGTCATGCGCTGTTTCTGTTTGAATCTAAAAGGAGCTTTTGTTGTGGCGCTCTCTATATGCGTCTCTAGTGTGTGGAGTCTTCATAAAAGGACATTGAGAAGCGAGCTTATAACTGCGCTCCTTGTCTTCTAGTAATAGCTGTGTCCTGTGTCAGCGTGTGTGTGTGTGTGTTTAAATGCCTGTTTGTTTTTTCTCCGAATACATCTCTATCATATATTGCGGGTTTGCGGTTTATTTCGTTTAGCAACTAAGTCGCTTTCTGCAGCGCAGTAATTAATTTTTACTGTGTATGTACGTTTTCCGTCCAATTCAAGTATACTGACAGTTGAATTTCTTGATTATGTTTGAATTACAGGAGCTACGTCATTCCTATTTACCGAATACAAATACGTGGGACTGTTCATGACTGCATTCGCAGTCCTGATCTTCCTCTTCCTCGGCTCAGTCGAAGGCTTCAGCACAAAGAGCCAGCCTTGCACCTTCAGCAAGGACAGGAGCTGCAAGCCCGCACTTGCCAATGCGCTATTCAGCACCGTATCTTTCATGCTCGGAGCCGTCACCTCACTGTTCTCCGGATTCCTTGGCATGAAGATTGCAACTTACGCCAATGCCAGAACGACTCTTGAGGCAAGGAAAGGGGTGGGGAAGGCCTTTATAATTGCTTTCAGATCTGGTGCGGTCATGGGGTTCCTCCTAGCTGCCAATGGTCTGTTGGTTCTGTACATCGCCATCAACTTGTTCAAGATTTACTATGGAGATGATTGGGAGGGTCTGTTCGAGGCTATCACTGGGTATGGACTTGGTGGGTCCTCTATGGCTCTGTTTGGGAGAGTTGGTGGAGGTATCTATACCAAAGCTGCTGATGTTGGTGCTGATCTTGTGGGCAAGGTTGAGAGGAATATTCCTGAAGATGATCCAAGAAACCCAGCTGTAAGTTCCTTACCTGTGCATGCAATCTCACTGTTGTCACTACCCCCCATTCTGTTGTTTCTATGTGGAAGATTGCCTTTCTTGCATTTGTTTATGTGGCTTGCATTCAATGTGCAACATCCACAAGAGAGAGATCCTCAGTGCAATTGTTGTTATTTACATTAGTAATTTTTTGTACTGACTGAAAATTCCTTTTACTCTGTAACAGGTGATTGCTGACAATGTGGGTGACAACGTAGGTGATATTGCTGGCATGGGTTCTGATCTGTTCGGTTCCTATGCTGAATCCTCTTGTGCTGCCTTAGTTGTTGCCTCCATCTCTTCTTTTGGAATCAACCACCAGCTAACTGCAATGTGTTACCCACTCCTCATCAGTTCTATGGGGATCATCGTCTGCTTGATCACCACCTTATTTGCTACTGACTTGTTTGAAATCAAGGCAGTGAAGGATATTGAGCCTGCCTTAAAAAGGCAACTAATCATCTCCACAGTTCTCATGACCATTGGTATTGGCATTGTTTCTTGGCTTGCACTTCCTTCCGAATTCACAATCTTCAATTTTGGAGCACAGAAGGCAGTCAAGAACTGGTAAAACAACTTCTGGTAATTTTGTTGTTAGAGATTCCAACTGATGGGTCTGTACTAACTACTAAATTCATCCTGCTTTACATGGCAGGGAGCTATTCTTCTGTGTCGCTGTTGGCTTATGGGCTGGTCTGATTATTGGTTTTGTGACAGAGTACTTCACCAGCAATGCATATGCGTAAGTCAAATTTTGCCATCTCTAAGCAACTATTTCTTCTAATATGGTTATCATAGATCAATTTGATATGTTATATTTCATCCGGCTACCATATATATTGTTTGTGCTTCCATCTAATGTTGGAAATGAATCATGACCGCATATCAATGTGGCATGTCTAGTTTTTCAATCATTGAGTGGTTTTTGTACATTTTTAAGTTCTTAAACGATGTCAAAATTGTTTTACAAATGTTATTTGGAAGTCTGATGTTGGAGATTTTATTGATAAATCCACAGCTTTTGTCATAGTTCCTAAGTTAGGGAAACATAGGAGGGAGTAAAGGCCCAAGTGTATGATCCGATTGGGTTCCATGCCATAACCAATTGAACATGGAAGTGGAACTCCAATCGGATTAACATATAATTGGGCCTTTGCTACCTCTATTGTTTCTCCCTTAACAAGTAGTAAGGGAGCCCGGTTCAGGCTTGGTGCCTTAGAAAAGAACTCTAATTTAAACGGGGGTTTCTGGCACATGGATGAGGGGAAGATATGTTAAGTCCATGTGTGAGTCTATTTAATCCCACATTGCTGGCTTGTGGAGGGTGCATCAATATATATACCGTTGATCTACTCCTCCCGTGGCCAATATGTTTTTGAAATGGAAGCCCAATCGGGTCGTAGACTTGGCCATTTGATTCCTCCTCCATTTCTCCCTTAAGATAAGTACAATCTGTGCAAAGTACAAGTTGGAAGCCCAAACGGGTTTAGAAAAGAATTATGATTAAAAGTTATATCTTGTTTCAATAGAGAATTTGAGTGGTGGTGCTTGTCTGGTCGGATATATCCAACGAACTGTTCTAGTTTAGTATGATGTGAATTGATTTGTATGTTAGCCTTTTCGTTAGGGTCTTTCTCACATGTTATAGTTTCTAGATTCATATACTTTGGGCCTTTGATTCCTCCTCTGTTTCTCCGTTAACATATAGTATAATCTGTGGGAGGTACAGGTGGGAAGCCCAATAGGGTCGTCTACTTGGGCCTTTGATTCCTCCTCTGTTTCTCCCTTAGGGCTAGTTTGGTTGGGTGTAGTAGGGTGTAATTATGTGAGTTCGCAATGTAAAAATGTACATCAAACACGCACTTTGTCGTCGGGCTACACCCTACCAAACAGGCCCTTAACATATAGTATAATTTGTGTAAGGTACATGTCGAACCAGGAGGTCTACAAAGCCCCACATGTTGGAGTAATGTAGGGTGAAAGGGCGCCTGGGGTCTCTCAATTGGCCTAGGCGTTTGAACTGCTGAGGGCTTTATAAGTCTTTGCATAGAAAACAGGGTCATCATAAAATAAAAAATGCTTCTTGCATTGCTCTTCAGACTACTGCAAAACTTCCATTGTAATTGTATTTTACGAATTACTAATTACTAATACCAGAAATGCATATATTTATTTCCTTCAGTAGTATGGTTTCAGAACAATTATTTAATATTGTAGACAAACGATCTGCTTAATGCAGGGCTCAAAACATATATGATTAAGCGGAAATTTCGAATCTTTGATCCAAGAGAGGTTACTTTGCTTGTGTTTTGTGTGAGGGAATATTAATCCCTGAATTAGCCTATGTCTCTCTTGATGATATTACTCTGCGAAGTATCTTTGATTAGCCTTTCTCGTTCCCTAGCTTTGTCAAAGAAGTTCTTAAATTCTAACCAATAGTTGGATATAGTCCTATGCAATACAGATATGTGCAGCAGTACTGCTTATTCCGTCTCGAATTCTACTAACTCTGATTCTGACACTCCGAACGACGTATGTGCAGCCCCGTGCAGGATGTTGCTGATTCTTGCAGGACTGGAGCTGCAACCAACGTGATCTTTGGGCTTGCTCTGGGTTACAAATCAGTCATCATTCCTATCTTCGCCATCGCCATAGGCATATTTGTCAGCTTCAGCCTTGCTGCAATGTATGGCATTGCTGTTGCAGCCTTGGGAATGCTCAGCACTATTGCTACTGGACTGGCTATTGACGCCTACGGGCCTATCAGTGACAATGCTGGAGGTATTGCTGAGATGGCTGGGATGAGCCACAGGATCCGTGAGAGAACTGATGCTCTTGATGCTGCTGGAAACACTACCGCAGCCATTGGGAAGGTGAGTTGTAAACCCGTACAATCCTTACTAATGTCCTGGTTGTTACTTGAAGTGAGTGACATCTGGGCTGTAAGTAAACTTATAAGGGTTTGTCTTGCAGGGATTTGCCATCGGCTCTGCTGCCTTGGTGTCTCTTTCTCTCTTTGGCGCTTTCGTCAGCCGTGCTGCAATTTCAACCGTAGATGTCCTTACCCCTAAAGTCTTCATCGGATTGATTGTCGGCGCCATGCTCCCTTACTGGTTCTCGGCCATGTTAATGAAGAGCGTCGGTAGTGCTGCCCTGAAGATGGTGGAGGAAGTCCGTCGGCAGTTCAACACCATCCCTGGCCTCATTGAGGGCACTGGGAAGCCTGATTATGCCACCTGTGTCAAGATCTCCACAGATGCATCCATCAAGGAGATGATCCCACCTGGTGCTCTGGTCATGCTTACTCCTCTGATTGTGGGCACCTTCTTTGGTGTCGAGACATTGTCTGGAGTCCTTGCTGGTGCGCTGGTTTCTGGAGTCCAGGTGAGAAACTCCCGTCTACTTGTGCACAGTACCGGTTCATTTACACTGATTGGACGACCTGTTTTGTTTGCCAACATGTTAAACTGACTGTCATTTTCTGGTTTGTGAAGGTTGCCATCTCTGCATCGAACACTGGTGGTGCTTGGGACAACGCCAAGAAGTATATTGAGGTAACAAACACTATTCAGTATGAATCAGTTATAGTGTCAAAATCTTATTAAACTGTTGAAAAGCATCTCCTTTCATAACTATAGCCAGGATTAGGAGTCTACAATCGTCTTATATTACTACTCTATTTATCTACATGCCGTTGCTTTGTGATATTTGTGTTCAGGCGGGTGCATCAGACCACGCCAGGTCACTCGGTCCCAAGGGCTCTGACCCACACAAGGCTGCTGTTATCGGTGACACTATCGGGGACCCTCTCAAGGACACGTCTGGACCATCTCTCAACATCCTTATCAAGCTCATGGCAGTTGAGTCACTTGTCTTCGCTCCATTCTTCGCCACACACGGTGGACTGCTGTTCAAGATCTTCTGATGATGACGCTGTGAAGTTGTGGCAGAAAACCCTTTTTTCTCGTGGGAGGTTGTAGCGTCGTTCTCTCTCTTTTTTCTTTTACTGTTGTAGTACATATTGGAGCTTGCTTACCGCGGCAGCTCCAGGTCCTCCCTCTCTCCCCGTGAGAAGGGCAGTGAGTCTGGTCGGTAAATTTTCCATCGAGAGTCGAAAGTGGGTTGGGCTTCTGGTCATGTGAGGAGGTAGAGTTTGCGAGAGTAGTTTAGGGGAATCATAAGACAAGATACTATTCCCTTTTGCCTCTTATTTTGAATTTATTTTCTTTTGAAGGTGCTCCTTTTATCGTCTGTGTAGTGCTTGTTAATGTTCAATGCTAGTGGATCCGGCATCTTCTCTTTGACGTGTTGTGTTTTGAATGTTGTCATAATTGGACTGGAGGGCTTGCTCTTTCTCTGATTAATTCCATGTCAGGTTGATTTCCTTGTGTAAATTCCCTTCCTTAATTATATCCCCTGCATCAGTCTAAACGATATGCCGATCGTCAGACACGATTTTGATTCACGCCTGTCTAATTACATTCGTCTGCTGGGTGATGCCTCTTTGGACATTGGCAGATGCTCAATGTGTGGATGGAAATCTTGGTTTTGTTCCACCGGTGTTCTTATAGCAAATTGAACTTTGAGCTAAGACATCTTTAAGTTCCATTGATATGGGAATCGTCGGTCTTTCACAATGGCCCTTGGCAGCAAGTGTTTGAAAGAAGACGACGAGGGAATTTTAGGGTAGGTCTCACATTGTGAGATGTGCACGAACGTTCTTATTTATATCCTTGGTCATTACATAACTTTTGTTGTCACACTCCTACATTTGCATTATGTTAGATTGCATGGTAGTCATGTCAATTACATTGGGCCTACTGTTGTATATGTGGGCTTACAGAACACGAGGGGGCTGGGTAGCATAAATAGAAATAAGGTTGAGCGAAGGTTTAGTAAATTATACTCTTAACAGCTGCCTTATGTTGTGTCGCTGGTAGTAGAAATTGAAAAGCTTCATTTGTAATGGGCCCATGGATTCTTTGATCTTACAAACTTTGTGATAATATGGCCAAGGACAAATTCTTCTCAAATGAAGTCATAATCGCAGTTTGATGTGTTAAGTTCTTGTGTGAGAGACAGGATGGACAGTCAAATGTAGAGCAGACACGTGTGCTGCATTAGAATGTTGTAGAAATAGACATGCTAAATTGATCATGTATGTGGGAGTGGGTCTAGTTATTGTAAAGTATTGTAATGATCCAACTATGCGTCTGTAATGAGTAATAAATGTCAATTATAATAATGATTTGAGTAATAAATGTCAATTATAATAATGATTCAACTGTGTGTCTGTTATGATTAGAATATGGCAATCAGTCTCATTTGATACTTAGTATAATCCCTCAAGAACGAAGGGCTAACGTGTGTAAAGATAGGTTAATCAAGCATGTCCTCTCGTTAAATAAGCTCGTAGGAACATTTAGCTTGATGAATGAGCATGCCATATTCATTATGTTCAACATGAATACCTAAGAAGTGTTGTAGTTGGCCCACATTTTGTAAAGGGAATTCTACTTCGAATTTTGAATGAACTGAGTAATCATATGATTGTTGTTCCCTATGATGAGAATATCATCTACATAGAGTAGAAGATAGACAATATCTTTGTTGTTATAGAAAACAAATAAAGATGAATCAGAAGTACAAGCATTGAAGTCATATTCAAGGGAAAATATCTGATTCTAATATACCAGGCTCGAGGAGCTTGCTTTAGGCTATACAAGGCCTTATATAACTTACATGATTACCGTAAGTGATGTTCTATATATAATATTGTTTCAAGAACACCATTAAGAAATGCATTACATACATCAAGTTTGACTACCACCAATTACTAGAAACATTAAACAATTTTGATTGTTGGGGACTTGATCACATGAGTAAATGTTTCCATGTAACTAACACGCAAGTCTGACTTTTAACCTTTCTATAGTACCATCTAACTTGAGATTCGATCTGAATCCCCATTTGCAACCAACAACGCTTGAGTCGATCGGTTGACCTCCTGGTTGGTTGATTGGTCAAAGACTTGAAGATGGAGTGGGTAAGTTCTTGTTGAAGGCTGAAAACTCCCTGGTTCAAGTGGGTAAGCTCCTTCAGTAGGTTGAATATCTTTGCTTGAGGTATTAAATCCTTAGATGAATGTGGTTTTGTTTTGTAATCTTATGAATGAATATAAGAGCATCAAGATTGCAAAGTCCTAGAGCCTAACCACCTCTAGGTAGTGGACTGAATCACTTCTAGTTTGAAGTGTGGAACCACTCTAAACCACTTTGTCCAAGTATATGTTCTTCCTTGTCTCTCACCCTTTCTATGCTTGCTAGTTAGGACTTCAAATTGGATGTATGCTTGGTCCTAGGAGAAAGCAAGTACCACTTGTGCACTTTCTATCAACCAAACAGCCTGCGTAATCAACATCACTATATGCTATAACAGTATAGTCCCTTGACTTAGGGTACCATAGACCAAAGTTTTGAGTTTTGGCTAAGTACATCAAAATCCTCTTAATAGCAACAAGATGTGATTTCCTAGGACTTGGTTGAAAGCAAGCACACAAGCCAACACTAAACATAATATCAGGTCTAGAGGCAGTTAAATAAAGTAAACTTCCAATCATACCTCTATAGAGCTTCTCATCTACCTTCTCACCTTCTTCATCTCTATCAAGTTTTGCGGTGTTCGACATGGGTGTGTCCATAGACTTCATATTCTCCATTCCAAAGTGCTTGAGTAGTTCATTGGTGTACTTGCCTTGGTTGATGAAGTTTTCATCTTTGGTTTGCTTGATTTGGAAGCTGAGGAAGAAAGTAAGCTCACCCAGCATACTCATCTCAAACTCACTTTGCATAAGAGAATTAAACTCCTTACAAAGATCAAGATTAGTTCCGCCAAATATAATATCATCAACATAAATTTGAATGATAAGAAAATGGCTAGAATTGTGTTTTAGAAATAAAGTAGAATCAACTTTACCCATGACATAGCCATTGTCTAACAAAAAGTTCTTTAATTTCTCATACCAAGCTCGAGGTGCTTGTTTGAGTCCATAGAGAGCTTTTTGTAGCAAATAAACATGGTTAGGTAGCTTGTCATTTTCAAAGCCCGGAGGTTGAGCAAAAAATACTTCCTCCTCGATTGTACCATTCAAAAATGCACTTTTAACATCCATTTGATATAAAAATAAATTATTATAACTAGTAAAGGCAAGTAGAATTCTAATAGATTCAAGTCTTTAAACATGAGCATAAGTTTCATCAAAATCAATATCTTCCTGCTGATTGTAGTCTTGTGCCACTAACCTTGCTTTATTCCTTACCACCTTACCATTTTCATCAAGCTTGTTGCGGTAGACCCATTTGGTGTCAATGATTTTTCTGTCACTTGGTCTTGGCACTAGAGTCCACACTCGATTCTTGTCGAACTGCTCTAGTTCCTCCTACATGGCTAGGATCCACTCATCATCTCCAAGAGCTTCTTTGATATTCTTTGGCTCCAGCTGTGAGATGAAGGCATTGTTTGCTTGTTCTTTGTTGTAGGCATCTCATGTCTTCACCCTCTCAAATGGATTTCCAATGATTATCTCTTTGGGATGATTCTTTGCGAAGCAAGGAGCGGGATCCTTCTTTTCTTCATCTTCTACTTCAACCACCTGCTCACCTTTGTTGTCGATGTTGAGGTCTTTCAAGATAGGAATTAAGTCATCTGCAACATCATTATCAACAACATTCTTTCCAATAGCAGGGTCATATTCAATAAACTTGACATTAATAGATTTTTGACATCCCGCTATCACACAGACAACGAAATGCCACGCGAAAACACGCGGAACCACCATAATCAGCACATTGCCAAAAACACAAGTTAATTAAAACCGATTGCGGAAAGCATCATAAGAAAGGAACTATTACAACCAGATCCAAATCCTGTAAGGATACATGTTATATATACATAAGCATGGTATATATCCACCAACACATAGGATCCATCTGTTCCATATACATCAAGGATGTGTCATCTGTTTATGTACATAACAGGCCTTACCAGGGCCAACATCAGGATACAAGAAACCATACTAAGATCATACATCATGAAACCTCATCAAAAACACCTCCAAGGACCTGAGAGTACAGGGAAGACTCTAAGACCCTACTACAAAACAACCACAACAGCAGCATATCCAACCTTGCCTTCTACTGATCTTCTTACTGCTCAGCCACAACACTACGATCACCACCACGTCTAGCTCGATCACCTAAAAAGGTTGAAACCAGCAGGGTGAGACACACAGTCCTAGTGAGAAACATAACTCCCCGCCAAACAATAAAATCTCAGAAAGCTAGAACAAATAAAGTGTATGGCAGATACAATCAGATCATGTCGGAAATATTGAGAATAGGATTATACATTTAACAACTTACCATGATATCTGAGAGGAATAAAGCTAACTGCAAGAAATACTTAGAGCATGTATATAAGACAACCATACATTATGCAAGCCCTCAATCAATATTCTGTGTTTGCCCTAAGAAAATATACTATTCAGCTGGATTACCATTTATTATGCCTTGAGGAAGTGAGTCATACCACTCAAATCCAACCTTCGGTTGCGAAACCCAAAGCAGGTGCCATACAAGGTCAATGGAAGATCCAGACTCCACGACCTCAATCTCCTCTTAGTCAGTACACGATATCCAAAGCAGGACCACAGTCTCTTGCTTAAGTGACCTCAGTCATAGGGTCAGCTCCCGCAGGCTTCCCTTTCCTCTAGGCCACCTTGGTACAGGTCACGACACTAGTATATCTTGAGCCACAGGCCTGTTCACCATGCTCCTGAGCCATGAACACATTCATACTCTATCACACTGAGCCATGGGCCTATTCACCATGATCTTATACTCATGTTGAGTCTACAACCAAAGTTTCACTTTAATCCTCCTATTTTCGGCTAGGAGAAACCCCACATATTCAACAATATGCGCTCCAGGTCAACCCGTAGGAGAACCTGTTTCACCATCACCAGCTCCTGACGATGATGGATCTATGTCCAGGGCAAACTACATGAAAGGTTCATCTGTAATATTTTAAGTGGATTGTTGGGGTCAACCAAGTTTTATTATTCAAACCATAAATAAGAGTAAACAACATAGATTCCATTATTTTGTATCACACTGTTACTGCTATTCTCAATGCCATCATTACCATCATGATCCATCTCAAGGATCCAACATTACATGTTGTCACTTGGCCTCTTGCCAATCATCATGATCCATCACAAGGATCTAACCATCATAGGGATTCCATCCCACCATTAAGCACATGTCACCAATACACAGGAAACACTCATCATGTACCATCATAGTTCTCATAACATATAGTGTTCCTCACTATTTGAACATTAAGAAAATGTCACTAATGACATCATTATAGCTCATACCTGATTACACATCTCAATTGATGAAACATGCATGGTTAGTATGCTTAAGAATAAATAAACTCTTCATCATAGAGAGATATTTGTGCAACATTAGATGACCATGCATATACATAACATCCACATATAAGCATTCCAAATGATATTAGTTTTACAAACCGATTATAGAGTATAACCCTCACAAAAGCATAACGGGTAAGGGATTACCCTCACCAAAAGATACATCGACCCTCACTAAAGGTATCAGTTACAACCAAACCCTATTGGTGTCGGGTATCTCCCATACCGGGCAAGCCTCATCGAATAGATATCGGGCAGCACCACCTCAAGTGTAACACCCAAGATACCATGTCGGGCAACACTCTAAGAACCAACATGTATCGCCCAAACAACACACCCCTATCGCCCAACCAGATCGACACAGAATCATATCGGGCAAGCACCATAACGTGCAATGCCCCGTGACGGGCAACACATCATAGTAGGCAACGTCTCTAAGATAGAGTGGCAGGCATCACACTTCTACATGTATCGACCAACACCCATCTAACACACATGTAATGAACATCACCCATATCGGGAAGGCCTCTCGCACCTTACAAGATATCACCCAAGGAAACAAAGACCATGGCACCCAAACATCTCAACCATATCATACATCATACCCACATGTGTGTCAGGCAACACTACCCAAGAGGGTATCGTGCAAAGCAGGTGCCCTATCACCCACAAGGTCAACATAACGTCAAGCACCCTGTCGGGCAAGACACTCCCAACATAGGGTGTCGGGCAACATCATCCAACCCTAATGCCCAACACAAAACACATATCGCCCAAGGGATCAAGAAGGCAACCACCTACTATACTGTCCAAACCCTATTTCAAGGGAAAGAGAGGGATATCAGGCAACAATCTCAAGGAACCATATCATGTAACTAGGGTTTGGACAACCCTGTCGGCCAACCTTACCATATCGCCCAAGGCATCAAGAGTATTGGCTCACCTCTCAACTTGAAGAGAGAGAGGGGTCTTGCACAATCTCCAAGCATATCGGGCAAGAGATAGAGCTCACCATACAACTCAAGGAAGGAGGGGTGTTGCTCAAAGCCCACCAGCAAAGGCATGGCTGCCCATGTCGCCCAGGGTACCAACAAGTACATAACGTGCAACTAGGGTAGAACCAAGGTCAACACCTCTATTAGCCAGAGCAACTAACCATGACGCCCAAACAACTAGAACATAGGCTCACCTCTCAACAGCAAAGTGAGAGAGGGGTTTTGCCTCACGAACACACTACTAAAGGATCAACCAACACAAAGGTAGACATAACATAATGCCCATCCTGATCTAGGGGATGTATCGAACATCAATGTTACTAGCTAAAGCATGAGCGTTACTAGCAAGATATGAATAGCCGATCAAAATAACATATCAAAGCATTATATAAGGGAGATAGTATAGCTAGGTATGAAGTTATGTAACCCAACTTAAGCGCAAATCTCCAAGCTCCAAGCTCCAAGAACCTCCTCCAAGCTTTGGCCACCAACTAGAGAAGAGAAGAAGCAAGAATAGAAGGATGTATCAGCCACCACTAAGGAAGAAGAAAGCATCAACAAGGTATATTGGCTACCTCCTCCCCTTTTCTTCTTCTCATTCTCGACCAGCAAGGGAAGAGCAGCAACTAAGGAACTAAAGGGACTACTAGCAAGCAAGATGGGTGGTATATTTACAAGAGGGTAAAGGGGGGAGAGTATAGCAAGGTGGCGCCCGACCTAGGTACACTTGTCCAAGGGCCACGCCACATGCTAACACCCCAAATACCACTTGTCCAAGGTCTTGTCACTTTCTAGCAAAGCAGCCGCCATGTATCCAAGAGAGGGTGACATAAACGATGCTAGGGTGGAGGGGTGTGTGTCGCCCAACATGGCAACCTAACACACCCACCATCACCTACTTGGCCGATACACTCCTTGTCGACACACCACCCTTGCCCGATACAAGGCAACAAGGCCACACCCCCAAGGTTCAAAACTAAATGAGCAAGCCCAAAATAGGCTCAAACAACTCAAGCAAGGTGCCCAACTCATCCTCTCAATCCTAGAGGATGCAAAGAGATACAAAGAGATCTCTCAAGGTGGCAATCTTGCACGGAAACCCTAGAACTAGGGTAAATTGCAAGTTGCACCTCAACCCCACAACAAACACTAATCACACCTTAGGTGATTAGGCAAGACTCTAAACACAAGGCAAAGCAAACAGGGTAAGCCCAAAATGAAGGTCAGGGTCCTTACAAGCCATAAACCCCTACAAAAGGATTTTGCCCCCAAAATCTGAAGAGAAAAGTGAGGTATACTTCCTCCGCATCTCTTCCTCAAGCTCCCATGTGGCTTCCTCAACACCACGATGATGCCAGAGAACCTTCACGAGCACAAGGTCTTTTCTCTTCATCTTCTTCACCCGTCTATCAAGGATCAACATCGGCCCTTCCTCATAGGTCACATCTTCATCAAGCTCGACCTCAATTGGTTGTATCACTATCTCTGTTCCCGGATGACTTTTCTTTATCATACTAACATGGAACACTGGATGCAACCTTTGTAGCTCTGGTGGTAACTCCAATTTGTAAGCCACTTTTCCAACATGTGCTATCACTGGATATGGTCCCATATACCTGGGAGACAACTTGCCTTTCCTTCCAAACCTTAGCACGCCTTTTCATGGAGAGACTTTGAGATACACCTTATCTCCCACCTGGAACTCTAAAGGTCAGTGACGATTATCTACATAAGACTTTTGTCTGTCCTATTCCGCTTTCAATTGTTGTCGTATCACCATGATCTTCTCTGTCACCTGCTACACTAACTCAGGACCCAAAAGTTGATACTCGCCAGACTCATACCAACATAAAGGAGATCTACACTTTCTACCGTACAATGCTTCATAAGGTGCCATGTCAATACTTCGCTGGTGGTGGTTGTTGTAAGCAAACTCTATCAGACTGACATGCACATCCCAACTTCCTAGGAACTGTAGAACACAAGCTCTTAGAAGATCAAAGTCTGAATAGTCCTTTCAGACTATCCATTTGTCTACGGATGAAAAGCAATACTGAACCTCAACTGCGTTCCCAACGCCTTATGCAACTGTTCCAAAAAACTACTCATGAATTGAGGGCCTCTGTCAGAGACTATTGTTTCTGGCACACCGTGCAAACACACTATCTCATAAATATATACTTGTGCAAGCTTCTCTTTTGTATACGTTGTCTTTACCGGAATGAAATGAGCAGACTTTGTTAATCTTTCCACTATCACCCAGATGGAATCATGGTTCTTAGCTGTCCTCAAAAGAACAACTACAAAATCCATGGTTACATGATCCCACTTCCACTGTGGTATCGACATGGGTTGCAACATACCAGCCGACTTCTGGTGTTCTGCTTTAACTTGTTGACATACCACACACTTTGCCACAAACTCAGCTACATCTTTCTTTAAACTGGGCCACCAATACAGATCCTTTAGATTATGATACATCTTGGTGACACCTGGATGAATAGAATACATAGACGTGTGTGCTTCCTTAACCACTAACTTCCTTAGATTATCAGCATTGGGAACCATCATCCTATTATGGTAACAAACTAGTCCATCTTTAGATTCATGGAAACCATCACGCTTCTCATTGTTGAACTCTGATCTGATCAGCTGCACTGTAGCATCGGCTTGCTGTGGTTCTTTGATCTGTTGTCTCAACATAGACTTCACTTGCATTTATGCCAACAATCCTGCCAATAAAGAGACTTCCAACTATACATTCATCTTCCATAAGGAGACGAACATATTCCACCTATGGCATATCAAAGAACTCAACTGTGCCTTCCTTGTGGAAAGAGAAGAAGACTTCCTGCTAAGCACATCTTCTACCATGTTTACCTTACCTGGGTGATACTCGATGGTGCAATCATGATCACTGATTAACTCCATCCAGTGCCACTGACGCATGTTCTTCTCATTCTGTGAGAAGATGTATTTCAGGTTTTTGTAATCTGTAAAGATCTGACACACTTCCCCATAAATATAGTGTCTCCAAATCTTCAATGCATGAACCACCGCTGCCAACTCCAAATCATGATTCGGGTAGCTTTCCTCACATTTCTTAAGTTGTCGAGAAGAAAAAGAAACCACATGATCTTCCTACATCAACACATAACCTAAGCCCTTCTTGGAAGCATCACAAAAAACAACATAGCCTTTCCCCTGTTCTGGAAACACTAACACTGGAGCACTTGTCAGCTTCTCCTTCAAACTCTGAAAAGCTTGCTGACACTGACCATCCCAAATAAAAGGTAAATCCTTCCTTGTCAATTTTGTTAAAGGCAACACGATCACACTGAAGTTTCTTATAAATCTCCGGTAGTATCCTGCTAAGCCCAGAAAACTACAGACTTCAGTCGGTGTCTTTGGTTGCTCCCACTTTGCTACTGACTCCACCTTCTTGGGATCTACCCTGATCCCTTCCGCTGAGATCATGTGACCTAAGAAAGTCAGTTCCTTCACCCAAAACTCACACTTACTAAACTTGGCATACAACTGATGTTGTCGAAGAAGAGACAACGCTTGTCGAAGATGATGTTCGTGTTGTTGGCTATCTCGACTATAGATTAAGATATCATCTATGAAGACTACAACAAATGGATCCAAGAATGAATGAAACACTTTGTTTATCAGATCCATGAATGTTGCTGGTGCATTGGTTAGTCCGAACGGCATAACCACAAACTCATAATGCCCATACCTAGTCCTGAAAGCTGACTTTGGTATGTCATCCTCCTTGATTTTGAGCCGATGATATACAGACCGCAGATCGATCTTTGAGAACACTATCACACTACATAACTGATCAAACATATCATCTGTCCTCGACAAAGGATACTTGTTCTTGATCGTAACCTTGTTCAACTATCGGTAATCTATGCACAAACACGTAGATCCATCCTTCTTCTTTACGATATAGAACTAGAGCACCCCAGGGTGATGTGCTTGTTCTGATGAAACCTTTGTCAAACAACTCTTACAACTATTTCTTCAACTCTGCCATATCTACTGGAGCCATCCTGTACGGTGTCTGAACAACTAGTTGTGTCCCTGGTACCAGATTGATCTCAAAATCAATTTCTCAAGGTGGAGGAACACTGAGAAACTCATCGGGAAACACATATGTGAACTCTCTGATGACAGGAACGTTCTGAAGGCTAGAACCTTCTGCTTTGGTATCCACAACATGAGCCAAGAATGCTCTACAACCTTGCCCCAACAACTTCTCTGCCACCATTGCTGACACCAAACACGTTGGAAGAATCTTCATATCTCCTTGGAAGATCCACTTCTCACCGCCGTCAGCAAACACCGCCTGTTTGGAACCACAGTCCAACACAACCTTATATCTTTCCAAGGTATCCATCCCAAGAATTACATCGAACCCATGCATATCAAGTGGTATGAGATCCACTTGTATGTTGTGTCTTGAAAACGATAGAACATAAGATAGACATACCTCTCGAAGCAACACATGACCAACAATAGGGGTTTCTAGCAACAAGCTATCCTTCTTACAACTAACAGGTAAAAGACAACTATCAAGTATACTGCGTGCGATAAAAGAGTGTGTAGAACCCAGGTCAACCAGAACAGATATAAAACAAGAAGATGGAAAATCAGAATGAAACAACTCCATATGACCTACCACCACTCGAGGGTTTACTCTCGCCTCCGGCTGACTCATAGAATAGAATCGAGCTATTGCTTGATATCGCCCACGTCCTCTGCTTCCTTGAGTAGATGATCCCTCTTGTGATGCTTGGCTGTGTCCTCATCCTCTGGCCCCATTAGACTGTTGTCTATCTGATCCTTGCTGACTCTACCTCAGTTGTTGCGTCACCTCAATGTCTCTTTTTGAGCAATTTGACTTCAGATGCCCTATCTGGCCACAGAGTTAGCATGACCTGTCCCCTAACTGTGGCCTAGACGGCCCTGTCACTGCTACTGAAGTTATAATGTAGGCTCTAGATGGCAAAAAACCACATCCTCTTCCTTTACTTGGTGACCACTGTGACGACGCACTAGAACCTTGCATCACAGATGGTATAGAAAACCTCAACTTCTTGTGGTTATCAAACCTCTGTCTATGGAATTGAGCAGGCCTTTTCTAGGACATGTCCTCTCTCTTTTCCTAGACTGGCCATTCTATCCTCCGAATAGTCTCCACAAATGCGGCAAACCGTTCCCAGTTCTCCAAAGCAGCAATAGTGTTGTCAGCTCGGCACTCAAACCTTTCTCAAACCATCTGATCCTCTCATCATATGTTGCTTCCATGTGAGTATAGAACCTCAACAGCTCCATAAACTTGGCGTCATACTTGGTGATGCTCAGAGGACCTTGGCGTAAATGCTCAAACTATCTGATATTCTCGTCCAGATACGTCTTCGGGAAGTATCGACTGATGAACTCCCACCGGAAAACATCCCAACCGAACACCTCACCAGGTCGCTTCTCCTCCTCGATGGCCCACCAATGGGCAGCACTACCTTTCAAAAGGTAGATAGCGTGCTTGACTTTATCTGCCTCGGGTATGTTGAGGATCTGGAAGGACTTCTCAAGACCTATCAACCATAGATCTGCATCTGCTGGATCAACCATTCCAGCATAATCCAAAGCTCTGACTTGGTGAAGCCGCTTGAAGGTCTTTCCAATACCCAAATATTCACCATGGGGAACTGGTGCTCTTGGTGGAGGCATAGGTAATCTCTCCACCATGAGATTCATTGTAGCCATTACCTGCCCCATAATATGTTGATAATCAGGGTTCTTGAGAATGGTCTGGTCAATTTGGGGGACCTTAGGCACCCGATCTTCATGTGCCTGCACACTAGATCCATCAATAGATGCAACAACACTACTCTCGCAAGCATGCTCTTTGTGATTTCTAGACAACTCTTAACTTTATCTTCTGTTGGGGGTAGAAGTCATTATAAGAAAATCTGGAAAAATCATATGAGCAAACACAAACCTAGTCCTAGATCCCTGTAGACTCAGCGAATCTAGAGCTCTGATACCAAAAACTATTGTGACATCCCGCTATCACACACACAATGAAATGCCATGTAAAAATACGCGAAACCACCATAATCAACACATTACCAAAAACACGGGTTAATTAAAACTGATTGCGGAAAGCATAATAAGAATGGAACTATTACAACCAGATCCACATCCTGCAGGGATACATGTTATATATACATAAGCATGATATATGTCCACCAACACATAGGATCCATCTGTTCCATATACATCAAGGATACATCATCTATTTATGTACATAACAGGCCTTACCAGGGCCAACATCAGGATACAAGAAACCATACTAAGATCATACATTGTGAAACCTCATCAAAAACACCTCCAAGGACCTGAGAGTACAGGGAAGAGTCTAAGACCCTACTACAAAACAACCACATCAGCAACATATCCAACCTTGCCTTCTACTGATCTTCTTGCTTCTCATCCGCAACACTATGAGGTCAACATAATGTCAAGCACCCTGTCGGGAAAGACAATCCCAACACATGGTTTCGGGAAGCACCATCCAACCCTAACACCCAACACAAAACACATATCACCCAAGGGATCAAGAAGGCAGCCACCTACTATATTTCCCAAACCCTATTTCAAGGGAAAGAGAGGGATATCAAGCAACGGTCTCAAGGAACCATATCGTGTAACTAGGGTTTGGACAACCCTGTCGACCAACCTCACCATATCGCCCAAGGCATCAAGAGTATTGGCTCACCTCTCAACTTGAAGAGAGAGAGAGGGGTCTTGCACAATCTCCAAGCATATCGGGCAAGAGCTAGAGCTCACCTCACAACTCAAGGAAGGAGGGGTGTTGCTCAAAGCCCACCAGCAAAGGCATGGCTACCCATGTCACCCAGGGTACCAACAAGGACATAATGTGCAACTAGGGTAGAACCAAGGTCAACACCTCTATCGGCCAGACCAACTAACCATGACGCCCAAATAGCTAGAACATAGGCTCACCTCTCAAAAACAAAGTGAGAGAGGGGTTTTGCCTCACAAACACACTACTACAGGATCAACCAACACAAAGGTAGACATGACATAACACCCATCCTGATCTAGGGGATGTATCAGACAACAACGTTACTAGCTAAAGTATGAGCGTTACTAGAAAGATATGAATAGTCGATCAAAATAACATATCAAAGCATTATATAAGGGAGATAGTATAGCTAGGTTAGAAGTTATGTAACCCTTCTTAAGCGCAACTCTCCAAGCTCCAAGAACCTCCTCCAAGCTTCGGCCACCAACTAGAGAAGAGAAGAAACAAGAACAACATGATTTATCAGCCACCACTAAGGAAGAAGAAAGCAGCAACAAGGTATATCGGCTACCTCCTCTCCTTCTCTTCTTCTCGTTCTCGGCCAGCAAGGGAAGAGCAACATCTAAGGAACTAAAGGGACTACTAGCAAGCAAGATGGGTGGTATATATATAAGAGGGTAAAGGGGGAGAGTATAGCAAGGTGGTGCCCGACCTAGGTACACTGGTCTAAGGGCCACGCCACATGTTAACACCCCAAATACCACTTGTCCAAGGTCTTGTCACTTTCTAGCAAAGCAGCCACCATGTGTCTAAGAGAGGGTGACACAAACGATGCTAGGGTGGAGGGGTGTGTGTCGCCCAACATGGCAACCTGACACACCCACCAACACCTACTTAGCCAATACACTCCTAGCCGACACACCACCCTTGCCCTATACAAGGCATCAAGGGGGGCTCTCTTGCCCGATACAAGGCAACAAGGCCACACCCCCAAGGCTCAAAACTAAACGAGAAAGCCCAAACGAGGCCCAAACAACTCAAGCAAGGCACCCAACTTGTAACATCCCTGACCTGGGTTATGCCTTAACCCTAGGATTTTTGCTTCAGCAAGTTAATTATATCCTTAATTTTATCTTGTGAAAAGTAGTTAAGGATCTAGAGGAACTTATGTTTCAATTTCAGTCCCTTTTGAATAATGTTGAAACATTGTTTTGTTAAAATAGGACTAAAGTGCAAATTACCCAAGTTGAGGGGTTTAATTGCAAATTGCACATGATAAGATGTTCCTCTGATGATTGAGACATCATAAGAATGAATATAATGTAGTGGTATGGTTTCCACAAGCTTGGGTACCAAGATAAAGCTTGTAGAGCAATCTTTGTGCACTAAAACCTAGTTTGGTGTAATGTGCAATTTACCCAAAAACCTAGGGTTCAATATGCAAATTACCACTACAATAAGGTCCCTAATGTTTCTTGACATCATTTATAACAAAGAAAATGAGAGGGGCACCTCATTTGAATTAAGTTGGAGGAGAGAGAATCTTGATATTAAAATAATCAAGATTTAAGCCTAGTTGGAACCCTAATTCAATTTAATGCAAAAATAAATAAAATAATTTGAAGGACCTTCAAACAAAATTAATATGGTTGGATTCAGATGTGTTTGGAAATCCTTAATCCTTGCAAAGTCACGAGCATATCCTAAGGAGGTGAGGACTCCACTCACCATTATTATAAGAAAAAGAATCTCCACTCAAATATGGAAATTACTATTATAAGGGTTAAGGTGCTTAATTTCTTTTCTCTTTATTCTTGGATAATGGAAGGGAGTTCGGTGGGGATAGATATGCCTTTGAATATAAGAAACCAAGGGGAAGAAGGTGGCAACAATTTTGGAATTAAAAGACTTTTATAAAACATTTTCTCTCTCATTGAATATCTTATAAAAATACCCTTTCCTAGCCCAAACAAAGGCTTTTTCGACCCCACTTCTTCTCTTTGCTTGCAAACCGACCAAGGGAGCTAGGGAGGACCAGGAGGAAGACCCCCAACCTGTTGGTAAGGTTCTTGATCCATTTCACCTTGATTCCATGGTGGAAATTGAAAATAAATTATGGATTTCTTCTTATTTCGATCTCCTCTTCAACCCTAGCTAATCTTTTCAACCAAAAGCTTGAGGATGAGCCTAAGGGGAGTTGCAAAAGATTCATCCACCATTGTTTCCGTGAGCTAGGAGCTTTGGAGCTCAATTGGAGGCGGGTTTTATAACTTGAAACCTTGATTTTGTTATTGCATTCAATTCCTCATCAAATAATGATCATTTCTCTATTCATAATAATTGATTTGGTTGATTGATGCAATCTCCATGGAAATCACAGAAGGTTTCGTGGGTTTAGAGATTGATTATGATGACATCATCATAAGCACACACCTACCCAAATATCTAGACCAAACAGTTTCAATCAAATGTCCAAACAGTTTCACAAACCGTTTGGAAGCAAACGGTTTCAAACCGTTTGGAATGAAACAGTTTCAGCAAACCGCATGAAGGAAAATAGTTTCAGACCGTTTGGAGGTGTTGACCAGGGTTGACAGTTTGGGGATTTGTTGCTAATAATGTTGGTTAATGTTCCACTAAATATAATTGATTAGTTCTAATTGGTTCATGAGTTGAAGGTCCACCAATCACCAAAACCCTAATCGGGCTGAGTGCTGATTTCATAATTGATTGAGTTTGAAACTTGGGTTGATTGACCCAAACGGTTTCAAAACCGTTTGGGGATCACCCAAACGGTCTCAAGACCGTTTGGGGGTCACCCAAGACCATTTGTAGGTCTAGGGTTGTGTAACGCCTGGCCCCACTGTCCATGGCTCTAGTAGAGTTTCAAGAATGACGATTGGCCCCACAAATCACCACTAGCCTTAACTACGCACTTTGTCCACACTGACGCGCAAGCCAGGATCAACTTCCCGACTGGTCACCCATCCTAGTACTACTCCAAGCTGAGCACGCTTAACTATGGAGTTCTTTAGTGATGGGCTCCCAGAAAAGGAGGTGCACCTTGGTGATATTGGTAGTCCAATCATTCCTTATAAGATCTTTTTATCCGAGGCCTCAAATCCTGGGATGTTACAATCTCCCCCACTTAGACTCTTGACGTCCTCGTCAAGGCTCAACTATAAGGCCTCATAATCTCTTCCCCATTTCAGTGCAGACCCACATTGACCCATGGACACCCAGCTCCCGATCACGGAACACCAGCATAAGGGTGGCTACGTCAACCATGGACATCCCTTTCCTACATGCCTGGACCGCACGGCTCAAGACTGGCATGCCATGCCCATGTGGGCCCCACCTACTGGAGGGGAATTGGCTCTGATACCATTTGTAACGCCTGGGCCCACTGTCCATGGCTCTAGTAGAGTTTCAGGAATGACGAATGGCCCCACAAACCACCACTAGCCTTAACTGCGCACTTTGTCCACACTGACGCGCAAGCCAGGATCGACTTCCTGACTGGTCACCCATCCTAGTACTACTCCAAGCTGAGCACGCTTAACTATGGAGTTCTTTAGTGATGGGCTCCCGGAAAAGGAGGTGCACCTTGGTGATATGGGTAGTCCAATCATTCCTTATAAGATCTTGTTATCCGAAGCCTCAAATCCTGGGATGTTACAGGTTGAGTACGGTTAAGTGTTTGAAGAGCCAAAGATATGGTATAAACCCTAATCGGCTAAGTGCTGATTTTGCAATTGAATAAGTTGATGTTTTGGGTAGATTGACCCAAACAGTTTCAAAACCATTTGGGAATCATCCAAACGGTCTCAAGACCGTTTGGGGGTCACCAAGACCGTTTGGAGGCCTAGGGTTAAGTATGGCCAAGTGTTTGAAGGTCCAAAGATACCAAATTGAAATACAATTGAGTGCTGATTTGTTAATCAATCCAATGACCCAAATCCTAACTGGATGTCATGGATTTTGCTGATATGATGGGAAAATGGTCTCAAGACCGTTTGGAGGTCACCCAAACAGTCTCAAGACCGTTTGGTGGTCACTCAAGACCGTTTGGAGGTCTAGGGACAAGTATGGTTAGGTGTTTGAAGATCTAAAGGTACTAAGTTGAAGTGCATTCAAATGCTGGTTTGGTGATCAATTCAATGATCCAAACCCTAATTGGATGACTTGGATTTGAGTGATGAGATGGGAAAACGGTCTCAAGACCGTTTGGAGGTCATCCAAACAACCTCAAGACCGTTTGGGGTCAGGACATGTTCAATTTGGATGATGGTTTAATAGTTTTAAAGCAACTAGACTCACATTGATTAACATTGAAGGACCATCGATTCCAAACCCTAATTCGATTGATTCAAACCCTAATTGATGATCAATTGAGGGTTAATTGATGGTCAAATCAGTTGAAGGGTGACCTAATTAACTCAATTGAAGTATGGTGATAGGACCAATTGAGGATTGGTTACATGAATACAATGATTGAAGGAATCAACATTGAGAACCCTAATTCAATTTGAGTGGTTGAGACCATAATTGGTCCATGTGGTTTTGAGGAGGTTTGGACCAAACGGTCTCAAGACCGTTTGGGACCAAACGATCCCAAACCGGTTGAGTTCATGCGGTTTCAAAATCTACCTTTAGCAAACGGTTTCAACCTCAACTTTACTAAACGGTTTTGAGTACTCAACCAAGACCGTTTGAGGTCTGAATGGTCAAGACCATTTGAGGTCTAAGTAACCAAGATCATTTGGAAGGTAATTAATCAAATTGTATGAACACTTAAAGTGGTTGAAGGTTAATTTTTTAAGTGAACAATTACATGATATAAACCAATGGTGTTTATAATAATGGTACCTTTAATGAGGTAGGGTGATCAATACCCTTTAAATAGTTAAGCCTTAATAATCAAGGTGATAATGACATAACCCATGATGTCAATTCTTCTTCAAGATTGAGTTGACTTAGCCTTATGAAGGCTGAAGCTTATATCATCTTATAGAAGATGAAAGAGAAGACTTCCTACGTGAATAATAATCAAGTAGTGGACTTCCATTATTAATGAATGTCTAATTAGGGTATGATCCTTAATAGTGAGATCATGAAACCCTAATTATGAAGGTTAATGAACCACAACCCTAATTGAGGGAGAATCTATGAGAAACCCTAACTAAAGGTGATGCCATGAACAACTCTAGTTGGGGATGAATAGTAAACCCTAATTATGGTAATGTGATGTGAAAGTCTAATAGAAGGAGATGATATATGCAATCCTAACCCTAATGAAATATGATTCAATGTGAGACCCTAATCTAGAATAATGCCATGAGAATCCCTAAATTTGAATGATGTTAGGTAATACCTTGATGTGATGATATTATGAGAGACTCAAATCAAGGGTAATGCCATGTAAGGTTATATGAAACCTAGTGAGGGCATGATGGACAATACACTAAAATAGGGTGTGGCTAATATAATCAAGTAAGATGAGAATGTTATACCATGAGGAGTGGAAGTGATAAACCATATGAATGGTAATATTGATATTTTGATGAGTAAGGGCAAGAAAGGACAAGATAATGCTTAGATCATTATACATTTAAATTTCATATGTATTAATCCTATACACCTTATAATGATGAGAACATAAAACTCTTAGGAATGATGTATGTTATAATAAATAGTGATATGGATAACATCCTAAGAGTTGAATTACCTAAAGTGGTGGATAATGGTTTATCCTATATTCTACAATGCCTAACCATTGGATAAGTCCATATCCTTAAAGATAGCTGGACAATTCTAATGTGTAACCTATACACTATATGATGAAAGTGATAAGTTAGTGAATAAAGTATTAATAGGGAAATACCTTAATACAAGGTTAGTTGATTAATTTAAGTAAGATGGAAATGAGAAGAAAGTGATACATCATGACATGATAGATATCACATTCAACATTTCAGGATAGACATTCCTTGCTGAACCCCTAATCCAATATTCTTGGATAAGAAACACATGGAGTGTGTGATATGTAATTGTTACAATAAAGATGTAATGAACTCAATGTACCTTGATAAATGTTGATTAATAAACCTTGAGAATGGGACTAAGCCAAATCAATGAGTATGGTGTAATCATACCATGACAAGGATGAGAAATGAACTCTTACCTTGATTGATGATCATTAATGATATATGATGAGAATAGTGATCATAAGCAAATACTTATGATATCTTTGAATACTCCTAGAGGTGTGGATCAATACATTAGGGTTGAACCAATAATATGAGCATGAAACCCTAATCAATAAAAGATGGGAAACCCTAACCCTAATTTTGGGTAAAGGGAATGAAAAGCCCTATTTGACAGATAACCCTAATCCTGATAAAGGATCGTGGTGTTACTGATGTTTCACATGATGTGACAAATGACTTACATGATTGTTATCATGACTATTAATCATGTAGACATCATGAGATGATGAACATAGCTAGACCTGAGCTATGACATTCATATAATAAATATGTTGAATGGCCTTATGTGCCTGATGTTGTTGTTTCTTAGCAAGAGTAACAAAAGGTATATGGACCTTATGAGTTCCATGAATAGGTTGTTTCCTAGTGAAAGGTGATAAAATATTTAATAGGCCTCGTGAGCCATGTGAGATACTTGTATATCAAGTATTATGTACACCTCGGTCTGAGGACCTAAAGGTAATAGTTGCCTAACAAGTGGTAACAGTGATAGTGATGAATTGAGGGTATGAATACCTAGCTTGATAAGTAAAATAATGATGTTTCTATGAGATGTGAACTTTCAAGTAAGGAGATAAGGGATTAAGATTCCAATGCATTATAAGTTTTGCTATAGTTATAGATAAGATCCTGCATGTTTCTTTGTAGCAATTGTCATAATAATTCCTGTTTGAGAACTTGACTGATGCTAAAAGAATATGCTAATGTATTTAATTAATCAAGTGAAATCATATCATGTAGAGCCCTGGCCATATAGCCATCAGTGTTAGAACTTGCTGGATGGTGAAATGGGTGCTCCGCGGCAAAACCTGAAACACATATTTTGAATATGTAGGGGCAATGGGTGAATGTATCCTGACGTCCTAATGAGGGAATTGAGTAATGGTAAACATTAAACCTATCAATCCTTCATTACTTATACCAGGATGATGTATCACGAATCTCCCGATGATTGGGACAGATGCAATACACATCTCCCAATAATTTTAAGGTCGGATCGATGGAGATAAACAAGAAATCTCACGATCACGAAGAGAGTACAACATGCCACTGTAACTCTAATGGCGAAGTTTCCAGTATACCCTGGAAAGCTATTTAGCAGAGACACAAGATGTCCTGCATTTGATCTCGTACTGACCGAGACAAGGGAGGTCTTGGTAGCCGGCTCTACCATTGACCTTGTATGGCACCGATTTCGACTTCACAATGGTCGGTTGGAGTATGAGCGGTATACCTCATCTCCTCAGGGTGTAAGTGTGATTGTAAAAGGTAATCAGCTGTATAGCATGTTTGCTTAAGGAATGAATACGGAAATTCATTGGCTGAAGTTACATTTATTTTATGCATCTCTAGTTGATAGATGTTATTCATATCTCTTTATACTCATTGCAAGAAGAAGGATGAATTATGATTCTATCATGAATAAATGCAATGCTCTCCTTAGAAAAGGAGATTATGTTACTTTGTTCATTCAATGATTAATACTGTTGTTAATATATAAGATCTCCTGCTTAGTTTTATTATAATAAACTGCTATAACAATGTTTTGGTAGAGAGTTATATCTCCCTCTAGGGCAGTTTACAATTGTCTCACCCCCGTGGGATCCAATGTTTTTAGGTGGACGCAGACGAAGAGTCAGAAACCCTATAGCAAAGAAGGATCAACAACAACATCAGGGACATCAGTAATGTCTCAGGTGGAGACACTGTCTGTCAAGTTATAGTTAGTAGTCCTATGTGTCGTCTCTATACTCTCAGGTCCTCAGAGTTTATAGTTAGTGTTTTTAATGAATCGATATGAGATTTTGGCTTGATGCCTCGAGGTTTCTTATGTTGTCTGTATATATTGTTACTAGGGCAGCTGACGTTGTAATCCTCGATAAGAGATGATACAAGTTATGTACTTTTGAATCAGGATGTAATGTTATACTTTGGTCCTTGATGAAAGAGTTTTCCTTTGTTGGATCTCTTTGCAAAAAGTTTTAATTTTTAGTGATTTTTAGTAATCTGCTGCAAATGATTCGCTTCCGCTTAAGAAAATATTGTTTTTGTAAGTTGGATGCCACACAACTCATCCTCTCAATCCTAGAGGATGCAAAGAGATACAAAGAGATCTCTCAAGGTGGCAATCTTGCATGGAAACCCTAGAACTTGGGTACATTGCAAGTTGCACCTCAACCCCACAACAAACACTAATCACACCTTGGGTGATTAGGCAATCCTCTAAACACAAGGCAAAGCAAATAGGGTAAGCCCAAAATGAAGGTCAGGGTCCTTACAAGATTCTTCAATTTTAGACAATTCAATATTGAAAATTCTATAAGCCCTGCTTGTAGTACTATAACCTAGGAAGAAAGCCTTGTACAATTTCTAATCAAATTTGTCGAGAGAATCCTTCATGTTTAAAACAAAACAAGGATATCTGAAAATGTGAAAGAAGTCAATGGATGGCTTTCTACCACATCATAACTCATAAGGGGTTTTCTTCAAAGACGGATGCGTAAAAACTCAGTTCTGCACAAAGCAAGAGGTGCTAACGGCTTCAGCCCAAAACTTCATAGGAATGTCATATTCTAGAAGCATGGTCCTAGCCATCTCATGTAGCGACCTAGTCTTTCTCTCTACTACCCCATTTTGTTGAGGTGTACGAGAAGAAGAGAAATTGTGTGAGTAACCAGATTTTTCACAAACATGCTAAAAAAGATCATTTTCAAACTCTCCCCCATGCTTACTGCGAATAGAAACAATCTGGCAAGATGCTTCATTTTCAAATCATTTACAAAAGCTCGAGAAAACATCTAGAGTATCAATTTTAGAAATGAGAAAGAATGACCAAGTATAGTAAGAGAAATCATCAAAAATCACAAGACAATACTTGGAACCATGAAGCGTTTGAGTTCTCATAGGTCTGAATAGATCAATATGAAGAAGCTCAAGAGTTGTTTTGGTACTAAGGACTCCTTTGGATTTGAAGGAGGACTTGGTTTTCTTGCCTTGTATACAAGGTTGGCATTCCTCATCCTTTTCAAAATCCAATTTGGGAAGTCCCCGAACCAATTCCTTTTTGCTCAATTTCTTCATTTTATGGATATTCACATGACCCAACCAGCGATGCCAAAGAAAAATATCATTTTTATCCACAACTAAGCATCTATCAAGTATAGGTTTTAGAGAATCAAGCACAATAACATAAATATTACCATTTCTAGTTCCCTTATATATGGCATTATAAGTGAGGGAATCTAGAAGCAAGCATTCTAAGGAAGTAAATAGAACAAGATAACCATTATCAAAAAGTTGGCTTACACTTATCAAATTGTGATGTAGGCCATCAAAAAGAAAAACATTTTTAATACTTAGCTCGCTACCTACATCACCCTAACCTATTACCTTACCCTTTTTGTTGTCTGTGAAGGTCACTGATCCTCCTTTCCTTTTCATAAATTTGTTGAAATGGCTGATTTCACCTGTCATATGCTTTGACCAACCACTATCAACAATCCACCTTCTTTTGACCTGCATGAGAGAAGGATGTCGGTACCCAACTCAAACTTTGGGATCCGGGGTTAGCTTGGGGACCCATTTCATCTTTGGGTTGGTCCCCTTTGGCATGTAAGGACAATAAGTAGAGTAGTGATCATCACATTTACAATGAACACATACCATTGGGTTCTTAGAGCCGAAAGTCTCTCCATGGAAGAAAGGAGGTTCCACACTCTTCCTCTTACCCTTACTCTTGTTTTTGTTCTTACCCTTAGGAGCAGTCCCATTATATCCTAAACCACTTGTACCAATTTGTTTGGTAGAGAATTCTAGGACAACATTAAGGGATTTATTTCCCGTAAGAAACTTTTGCAAAGTAGCTCTTAATTTAGCATTATCATCACTAAGACTAATGATAATAGAAGATAAGATAGCAAGATCATCTCTAGCATGCAACAAATCAGCCTCTAAACAGAGGGCATTGGTATGAAAAGAATCACGTTCTAGAGTAGTGCTAGCTACCTCATTACTTTGCAAAATAGGTCTAGAGGATAGATCATTAACTTGAGCAAGCAACTTAGCATTTTAAAATTTAAGCAAAATAGTTTCTTTTTGATAAGCATGCATTTATTGCTTCCTAACGTCATCAATAAGGTTAAGTTCTACATTTTCAGTTTTAAGAACATCAATCTCATCTAGGCATTTTTGTTTATCTTCCCTAAAGAGTAGCAATGGTCTTAAGGTAGACACCATTCTCAACTTCAACTCCATTGTATTGGAGCTCAAGATCAAGAAATTTCCCTTGCAAGGTATTGATACTATCAAGTTGAAGCTTTTCATTTTGATCAAGAATCTCAATCTTAGCATAAAGATCATCTATTATCTTTCCTAACCTTTTCTTTTTATATTTGCATTTAGTAAAAGATGGCTGGAAAGCATTAAGCATATCAATAAGAGTTTCTTTAGACAACTCATGCAAATTGACTTCACTTACCTCACCTAACTCACTTACCTCACCTACATCATCACTTGTAGAGGCTATGAGAGCAAGGTGGCATTCTCCATCTTCAGAGCTAGAAGAGCTTGAGAAAGACTCCTCCCCAGCTGTATGAGTTGCATCTTTGCTTCTTCTTTCTTTCTTTCTTGTCCTTTCTCTTGTATTTTCCTTCCTTCTTATACTCCTTGTCCTTCTTGTGGCTGCTCTTGTGATGGCTCTTCTTGGCCTTGGGGCAGTCACTCTTGTAATGGCCTTTTTGGCCACATTCATAGCATCTAGGAGTTGATGAAGAAGGCTTCCCCTTGAAGTGTTTGCCCTTGGTGTAGTTAGCTTAATGCTCATTTGGGCCTTCATCTTCACTTGAGGAAGGAGTAGGGCACTTGAGAGCAAGTTGTTGCTACTGAACCATCTCTTCAATTTGAACTTTGAAGGTTGTGTCCTTGATCTTCTTAGACTCCTTCTCTTCTCTCTTTTCTTCTTCTTCTTGCTTATCAAGCTTTGGCTCATGAGCTTGAAGGTTGCCAACCAGCTCCTCGATTGACAATTCACTAAGCTTGTACACTTCTTCAATGGATGTTACCTTGGGCTCCCATCTCTTTGTAAGAGATCTCAAGATCTTTGAATTGATTGTGCCTTTTTCCATCACACTACCAAGGGTTGCCAATCCATTGATGATCACATTAAGCCTTGTGTACATGTCCTCCACTCTTTCATTCTTTCCCATCTTGAAGTTCTCAAGTAGACCACCAAACATGTATATCTTTACTTCCTTCACTTTCTCTATTCCTGCATAGGTGACACATAGCTTGTTCCAAATTTCATGTGTGGTGTCCCATGAGGCGATTTGGTTGAACTCAAATGGGATGAGGGATGCATAGATGATGCTCACAACTTTGGGATTGAGCTGAGCTTGCTTCATTTGGGCTTCTATCCATGTGGAGATTTCCCCCTTTGGATCTTCATACTTTAGGTGCACCACCTTCCACATCTTATAGCTTACTCTTTGAAGATAGAACTACATTCTTCTCTTACAATAGAGGAAGTTTGTAATGACCCTGACCTGGGATATGAGGTAACCCTATTTGTTTTGGCTAAGTAAGTTGCTTAGAACTTTAATATAATCCTTTAAGGTGTTTTGTTATCATGTGACACACTTATGTTTCAAGTTTGGTCCTGATTGAATGCTATTGGAGCAATGTTCCTTTATTTTGGACCAAAGTGTAATTTACCCAAGATAAGGGGTTATATTGCAATATGTCACATGTTGAACGTGCATTAAGTTCTTTATCATCATAAGATAGAGAATGATGCTAAGTGGTGGCTTGTAGAAAGCCTAAAATCCAAGTTTGAACTTGTTTGAATAATGTTAGTACTGTGTGCACCAATTTTGGTACAATTTGTAATTTACCCAAAATGTAGGGTTGATATGCAAATTACCACCTCTACAGTGTTTCTACTTCCTCTATGTATCATTTATAGGATATATAATGAATTATACACCATGTTTAAATCATTTATGAGTGGTAGTATTCTTGGTGATGAAAAGACCAAGAAAAGGGGTTGAATGGAAACCCTAATTTGAGCTTGTATTAAGTGTATCAGGTTGTAGTGTTAAATAGAAGTCACTATCGGCCAAGAAGCCAAAGACGAGACCCCCATATCGTGTTGTTAACTCTTTGGCTTTTCAAAAATGAGCTAAGCACCTCAATAAAGCAATGGATATCGGCTTGCAACTTTCCTTGGGAAAGGTTGCATTGAATTGTGAATATAATAATGTGAATGGAAGTGGCTTGTCCTAGAAGATAACCAAAGGGGGCCGACCCTTATCCCTTGCATTATCCTCAAGTTTTTATATTTCATGGCAATATAAAGATGGAGTGCATGCAAGAACATGTGTCAATACATGCATGGACATGTGGCAACTAGTAGCTCAAATTGATGACACCTCATATACCCACTTTTTCATGAACCTCAAGTATATATACCCTTCCCTTCACCCATTAGTGAAAATTTTCAAACCCTACCACCTCCTTGATCTAAGATATCATGCATAGGGTCCTTTTATCGTGCATAGGTGAAGTGGTATCGTGCATAGGCCTTGGGTATTGGCCATAGCAAGTTGACATCGTCCTAGCAAGGTGATATCAACCTAGCAAGGTGATATCGGCCATAGTGGAGTGTTTTTGGCCACAAGTGAAGGGGATATCGTCCACAAGTGATGTCATATCATGCATGAGTAGTGAGGTATCGTGCAAGGTTCTAAGGAGTAAGAAGGAACTCAATACTTAACCCTAAGGTGAGGCCATGATCATCTTCAACCTTGGATTGAAGCATAAATCTAGGGTTATGATATTCTTTTCTTTTCTTCTTCATCAAATGCTTATCCATGGTGATTATTTGCATATATAGTAGTTGTGAAGTCATCTTCAAACTTAGGAACGTGTATCTTTGGATCTTGGACCTTTGAAGTTGTTCTTGAGGCGGGTTATATAACTCTAACCCAATTATATTATTATGCACTTTCAATTTTGTCATACTTGTTGTTCAACTTGAAATTTCGATTTCTCTTAAATAATTGATGATCCTTTGAGTTCTAAAAGCTCCATGGGACTGTTGTCTATGATGTAGAACATTAAGAACAAGAGTCTAGAGGTTGATGGTGATGACATCATCAAGGGTAAAGTGATATCGGGTTGAAGTACACACCTCTTTGCCCGATATGGTATGAAGCACACACACACCTCTTTGCCCGATATGGTGTGAAGCACACACACACCTCTTTTCCCGATATGGTGTGAAGCACACATACACCTCTAAAGTTGTAACATCCTTGACCTGGGTTATAGCTTAACCCTAGAAGTTTTTCTTAAGTAAGTTGTTCATAAACTTGTTTTAATCTTTTGAAAAGTAATCAAGACTCTTGTAGAGTTTAATTTTCAAGTTTGAGCTTATTTGCAAACTATTTGTGCATTATATGATAATTTGGGCATAAAGTGAAATTTACCCAAGATGAGGGGATATATTGCAAAATGTCACTTGTTGAATGTACCTCATGTGTTTTTAGCATCATAATAGAGAGAATGATGCTAAAGGATGGCTTGTGGAAAGCCTAAATTTCAAGTTGCAACTTCTTTGAATAATGTTAGTGCATTGTGCACCAATTTTGGTACAAATTGTAATTTACCCAAAATGTTGGGTTAATATGAAAATTACCACCTCTATAGTGTCCCTACTCCCTCCTAGTATCATTTATAGGAGATATAAAGAATGAGACACCATGTTTGAATCAATTATGAGTGATGGTACTCTTGGTGATGAAATGACTAAGAAAGGGGTTCATGTGTAACCCTAACTTGAGTTGTATCAAGTTAAAAAGCTTATATACGAGTTCCTATTGGCCAAGGAGCCATAGGAGGAGTCTCATATTGGTTTTTGGACTCTTGGTAAAGGCCATGAAGTGCAAATAACCTCAAGGAGGTGAAGTGTATCAGTTTACAACTTCCTTAGTAAAGTTGTATCGGGTAGTGAATAAAGTGGTGATTTAGTTGATATATCTTATTCAAAGAGATAAGTAATGGATGAAATTTCATCTCGATATTATCCTCAAATGTTTTGAATGTCAATATAAATGTTAATTCATGCATGTACATGTGTCAACCATGCATGGACACGTGGCACCTAGTAGCTCAAATTGATGACACCTCATATACACACTTTTTCATGAACCTCAAGTATATATACCCCTCTTTTCACCCATTAGTGAATTTTTTCGAATCTTACCACCCTATTTACCTAAGGTATCATGCATGGGGACCTTGTATTGTGCAGGAGTGAAGTGGTATCGTGAATAGGGCCTTGGGTATCATCCATATCAAGTTCATATCGGCCTAGTAAGGTGGTATCGGCCTAGTAAGGTGATATCGGCCATAGTGGAGTGTTATGATCATAAGTGAGGGGGATATCGGCCAAAAGTGATGTCATATCATGCATGAGTAGTGAGGTATCGTGCAAGGTGATAAGGAGCAAGAAGGATCTCAATGATTAACCCTAAGGTGAGGCCATGATCATCTTCAACCTTGGATTGAAGCATGATTTTAGGGTTATGACCTTCCTTTCTTTTCTTCTTCACCAATTGCTTATCCATGGTGATTATTTGCATATAGAGGAGTTGTGAAGTTCATCTTCAACCTTAGGAATGTGAAGCTTTGGATCTTGGAGCTTTGAAGTTGTTCTTGAGGTGGGTTATATAACTTGAACCCAATTATATTATTATGCAGTTTCAATTTTGTCATACTTGTTGATCTACTTGCAATTTTGATTTATTTTGAATAATTGATGATCCTTTGAGTTCTAAAAGCTTCATGGGACTATTTTCCATGAGTTAGAACAGTAATAACAAGGGTCTAGAGGTTGATTATGATGACATCATCAAGGATAAAGTGATATCAGGTTGAAGCACACACCTCCAACCCGATATGGTGATGTAATCCTATATGAATTGAAAACTAATATACCTTGGAACCCCAAACCCCCATCGGTTTGTACAATGGGTTGTTAAATTTTCAAATAGTTTCCTAGCATGTCACTTAACCCATGGTGAAGGATAGGTTGAATCCATGAAGGTTTGAAGAGGCATGAGCATAAGGGTCTAGCCCAATATAGTGTGAAGCACACACACACCTCCTTGCCCGATATGGTGTGAAGCACACACACACCTCTAAAGTGATATGGAAGAACACATACACCTCTAAAGTGATATGGAAGCATACATACACCTAAAGGGTGATACGGTAAGCACACATACACCTCAAACCCGAGATGGTTAGCATACATACACCTCAAACCCGATATGGGTAGTAAGCACACACCTCATACCCGATATGGTGGAAGCACCTCAAAACCCATATGAAGGAAAGTACTTTAAATGTGATATACTTGATGGAGTAACACATTAAGTGTCTTATATCAAGTCATACATTAAGAAGTATGGAGCTTAATGGATAAGGATTAAGTAGGATAATGTACCTTGAAGGAAAGGTTGAGCCAATTTAATAAAGTATGGAGTAATCAACATCCTAGTGAGGATGAGAGAGAAACTCATACTTTTGTGATAATCATGTAATGGGCATACATTAATACTCATAATATGTATAGGGTATGCATTAGGGTTTGATCCTTGATAATATGATCTTGAAACCCTAAATGATTAAATGGGGAACCCTAACCCTAATGTAGGGTGATGGAATGATTTTGAAACCCCAATCGATAAGAAAGGGAAACCCTAACCCTAATGATGGAATAGTGGTATTACCCTTGTTTGCATGGTTTTGATATGTATTTGATATGGTTGTTATCATATATACTAACCATGCAGGTATCATGAGATGATGAGCATAGCCAGGTATGAGCTATGATGTTTTATGCGATTCATATTTAAATGGGCCTTGTGAGCCATGTGAGATGCTTGTGCAACAAGTATCATGTATACCTTGGTCTGAGGACCTAGAGGTAATAGTTACCTAATAAGTGGTAACAGTGTTCAGTGATGAACTAAGGGTTTGAATAACCAGATCTAGTAATCATGATGATGATAATGTTGAGGGATGTAAATTCCCAGTAATGAGATAAGGGATTGAGATCCTAAATGTTATATGTGTTTTAAAGATTTGGAAAGTACTTTATAGATATATTACACCTTTCTTTGTAGAATATGTTATAATAGTTCATGTTTGAAACTTGAGTGATGCTAAAAGATACGGCAATGCACTTAATTAATCAAGTGGAATCTTATCATGTAGCGCCCTGGCCATAGATCCATCAGTGTCAGTAGCTGCTGAATGGTGAAACAGGTTTTCCCATGGGATCTCCTGGAGGGCATATTTTTGAATATGTGGGGGCAATTGGGCACGAATATCCTTATGCCCTAATGAGAGACTGATGTGAGACAACTGAAATCTCTCAATCCTTCATTATAAATTTCAGGATGGATGTATCATGAATCTCTCAATGATGATGAATGTCGGGGATGGATAATTGAAATCTTTCTGAAGAGAGTGCATGCTGCGGCTGTAGCTCTATAGCGAAGTTTCCAGTATACCCTGGAAAGCTGTTTAGCAGTTGACATGAGATGTCCTGCTTGTGGTCTCACACTAACTGAGACGGGTGAGGTCATGGTAGCTGGCTCTTCCATTGACCTTGTATGGTATCGATGCTTTACGTAGTCGTGGTCGGTTGGAGTATGAGCGGTATACCTCATCTCTTTAGGGCATAAGTGTGATTGTAAAATGTAATCAGCCGTGTAGCGTATTTGCTTAAGGATTAAATACGGAAAATATTGGTTGATATTACAATTCTTTAATGCATCTTAAATGGATAGATGTTATACATGTTCTTCATATTCCTTATAAAATGAATAGATGAATTACTGCTTTATCATATATAGATGCAATGCTTTAGAAGATGATATCTCTTTACTCTGATTAAATAGTGATTAAATCCTGCTTATTACTATAAAGGAATCCTCTGCTCAGTTCATTACCATTTATCTGTAATAATAATATTGTTGGTGGAGAGTTATATCTCTCGCTGGGACATGGGTCTCACTCCGTTGGTCACCAACATTTTTAGGTGGATGCAGATGAGGAGGTAGGGACCATACAACATAGGGAGGACAACAACATCAAGGGAAACACTAGCATCTCAAGTTGAGTGTACTATTTGTCCTGTCTAGTAGATATATATCTTATGTGCCGTCTCTGTACTCTCAGGTCTTTGGAGTCAGTACGTAATAGTTTTATGAAGAATCTGAGATTTTGGCTTGTATGCCTCAAGTTTTTATGTTTCTTATGTATAGTTTTGACATAGCAACTACTATGTGTGATCCTCAAGATGAGATGGTACATGGTATGTACAATGTGAACCATGATGTATGTAGTACTTTGGTTCTTTTCTTAAGAGTTTCCTGGAAATGGATCTCTTTGCAAAATGGTTTTAATTTTTAATAACTTTTGTTAATCCGCTGCTTATGGTTATTCCGCATTATTTACTGGTGATGGTTTGATTTGTTGTCAGATCATCACAAAGTTTTGATATCAGGGCCTAAGGTTCGCTGAGTCTATAGAGACATAGGATTAAGGTTGTTGAGTCTGTTCTAGTGTTCTCCAGTTTATCTGATAGTGACTTCTGTTCATATAGGAGAAGCCATAAAGCTTAAAAATGGATGGATCACACGAAGAACATGCTGTTGAAAGAAGTGTTGATGCACCAAGAGGAGGTGCAAGGGATCAGGCTAGAGAGGAACTAGTACCTGAGAATCCCCAACTTGACCAAGCTTCGATAGAAAACCCAACTTTTCATGCTATGTTTGGACAGTTCATGAACATAATGACGCATATGGAAGATTGAATGCCAGCACCTAGGGCACCAACTCCCAATGAGTGACATGGATCTGGTAAGACCTTTGAGCGGTTATGCCGGTTAGGAGCCACCGAATATGCTGGTACAGTTGACCCAATAAACGCAGATTCATGGCTCACTAAGTTGGATAAAGCCTTTAGAATCCTCAGTATTCCCAAAAATGAGAAAGTTAGGCATGTTGTGTACCTATTAAAAGGAAGCGTTGGCTGCTGGTGGGCCATTGAGGAGAAATGACCAGGTGTTGAGATCGAATGGAGAGAGTTCCGATGTGAGTTTGTCAGTAGATACTTTCCCAAGACTTATTTGGATGAGAAAATCTCACAATTTGAGCGGATTAGGTAGGGACCAATGAACATTAGTGAGTATGAAGCTAAGTTTATGGAGCTTCTACGGTTTTCTCCATACATGGGTACTACATATGAGGAGAGAATTCAATATTTTGAGAAGGGTTTAAATGTTGATTTAACCACATCTGTATCTGCTCTAGAGAATAGAGAGAGGTTTGCCACCTTTGTGGAGCTAGTTAGGCGGATAGAAAGGTCCGTTAATGAGAAACATGAAGCCAATAGTAGGAAAGTGCATGCACAGTTCCAAGGACAGAGGTTTGAAAGTTTTAAGAAACCAAGGTTTTCTGCACCAATAGCACCACAGAGGTTCAGTGCTCAGACACAGTGGACATCCAGCAAGGGTAGAGGTTGTAGTTTATTGCCAACTGTAGCCCATAGCTCAGCATCAATGTCAGTAATAGGACCATCTAGGCCACAATGGGAGAGCAGAGACTGCTATAAGTGTGGGAAGATAGGACATATGATGAAGGATTGTCCAGTTAGATATAGGAATATAACCCAACCACCGAGGTAGAGTCAATAAGGATCTCAAAGGCAACAGTTTAGCAGTGGCACAAGAGGATGTGGACATGCATCCCAAGCTAGTTCATCCACGCCCAACAACAGGATGCGTGGCCGACAACCAACAATGGTGAGATTCTATGCTATGAATCAGACAGAGGCAGTGGTCAACCCACGAGTCGTGATAGGTTAGCTGGAATTATTTCGTTCTGATAAGTCTTCATCCTGCTTCATATCTGTTTTGACTGATCTGGGTTCTACACATTCCTTGATCACTCAAGAAGTGATTAATGACTGCAATATGACTGTCAGTTGTAGAGCAGACAATCTGTTATTAGAAACTCCGTTAGTCAGATTTGTGGTGGTGCGGGAGGTATGTTCTCCCTATGTTCTTTCCTTTTCAGAACACAACATTCAGGTGGATCTTATACCACTTAAGATGCATGGGTTTGACATAATTCTTGGGATGGACACCCTAGAAAAGTATAAGGTTGTCTTGGATTGTGGTTACAAGCAAGCTATGTTGACAGATAATGGTAAGACATAGGTCTTTCAGGGGGATAGAAAGATTCTTCCAACCTGTCTAGTATCAACAATGATAGCTGAAAAGTTGATGCGACAAGGATGTGAAACATTCTTGGCACATGTGGTAGATACCAGAGCAGAGAGTCCTATTCTTTATGAAGTCTCGGTTGTTAGGGAATTCAAGGATGTGTTTTCTAAAGAGTTTCCTGACATTCCTCCACCTCAAGAGATTGATTTTGAGATTAATCTATTTCCGAGTACACAACCTATAGCTCAAACACCTTATAGAATGGCGCCAGCTGAGATGGTAGAATTTAAGAAACAGTTACAGGAGTTGCTTGAGAAAGGTTTGATTCGACCGAGTACTTCCCCATGGGGTGCTCCAGTTCTTTTTGTTAAAAAGAAGGATGGATCTATGAGATTATGCATAGACTCTAGACAACTTAACAAGGTGACTATTAAGAACAAATATCCTCTACCAAGGATAGATGATCTATTTGACCAATTGTGTGGTGCAATAGTATTACTCTAAGATAGATCTAAGGTCAGGATATCATCAATTATGTATCAAGGAGAGTGATATACCTAAGTCAACCTTTAGGACAAGGTATGGTCATTATGAGTTTGTAGTTATGTCGTTTGGACTAACTAATACACCAACTACGTTCATGGAGATGATGAATAGAATCTTCCAACCATTCCTTGATCAGTTTGTAGTGGTCTTCATAGATGACATCTTGATATATAGTAGAGATGGTCAACAACATGAACGACACCTTCGTCAAGCCTTGACATTGTTGAGACAACACAAGATATATGTATAAGTTTAGCAAGTGCGAGTTTTGATTGTCAGAAGTGTCTTTTCTTGGACACGTTATATCTTCTTCAGGTATTCGTGTTGATCCACAGAAAGTGGAATCTATTTTAGAATGGGAACAAACCAAGACATCGACTGAGATTCTTAGTTTCTTAAGCCTTACAGGTTATTACAAGAGGTTTATTAAAGACTTTAGTTCTATAACCTTACCCCTAACCAAGTTGACCAGGAAGGAAGTTCCTTTTGTCTAGAATGACAAGTGTCAGCATTCTTTCTGGTTGTTGAAAGAAAAGTTGACCAGTGCACCTGTGTTAGCTTTACCTAAGCAGGGAAAGGGATACATTGTTTTTTGTGATGCCTCTAAGAATGGTCTAGGATGTGTGCTGATGCAGAGTGATCATGTAGTTTCTTTTGCTTCCCGAAAACTTAAGAAACATGAGGAGAATTATCTGATGCATGATCTAGAATTAGCTGCAATGGTTCACACATTGAAGATCTGGAGACATTATCTCTACGGAGAAACATTTTAGATTTTCACATACCATAATAACTTAAAGTACATCTTCTCACAACACGAGTTGAATATGAGACAACGCTGCTGGATGGAATTAATCAAGGACTACGATTGTACAATTAATTATTATCCAGGAAAGGCTAATGTAGTGGCAGATGCACTAAGTAGAAAATCATCATCGCCACCCATAGATAAAGCACAATTGAACTTTTTAGTGTGCTTTAAATGAGACATGTTTGTCTCTTTGAGGCAAAACAATGTACAACTTAAAGTATCCCTCTTAGTTGGATTGTTAGCTGAGATGCATGTGAAACCTACTCTGAAACAACAGATTAAAGAGGCACACACTACTACAGAAATGGCTTATAACGTCACATTTAGATGCGTCGGTTCTATACACGAAACGGACGCCTAAACCCTACAGTGTCGGTTGAATACAAAAACCGACATCTATATGTGAAGAGCGGCCAGACACGGGTATTGCTCTTTATTTAGCGTCGGTTCCTCAATAAGCAACTGACACCTAAAATCACCCACCAAATTTGAATTTTACAGTGAAAAAAATTACCTCCAAAATTTAACATACGGCGTCGGTTTTTGACAAATTAACCAATGACTAAAGGTTTGTCACGAGACAGAAATTGGGCCCATTTTTATCGTTGGGTTTCTTGCAATAACTGACACCGATATGTTTTCACGCACTGTCCCCGTGAAAATTTTTACCCCCCTTTGGCATCGGTTTGCTACGGAAATTGACGACTATGGTCATAATTCGAGAACATTTTTTTTCCGGCATATGTAGATAGATGTCGGTTTTTCTAGTTGAAACCGACGACTATCATTGAACATGTGTCTATTTTTTGTGGTAACTGACGCCTATCATTTTAAGCGTCGGTTGTTTTAAATAACTAACGTATATTGTTAACTTAATATCACCCCTGTGAGCCAAACTCTTCCTCTTTCTGTGTTTCATTCTTGATTATTGAGGTTAGGTCTCTAGAGATTTCTCTCTGCCGCCGATCTCTCTGCCGTCGTTGCACCTACCCTGCCGATGTTGTGCCTGCCCTGCCGCCGCTATGCCTGCCCTGTTTCCGTTGCGCCTGTCACTGCTTCTGGAGCTCACCGATCGCCACTACTGGACCTCCACTTCTGGAGCTCACCAACTGCCGCTACTGGAGCTCTCACTGCCATGCCTGGAGGTCTGCCACCACTATTGGAGGTCCGCCGCCGATCTCTCTGCCGCCGTTGCGCCTGCCCTGCCGCCACTGGACCTGGCCTGCCGCCGGTGCACCTGCTGCTGCTTCTGGAGCTCACCGACTGCCACTACTGGACTGCCGCTCCTAGAGCTCACTGGATTCCGCTACTGGAGCTCTCACCGCCACTGCTGGAGGTCTGCCATCACTACTGGAGGTCTGCCACCGCTGCTCGCCTACTTCTCCACCACCACTACTGAAAGGTGTGCTTCCTCCACTGCTAATCACCACAACTATATGAATGTCTAGTTGTGTATACCTGGGAGTTATCAGGAACACCTAAATGAATGTCTAGTTGTGTATCTAATTTGAATGTATATGATGAACCTAGATTTAGAGAGGACATGCTATAATATTTTCTTAGTATGGTGAAAGATTCTCAACCTTGTGTATCCCATGGGATTCTTATCCTCAACATAAGGGGCTCCAATGCATCTAATGCCTTAAATGGAAGACTCGAATGATATAAAATCCCATCAAAGTAGGTAGAAACCACTTATATTTAGATCTTAATAATTCCATGAAGTGCACATTATCTTACTCTGGAAAAGTATGTGTATAATGTGGGATTAGTTCCATATAATGGTTCTATTTTAGTAAGTCTATTCCCAAGGTATGTGTGTGATAGAAAATCTCTTTACTCTATGTCAAATTCAAATTTTACTCACGATTATCAATGTATAGTCACTCTCCTAAACCAGAATTTCCTTTCGGTCTAACTTTCTTGATGAGACTTATTCCAACTGAACTCCTATATCATGCATAATGACATTTCCTAATTGAACCCTAGGTTTCTCAAGTTGAATGTGATTTTGAGGTTTTTTACCCATACATTATAATTATCATTATAACAATTTGGAAAAATGTTGCTTTTGTTATATACTGGGCATGCTACTTAATTTTCTATGGTTTAACTACCATGAGTTTTGTTACAAATATCTGAATATTAGGTTAAGGTCATGTTTCTGTTGTGACATGTTGAGTTTTTTGCTATGTTATACCCACTATGATTTGTGTTATAAAATAATACATTGATTAATTTAGGAAGCATTGATATGTTGTTATGGCTGTCCATAAGTGTTTTTATAAGAAAATTGTGTGTTGAATGGGGTTGTGAACAAGGGACTGGTGTTATATTTTGTTGGCCTAGAAACATGTCCAAGATTTACTCATTAGGAGTGAATCTTGGATAGTCCCCGGTTTGGGACTATTCTTGAATACCTAATCTCACTTAGTATGTAAGTGTATAATGTGTATTTGTTTTTCAAGAAAATTTTGGTAGCATTTCCCCATTTGTTCTCTAAGTACATATGTACTTGGAGAACAGGGGGGAAATGCTACCAAAATTTTCTTGAAAACCCAATACACATTATACACTTACTAGTGAGATTAGGTGTTCAAGAATGGGATAGGTGGTACACATTTATTATATATAAGACATTAAACCCTAAAGTTTTAACCATAAACCCTAATCTTTTAACCCTATACCCTAATCTTGTTCTAATATATACTTGTTTTCTCTTTGATCATAGAATGGATAGATCATGGATGTCCATTCCAAATCGCTGCACCCTAGAGTTTATTTCTAGTCTTGATCAGTTTATTAGATTTTCCAAGGAACATAGGAAACAACCTCGAGATAGGTTCTACTGTCCATGTAGGCATTGCGGTATCAACTTGAAAGTCAGCACTGGTGACGAAATCAAAAGTCATGTGATGTGCAACGGGATTGTACAAGGCTATACAGAATGGCACTAGCATGGAGAGATTTCAAACCTGAAATCAGTGGATGTCGATAGCAGTGCTTGTGTGGAAGAAGAAATTTCCTCTGATGACGTAGATGTGAACAAACCAATTCCAGTAGACATCGTTGATGTGATTCTAGATAGTTGTGGGGTGGAGCACACCGATCCACCTCCCATGTTTAGAAACATTGTGCATGATGCTGAGATATTATTATATACAGGTTGTAAGTTTATGAAGCTTAGCACTGTGTTGAGATTGTATAAGATGAAAGCTAACAATAGATGGAGTGACAAAAGCTTCACGTCATTGTTGTCTTTGTTGAAAGAAATTCTTCCTGAAGGAAACGAGTTGCCAATCTCAACATACCAGTTAAAGAAATTGTTGTACCCAATGGGAATGGAGGCCAAGAAGATACACGCATGCCCGAATGATTGTGTATTATTTCAAAAGGACTATGTGAATTTGAAAGATTGTCCCAAATGTGGTGCGTCAAGGTATAAATTGATGACTTCGGGGGAGTCCAAAACTGGTTCTCCTGCCAAGGTGATGTAGTATCTACCTATAATACCATGGTTTCAAGACTTGTTTTCCAATCCGATAGATGCGAAGAATTTGAGATGGCATGCACATGTTAAGAAAAATAATGATGGGATCCTACGACATGCGTCTAATTCCCCACAGTGGAAGAAGATTGATTTATTGTACTTTGAATTTGGTGAAGAAGTCAGGAATCTAAGACTTGGGCTTTGTACAGATGGGATGAATCTGTACGGGACATTGAGCAGCCAACTTATATACAATCTTCCTCCTTGGTTGTGTATGAAAAATAAGTACGTTATGCTGTCGTTGTTGATATCGGACCCGAAACAACCTGGAAATGATATCGACGTTTATCTTGAACCTCTGATTGATGACTTGAAGAAACTCTGGGGTGAATGTGTGATGACCTATGATGCTTCACAAAGAGAGACATTTCGTTTGCATGCTATGTTGTTTTGCAATGTGAATGACTTTCCAGCATATGGGAATTTGTCTAGATATAGTGTCAAAGGATCTAAAGCGTATCCTATATGTGAAGATAACACTGATTCAATACGACTAAAACACGACGACAAGACTATATATCTTGGTCATTGAAGGTTTCTTCCAAAATTCCATCTGTATCGTAGGTTGCGCAAAGCATTCAATGGACGAAATGAGGAACGAAGTGCACCTAAACCTATACCAGGGGTGGATGTTTATGAAAGAGTAAAAGACTTTTCCAATGAATTTGGTAAGAGATCACAATGTACGATGGCCACACAGAGTGAAAAATCTTTATTCAAGAAGAAGTCAATATTTTGGGATCTTCCTTATTGGAGTTCTTTGGCAGTCAGGCATTGTATCGATGCCATGCACATTGAGAAAAATGTCTGTGATAGCGTCATCAGTACTCTGTTGAATATACCAGGTAAAACTAAAGATGGGATAAAATCCAGAATGGACCTATGTGAAATGGGAATAAGGACAATATTAATAGAATTAGTTAGTAGCGATCGGAGAACATACTTACCTCCCACTTGTTACACATTGTCGAGAAAGGAGAAGAAAGCTTTTTGTGAATGCTTGGTAAATATTAAGGTGCCACAAGGTTACTCATCCAACATCTGTACATTGGTATCAATGAAAGATCTGAAGTTGACAGGTCTTAAATCTCATGATTGTCACACTCTAATGCAACAAATATTTCCCGTGGCATTTTGATCTATATTTCTGAAGCATGTAAGGTTTGCAATCACCAGACTTTGTTTCTTTTTCAACAGTCTGTGCAACAAAGTTATTGACCCTGATACTCTCGATAAATTTCAAAGAGAAGTGGTTGTTACCCTATGTCAGCTTGAGATGTATTTTCCTCCTTCGTTCTTTGATATCATGGTACATCTTGTTGTCCACTTGACTAGGGAAGTGAAAATGTTGGGACCCGTTTTCTTGCATTGGATGTATCCCTTTAAACTATACATGAGCATTTTTAAAGGTGATGTTCGAAATCGTTATTAGCCTAAAGGGAGTATTATTAAGGGTTATGTGGAAAGATAGGTTATGGATTTTTGCAATGACTTTCTGAGTGCTAATGACGCTCCTGTTAATGACAAGAATATTGAGGAGCATTTTGGCAAAGGAATTTTGGATCGCGGATGAAAGTAATCAGCCGTGAGCAGTTGGAACAAGGTCACTTATATATTTTACACAACATCGACGAAGTGAGTGTTTATATCGAGGAACATACCAATTTCATCAAGAGACAATATCCTTGAGCCAATTCAATGTGGCTTGCTAGAGGGCATAACAAGACATTTATTAAGTAGTTTGAAGATAAAGTCTTACATCAACTGTCTCAAACACCAGATAATCTTACTAAAACTATCATATGCCTCACCTTTAAACCAAAATTGAATGTTATGTCTTATGAAGGGTTTAACATAAATGGATTCTCATATTACACAAAGCATCAAGATGATAAGAGTGTCATCCAAAACAGTGGGTTCACCCTTCAAGCGTCTTCATTGTTTTTTGCAAGTGCAATGGATAAGAGTCCACGTGAAGCTAAAATGTCATATTACAGTGTCATTGAAGACATATGGGAGTTTGACTACGTAGATTTCAGAATTACGCTCTTTAAAAGTAATTGGGTTGATAACATCAAAGGAGTTATAGTGGATGAATTGGGTTTTACATTAGTGAACTTTAAAAATATGGGTGAGAAGGGTGAACCATTCATATTGGCATCACAGGAAAAACAAGTATTTTATATTGATGATCCTGCAAATGATAGATGGTCGGTTGTTCTTCATGGTAAAAGATAGTTCATTGAAGATCCTATAGATGAAGAAGAGTACTATGATAAGTATGATGACTCCAGTCCATTCTCAGTTGGGTTTCCAACACTGCCAAATATTGAAGCTAATGATGAATTGTATGTGCGCGGAGATCACAATGAAGGATTGTTAATTGATAAAAGATCGCAATATTAGAGGCATGCATGTTTATTATTTCTTATATGTTTTCTTTTTCTGAATGTGAACTTTACAATGTGAATGTGAACTTTACATTGTAAATTACTTTACAATGTGAATGTGAACTTTAAAATGTGAACTTTACAACTTTACAATGTGAACTTTATAATGTGAATGTGAATGTGAACTTTCCGATGACTGAGCATTCTCCTGATGACAGTGCTGATGATTACCATAAGGGTGAGGACGTTAATGCGCCACCTCACAATGTAAGTTTTAAAAATATATCCCTGAGGTTTCTATCTATATGTTCATTTATAGTTATATCCTGTAAGTGTGTTTTTTTGTCAAATTTTAGGTTGGTGATGTACCCCCTGAAGAAATTGGGGCACTTTATGAGCAGCAAAAAAAATTGAGAAAGTGAGGGGCATCACAATGATGAACAAGTTACTACAACAAAGGGGTAATGGACCCAAACCGGATGTGGATTTTGATCATGCAGGAAATCCAGTTGGAGTGAACTGCAACTCATTTATTTCATATCTTGGGGTTCTTACTCGCAGCCATTATAGTCCTATTTTTGAATCATGGCATACAGTTCCTAAGGGGAAGAAAGACTTAGTATGGAAGGAACTATGCGTGATTTATTATTATTTGCAATTCTATTTTTGTAGATTACTAATTTTTAGGATACTAGTTAATAGCAATTCTATTTTGCAGAGTATATTTGATATGGATGAAAAGTTGCAATGTAAATGTGTGATGCAATGTTGTGGGAGAGTCCTAAGGAACTATAGGACAAATCTCACCTGAGATTACATATGCGATGCTGAGAAGAGGTTCTTGATTGATTTCCAATTCTAGACATTGATCACTTTTTGACTAACTCTACACTAATAATTTTTGTTAGTATTCTCTTTAAAAAATAAATTTAGGCAGAAGGCAACCACTGAGCAATGGAACTACCTGGACACCAAATACTGGGAGGAGTTTGTTACCCAAAGAAAAACGGATGAATTCAATGTATTAGGTGCCACTCCCAATTGAATTAAACATTCTTATGTATTCACCTATTCAAGATTAACCTTTAGTGTTACTAACCAAATCAATGTGCTTACTAACAAGGCTATCAGTGATGCTCAAAGAGAAAGGCGTGCACTGAATGTGCATGACCACACAATGAGTCCAGGAGGCTATGCAGGCATTCGCCAAAGACTACATGATGAGTCTACTACTCAGTCTGCTACTACCCAGGAGTCCTCTACTATTGGTCTCACACCTCTGCCTTGCCATGCTATGTGGATAGCTAGGAGGCAAAATAAGAAGGGAGATTTAACGAAGTCTACAACTACTGAGGCGGTTGCAAAAATGGTAAAATTCAACTCTTAAAGCAATCGATCGATATTGATTATTGTTATGTTTACTTACCAAATTCTATTGATGTCGATTAGCGGGAGCTGCACGAGCAGAGGAAGGAAGGAAAGTTCATCCCTGAGGGCATAAGGGATGAATTGACAGTTGTTCTGGGTAACCCAGAGCATCCTGGATGTGTTAGGGGTGCAGGCGCTAGTGTGGACATCAAAGAGTTCTTTGGGCCATCACAGCGCAAACCAGTCCCAAGACTGGGACTTTCACAAGCTGAGGTAACTTATTCTTTTTTAGAATGTTATTGCAAAAGAGAATTCAATAATCAGAAGCTAGCATTTCTTTTGTCCATGTATAGTTAGATCAGTTAATTGAAATGAGAGTTGAGGAAGCATTTGATAGGAGAGTCAAGGAAACACTTGATAAGAGAGTCAATGAAGCAATTAGCAAGTGGCAGGCATCTCAGACTGCCACTCAGATAGTATCTGTGGCGGACCGCTCTTCTCCTACTACAGAGGTTGGGAGTAATCATGTAGACCCACCACCTAGCACGTCTGCTGTAAGTATCTTTATGACATATATAGTAGCTAGTCTTTTCAAGATGATATGTTTATGTATATATGTATATAACATTCTTTACGTAAATTTGTAGGGGTTGAAGTCATGCCATCTAAAAAGTCAAGAATATATCATTGTAGAGGCACATACTTACCCAACCCTTCCAGGGGAGATGTTTCATGGGATTCCAGTACCATCTGGTGCGGTTCGTGTGAGCTCGATACATATACTCCCCAATTGGAGGGATCTTCCACTACCATATGCCCACCCAGATTCTGAAATGCTTGGTGAGGCAGAAGGCGGAGTGATAATGTGGCCCAAAGCAGATGTCGTCTATACTAATATTGTATGGTAAATTTACATTACGTTAATTTGTTAGTGTGTATATATGAGTCAATTGATCTGAAATTATATATATCGATAAAAATGAAGATACCCGCTACATCTCAGCCTCCACCTCCACCTCCTAAAGTACCAAGTTGGCTTCCAAGGGACCTACACGCCTCGTTAGGTCCTAATTGTAGGGGTATGGCAGTATGGATAGGCAAACATGATTCAAATTGCCCTATAAATGTTACTATTATGGAGGATGTTGCAGGTCAATCATACAATAACAATCTATTTCTACAAGTTTTACATACATATTAATGCATACATAATACAAGTTTTGCATACGCATTAATGCATACGTACTAATACAGGTCAATCATACGATAACAAGCTATTTATACAAGATATTTTGGAGTTGCTTCGTTATGATTGGTTGAACACATCTATGATAGAGCTATGGATATGGTGAGATCTTGTTTATACATCCGTATACCTTGTTTTATATATGGTGATCTAGTTTCTTATATATTAATGCATATGTAATACATGTTTTGCAGCCACTTACACATGATATGTACAAATTTTGCATTTTCCCATGTGGGATTTTTGGTTCCATCTTTGATTAGTCTTGTAGATACAAACCCTTCTTCAGTTACTTCATACTGTTGTGCTGCTTTTGAATATTTTGGTAAAAATAAGAAGACGGTGATAATAGCTCCATTCAATGTCGAGTAAGTTTACTTTGCTTATAATTTGGACTTAAGAAAATTACATTTTTATTGTGGATTTTGAGTTATTAATTTTTAACTTTCTTACCTGTAATTTTTAACTTTCTTACCTGTAGTAGTAGGCATGGGGAGTTACTAGTTATTGTCCCCAAGATGTTCATTGTCTATTATCTAGTTCGTATGGGGAATGAATTGAATACATTATATGGACACACAATGAAAAGGCCATTATTCCCATGAGAAATATTTCATATTTTTATATCCATTAACATATGTTATTACATTACTATTTAATTATGAAATTTAAAGTGTTACATTAACATGTAGGGCTTTACAAGAGTTCAAAAACGATGGAGGAAAGGTCCCCAGGAAAAAGAATCAACCACTAATTTGGGAGAATGTGAAAGTAATTTCCCGACTCCAATGTATATATTATTTATGTGAACTGTGCTTATTTGTTTAATATTTTGTATGTTTCAATTTATAGTGTGCTACACAAGACAACGACTGGGCATGTGCCTACTATGTGATGCGATTTATGGACCTAATCATCAAATATGTCGCAATGGAAATCGATACTATACATAAGGTATTATATATAGTCTCATTAGATAATATGAAATATATCAATCTTATTATATATTATTAATAATATATATACATCATTCTCTTTACATGTGTTTAAAACTGACTTCAATACATGTGGAAAGTTATTAGATGTACATACTCCCTATAGGAGGGAGGAATTAGATGTTGTAAGAGAAGAATGGGAAAAATCCCTACAAGTAGTGGGACTTTTTAAATATAATTGGGTATCTGATGACAATGATGACAATGATGAATAAAGAATGATATTTCTAAACTTTGTTCTCATAATTATTTTTGTGTGACTGTGAATGACTTTTTCTGAATTGTCATATGTGTGAATGTGAATGACTTTTTCTGATCAATACATGAATGTCTGAATGTGAAAAGAGATGAAATGAATAGAACTGAATGTGAATGTAAATGAATTTGTAGGTTTCTACATGTATCAGATCAATACATGTGTCTGAATGTGAATGACTTTGTAGGTTTGTGGCCTGTTGTTGGCTGATATCAACAGATGTTGTAAACCTGCAGTTCAGAACTGAACTGTAGGTTCTGCATCCTGCTGACCAACCATACAACAGGCCTGCAAACTGATAAGAAAAAAAACCACTACATAGGCATCAATTATTTGTATAAAACCGACACCAAAGACATACGACGTCGATTATTAGTAAAAAACTGACATCTATTCCATGGCTGACGTCGGTTATCTGTAAGAACTGACGCCTATTGTGGCCAGGTACCACGGCTGTATTGGGAAGCACGGCCGTGCTGGCAGGGATATGGCGTCGGTTATTGTTTAATAATTGACATGTTTAACCATGATATAGTGTAGATTTTCTATACTAACCGACGCTTATAGTTCCCTTACTGGCACATTTTCGGTGGTGGGAAGGGTTATGGTGTCAGTGTGTGTTTAATAACCGACGTCTTTCATCATGATATAGTGTCGATTTTCGTTAAGAACCGATGCTTATAGTTCCCTTGCTAGTGCATTTTCGGTGGTGGGAAGGGTTATGGCGTCGGTTAGAAACTGACACTGAAGGTGTTGACCTTTAGCGGCGCCCACTTGAGTGTCGCTTGGAAACTGACGCTAAAGGCTCTAAATAACTGATGCCAAAGGCCTTTTCTGTAGTAGTGACAACAAGTTGATACTGTGATTCAGCAGATCAGGTCAGAGAATGGTAGTGAGAAATGGGACAGTTTTCATGTGTCTGAGGATGAGATAGTCTATTACCATGGTAGGATGGTAGTACCTGATGCCAATGACTTAAGGAAGCTAGTCATGGAGGAAGCTCATTCATCCATGTATGTAATGCATCTAGGGAGTACCAAAATGTATCGTAACTTAAAAGATATGTATTGGTGGCCTGGTTTGAAGAAGGATGTAGCTGAGTTTGTTATGCGGTATCTAGTGTGTCAGTAGGTTAAAGTTGAACATCATAAGCCAGTAGGAACGTTGCAACCTTTACCTATACCACAGTGGAAATGGGATCATGTAACAATGGACTTTGTGGTTGGTTTACCCAGAATAGCCAAAGGTCATGATTCCATTTGGGTGATAGTTGATAGGTTGACTAAGTCAACACATTTTCTTCCCGTCAAAACAACCTATGCTACTGAGAAACTTGCACAAATCTATATAGATGAGATAGTGCGATTACACGGTGTTCCAGATACAATTGTATCTGATAGAGGTCCCTAGTTTACAAGTCATTTTTGGGAACGACTACATAAAGCCTTGGGTACTCAGTTGAAGTTTAGCACAACTTTCCATCCTCAGATAGATGGGTAGTTTGAGAGAACTATACAAACTTTGGAAGACTTGGTTAGATCATGTGTTCTTCAGTTTGTAGGAAGTTGGGACATACACTTGAGCTTGATAGAGTTTGTTTATAACAATAATTACCATACTAGTATTGATATGACACCCTATGAAGCCTTATATGGTAGACAGTGTAGATCTTCGTTATGCTGGTATGAAATAGGAGAATACCAACTTCTGGGTCCTGAGTTAGTGCAACAAACAACTGAGAAGATTAAAGTAATACAAAAACAATTGAAAGCTGCACAAGATAGACAGAAGTCTTATGCTAATAAGCGTCGTAGACCTTTAGAATTCCAAGTTGGAGATAGGGTGTATCTCAAAGTCTCTCCTTGGAAAGGTATTCTCAGATTTGGGAAAAAGGGTAAGGTAGATCCTAGATTTATGGGACCTTACCCAGTGACTGCATGGATGGGAAAGGTAGCTTACAGGTTGGAGTTGCCACCTGTGCTACATAGACTACATCTAGTGTTTCATATATCTATGCTGAGAAAGTGTCATCTCGATACAGAGTTGGTGTTGCAACCTGTAGAGGTAGAATTAAATGAGGATATATCTTATGTGGAAGATCCAATGATGATTCTTGACAGAAGAATCAAGAAGTTGAAAAAGAAAAACATAGTTCTTGTGAAATTTCTATGGCATCATCGTGGCATTAAATAAGCCACATGGGAGCTAGAGGAAGAGATGAGGAGGAAGTACCCTTCTCTTTTCTCTTGAGATTTCGGGGATGAAATCCCTGTTAGGGGTTGATAATTATAACATCCTTGACCTAGGTTATGTCTTAACCCTAGAAGTTTTGCTTAAGTAAGTTGTTCATAAACTTGTTTTAATCTTGTAAAAAGTAATTAAGACACTTGTAGAGTTTAATTTTCAAGTTTGAGCTTATTTGCAAACTGTTTGTGCATTATATGATAGTTTGGGCATAAAGTGTAGTTTACCCAAGATGAGGGGATATATTGCAAAATGTTACATGT
>OY856409.1:1306493414-1306683414 GCA_963693085.1 Alisma plantago-aquatica | reverse complement strand
AGCAGGGCACTATTATAACACCAAAGCCGCATTTGTCTACATATGTGGTGTAAAATCTCTACCTTCTGATATAAAATCAAATGACAAGCTAATTTCCAACTTTAAGAAATCCTCTAGCTCATTAGTAGAAATGTCTTCACTAGGATCAATGGGAGAAACAACTTCATTTGGACTTGAAAAGAAATTATTTAATTCAACTGAATCAACCTTTATAAGGCAATAAGTTAGAAAAAACACAATATAAAAGTATTATTTGTAGTACTACATTGTTTGCTAGTATTGTACGCCGCAACAGTTATTACAACCTCCAGATCATCTGAACAACCACTTGAACGGGGGGTTTATCTTCATTGAGTGTAGATAAAGATTTGTTGCAGCTAAAAAATCCATCTATATAAGGCAATGAGTTAATAAAGATATTGATAATATATGAGCAAAGACTGCATATTGTGATGTTTTGTAAGATAATGTAATTTAATGCTATGAGCTAGTATTGTAGGACTGGAAACTGAAGCACTAATGTATGTACATGTCAAGAAGGATAAAATTTGTATGAAGCTCATTCTCTAGATATTTAATAGGTATAAAATGGGTTTTCAAGAGAGATGCACAGATTCGACCACTAAGGGTAGTGACATCCAAAACATATCCTAAATCCTTGATGTCTAAACAAAGCATAGTTGTAAGATTTCTCAAAATAAAAGTATTAGTTGAACCAGAGACAAATAAACCTTTTACATTGTGTCCCATGATCTCAAGCATGCCTACATTGTTTTCATAAAGTCAAACTATTGCATTTCTAAGATAAAAATAGGAAAAAGAACTCTAAGGGTTATTACCCTCTATCAAACATATAGCATTGGCTTGAGCCTCTTCATTGTCAATGGTGAAAACTTGGACTTGCCTTCTCTCTCCTACAGGTGGGACTACCGTTGGTGCAACTGCTACTACTGGTGGTGTTGCTGCCAAATGCTAGGCTGCTACTAGGCCCAGATGTAACACCCAGATTTTCATAACACATGAGCGGAAGCTATATTTTTTTTTCATCTGAGAGTGTCACAAATATGATAATCATTGCAATTAAAGTAAATGAAACACTTTGCATTGAGTAATACTGATTCATACATAGTCCTTGATAAAAAGGAAAACTACAACTCGTCTAATATACTCTGGTAACAAGACTATGCATAAAAAGAGATGTCTAAACTCTGGACCGTCTCGGTAGATGGCACCCCACTAGGCAAGCTTGAAAATATCCTAGACCTTTACTTGTTCCTTTTGTTGGGTTTTGTGGAGAAAACATGCGCGGCGGAAGCAACAAAATCCACGCAACCCGAAACAGGATCTCGTCGATAACAGCGTATTCGGAAATAGGTTTGCGGGATATACCTTATCGCGGAGCAAGTCCGGCGATGTCCCACTGCACGACGGTGCAACGCTGCTTGTCAAAGACGGACGGATCTTCTCTCCCGTTCGCTGTGGCAGGTTGATCCGGCGGCGCTCCTTTGCGGCGGTGATGTAAGCTGTTCGCAACACATACAAGTGGTCGTCGATGTCCTCTGAACGCAGGCGTCAAGGCGTCTGCGTCTCTACTTCGTCCACGCGGATGGACAGAACTCCACGTCGCGCTTCTCAAGCCGGTGGGAAGGAGTGTGTCTCTGCGGCGGCGTGCTAGCGGCGCATTGCTCTCCTTTCTCTCCTAAGGACGGCGACGGCTAGGTTTACGTACGTGAGCGTAAACGGAAAAACCTCTCTCTATGTTATATAGATATCAGCCGTCAATCCTCCTTTAAATAGGATACAAAGGGAAGTAGGGTTTCCTAAACCCATCAGTAAACAGAAACGTTGTGTTAATTAAAACGCTCGTGAATTAATTAGAATATTCTGGAATTCATTAATTAACCAAATAATCACATTAATTGATTAATTAATATCCGACTCCATGCAATCGCTTGGGATGGCTCTACGGGCATACATATACCAACACCTTTGACCCGCAGTTGCTCCAAATCCTACAGACATCGCGTCCCCAGCCATGCATTGGGAAAAACAGTCATTAGAATAAGTGGCATGAGTATTCTAAAATATACATTGCTAAAGAATTGAAACATTATAAAAGATTCTTAGAATCATAAATATGAAACGAACATTAAACTATGTTTAAATCTAGAAACATATTATCTATCATTTATTAAACTCTTATTTTGTACTCTATCTTTTCTAGAGACCTATACTCTGGGTCTCATGGCCCACACCAAAGTGTCTGGATCATAAATATATTAACTGAATCCCTCTCATCACACTCGTTGATGAGATTAAAGATATCCTCTAATCTTAAGTATCTTTTACTTATGATTTTTATCTATTTGTGGCCATCATTATACAATAAGTCCTCCTCTGTGACACCGAAGTATCCTCTATGGTGCAACGCACCCTCTGTTGGCACAACGTGTCCTCTGTTGACAACGAAGTGTCCTCTATGGTGCAACGCACCCTCTGTTGGCATAACATGCCCTCTGTGACACCCGCAGTGTCTGGCACAATGTGCCCTCTAAATCATCCTGGGACTCTCTGGTGAGGACTTATTATATAATGTATTATGTGAAGGTTTTAAATTAATTATCTTAAGTCTATCTTTACTAAACTATGAATCTGAACTTATCTGAAACTGAGTACTAAATATGTACTTAGTTTGAATCTGAAATCTGAATCTGAATCTTTGCTCTTTCAAATCTGAACTAAATCTATTATGGAATTTGGATATGTATTTTAAATTACAACATAATTGAGATTGGGTCTATAACCCATATCATGTATCTTTATTCAAAATTTGGCTACTCACACAGTGAGTAGTCTAAGTCTACATCTAAATCTCTTATTCTTAAGTTCTAAACTGAATTCATTGTTGGATTTGAACATGTATCTCATTATCTGGGTAAACCTTATTCTAAAACTCTTATTTGGTAAGATTACTTCATTATACCAATTATATCATAAATGTGTCTATTGTCTTATGAGAAAGGATTTGACATGAATATAGAAATACTAAGTATACAAAGTATCTTAAGTCAATCTTATGAAAGTATCATAAGTACAACATATCTAAAAATATAAATTCTGGCAAGATGGTTCAATCCTTCTTATAAAATATGATGTTACCCTAAAACTTTGCATATGAACTTACATATTAAACCTTAAATCTAAAAATAGAAATCTTATAAAATATTATATTGCAACCTAATCATAACTTAATGTGTCATTATATTATAATGCCATCATGAACTCCTTTTTACAATACATTGTGATCCCAAAAGTACCTTTATTTCTAAAAGTAGACCATGTCTTAATATTCTGAAATTCATATTCTTATATTGTAATTAAATTCTAGATATTATTCATTCTAAGGAATCTAGTTGTTATATCTATACATATGCATGAAATCTTAATGGCATGTTTCTACTTGAAATCGTAATACATAGTTATGCCTATAAATATGAGAAATCCTGACAACATATGTGTACTTAAATTCTCAATGCAAAACTATCCCAAATCACCAACTAAGTATGGCTACATTACTTGCATATCTTATCTACAATCTTATTCATTAATTTCGAACATTTCTAAGAAATCTTGTAGGAATATGATCCTTTAACTTTCTCATGTACTTGGTCCATGGGTCACAACTATTTTGAGCAACATGTCTCTATTTGAGATTTTGGATATCTGAACTTACATAATAATAGAGGTATGAGAATATTCTTGTTTGCATTAAAATCTTAGAACATTGAACTATATAAATTATAACAGTCTTGTCAGGAGACATATAAACATATTGAACTTAAAACATGAGTACTCATGGGCATGGACCACTTACCTCTTGGACAGATGGTATCGGTAAGGAAGTATCATTTCCAAGTTCCATAACTTTAATAACCTGGATATCATCATATCTTTATCAGTCCAAGCCTATGTTCCCTCTTGCTATTTCTAAATCTCAAATGTCGTCTTCCTAACTATATTTTTTTTGGTCGGTCCAAAAAGTGTGTTACTATATTATCAAAACTTTGGGTACAAAATAAATTGCGCCCCCATTACATCCGTGGATGAAAACATCCAAAAAACCAAAAAGACAACTAAAAACAAGCTACACAGTAGCCAACAACCTAGATAAAGAAGAAAATAGACCCGCAATACTAACTCAAGGGATAACAGAGGGACTGAAACGACTATCCAAACTACACATGCCACCACTGGCAGTAGACTCATCCTCTGAATTGTGGCAATATGGGCAGTCAAACCATCACTTCAGCACCCAGGAATCACAGGAGCAGAATAGCAGGAGCCTCCATTTCTATCATCTAGGTCTTCGAGTTTCTGGTAAGTAAAGGAAACCACCACGGGGACCCGATAATTTCTTTACACGAGAACCAGAGACCAAGAGACGAATGATGTTGTTTACACAGCAACACCCCAGATATGGACCTCATGAAAGAACAAGAAGAAAAAGGAAACAAAGGCAGCCAGCAAACCACTGACACCAGCCGACAACTGAAGAGGCCAGCAACCAAACCACCAAGGCTAATCACTAGCATTATGCCCACCTTCAAAGAGTGACGTATTTGGCTTCTGGAGGCTGAATCAAGAGTTGCAGGAGAGCATCAAAAGTGTTGGTTTCTAGTCTTAGTTACTTCTCATTCAAACCAACTATATCTATCACAAGGCCGTGAAGGTCACATGAGGATCCATCAAAACATTGCACTGCACACTGGGATCATGTGATTAGTCCACCTACTAGATCATCACCGGCATTAATAGCACCCACAGATTTGTGACAAGCAGATAGATCTGTAACCCCATTCCTCCAACCAGCAGCAGGATGGATCAATGAAACCAAGAGGACAGAACACCAGCAATGGATCTGGAGCTAACGGTAGAAGTTGTTTACACAGCAATATACCCATACCCCCAAAAACGAACACCTTGCACACAGCAGCAGAACAGGCAAGGAAGAAGAGAGGAAGAAAACCCCTCTCAAACCAAATCACTCGTAAGGCACCTAAAACAGCAACTGGAGCCAGCTCCTCAAAGCTCAAAGCCCCTGGAGGACACCACTTGAGCCCTTGAAATAGGTTGTCGGAGGAGCGAGGAAACGTCCAACGACCAGCACCACCTCGCCATCTGCAAGACTCCGCCCAAACCGGAGGGAGCACCTGAGAAGACGACTGAGGGTGAACCGCCAGCAGGGTGAGGAGGCGCCACCAGAACCTGGACGGCAAAGCACTATCAGATCCGGAGGACGCCGCCAGACTGCCCGCCGCCAGGGTCGCCAGCAAAAACTGTCGGGGGAGGACCACCGACGCAGACCGAGCAAAAGCTTCGAATTCCAAGGTCTTTTAGGACCCGGTCTCTGAATCGGGGAACGGGTAGAGAGGCAAGAGAAATAGAGGGGCAAGACACCGGTCTGGAAGAGTTGCAAGGATCCCTGGGTGCTAGATGGAGACACCTCCGCACCCACTAACCTCCATTAGCTAGAGGGGATTCAATTAGATCGACTCTGCCATTTCCTCTACCAGCTCCAGAACCTGTTGAGATCTTCCAGTCCCTCACCACCGAACACTTCCTCAGCCTTCTTTCCCTCAACTGAATCAAGACGACCAATGAGGAAGGCGAGAAGGAGTCGAAAACCCCTCGCCAGCACTTCCTTGACATCAGGCACACCAACGATCAACGACTCTAACTAGATCGAGTCGCTCGCCACTTCCGCCGGAGTCCATTGCAGGTCGCAAGAGAGGCCAGGGGGAGGAAGACGCCGGCGAAGCACCCCTCCCCCCAGCGGCGGCCGCCGGGAACCCTAGAGAGAAGGGGGAGCGGGTGAACTAGAGAGAGAGTTGTGGGACACCATAAAATTCTTAAAATTTAGAATTTTTATACCAACTTAGAATTCTTAAAAATAACTTTAATCTATGATCACCATAAAATTTTAATGTTGAAATAAAATAAAACTCATACTATATAAATAATATTATCTTTATACTCAAATAAGACATCAATCGTCTTATGCACTAATATGAACATATACTTCATATAATGAGAACAATTCTCAAACATAGTTACATATTCTAAACTTATTGACTCAATTAGGAAATCAAATTAGAATACCATCACATTACTAATATCAGACCTAATTAGGCATACATATATCACTTATTGTGTCAGGATAATCATTTATTATTCTTTCATAATGGCTACTCATCTAAAACTAAATACTAATATAATAGCACAAGAAACTTCATCAAATATCCAGAAAAGTATTCATATAATGTAGGAATGATCATGTATTAAAATATCAGGCCATTTAAAAATCATATCATGGGTGAAATACCCAAAATACCCTTATTAGGGTTTACATTAAAAACCTCATTAAAACTTTATATATGAAATATAAAGATATGAATTAATGTTAAACATATCAAAATACACATTCAATAAAATTTGTATGAATTTCTAAAGGCGTTTACTATTTTTAATTGGCAAAACATCAAAATGATATAGTTTTGTCTACCTAGAATATAATAAATAGAAGACATCAAAATAAACTCTAGAACTATTTTTATAAGATAGTACACTCTAAGAGCTTTCCATAGGTACCCTATTTGTCCCAAACTGAGATCTGTAGCTCAAGATATGAATTTTAAAAAAATGACTTTATCAAAATGATGCTAACCGTTCAAGATTGATCCGACGGCTGAGAGGAATAAGCGCCCAGCTTCCCAGATTTGGGTGGAGTCTTCTTCACCCGATCAAAAAGGGGGTTCCTCCCATGTTTCTTCTGTAATAACAGGGCATTATTCCCAGTGATCCACACGATGAATCCTATGATCTTGGCTAGTGAAAAAAAATTGGGTAGAGGTTGCCCTGGCCGTCGACGCCTCTCCTCTTCATCTATGTCCATGCTTCATTGGCTCGATGGTTGCCAAACGATGCTCCAACTGTACCCTAGAGTCTCCGCCATCATGCTCCTCTTCCACCTTCTTTGTTCTTCCATCTTGCTCTCTACCCCTCTTGATTCACATCGAAGCCCTAGTATAGGATGCAGCCGACCCTTGTTTGCAAGGATCAAAGGTCTTTATATCCAAAAAACCTAGATCTGGGCGGAGAGACCCCATCTTCTCAGACCTTTGTTTGCGATCTATTCCACCTGAGCTCTTGCTCTTGGTCTGCGCTGGGCTGGGGTCCTATTCCCCCTTTTTTTTGTGAAAAGGCCCAGTTTCTAGAAATATTCCTATAGCCCACTCCATGACTCTGTTTGATTTTACATTTTAATATTATCTGCATATTGTTAGTATCCTATCTTGAGCAAAATATTACATCACAATTAATGTCACAACCACCACATACTTGTCTTTTGAGTAAATAATACATAATTACTATTTTAATTCCTTTGGCCACTAGATACATGACAATTATCTGAAATTTCTCCCACCATCTTATATTCTAATTACTATTCTATTAAAAATATTTTGAGCATTCATTATGACCACAAAATACTTAATTCTCAATTTTTACTCCAAGGATCTATTTGTAAAACTTAATTGGTCCCATAGGGCTGGAATTGGGCTCTAGGGCATATGGCCCATCCCTTAGTATTTCCAAGGGTCCATGAGCTTAATTGTATTCCAAATCATGAAAATAGGTCTTCAACCAATATAATTTCTCAATTAAAGATCATGTATGACATATGTGATTAATATTTCTTTACTTACATTACATGAAGACATAAGCTAGGTATCTCAAGCCATGAACTGGACTCCTTATACTTCGTCCAACATTCTATTTTAATTGTCACCTCAATAATAACTTTCTGAAATTTAGGAGTATTATAGAAACTCAAATTGCATAAAAGATATATTCTACATGTCTTTCCTCTTATGTCCATATATCATGGCATTTAGATGGAAATCGTATCGTAACCATAAATAACTCTTATATTGATTTCATTCATAACTTAATCATGTATTTGCTAGGTCTCAAAAGTTAGGGTGTGACAATACTACCCACCTTTTAGGGAATTTCGTCCTCAAAATTCAGCTGGACTATAGAAGGCTACCCACCTTAGGGTTCTTCTTACCTCTTCATCCACTAATAGTCAACATATTAAGGTACACTTATGTTAAAAAAAATTCAATGAAAAGAGATATGTGACATTTAAATTTCCTAAAACATATATGTGAAAATTAACCATTGCCTTAATCTACTTATTAACCCATACCTTGGGTTTATGAAACTAAAATTGGCTCTATACTTAGGGCATCTACCTCAACCTTCTCATGAATTCCTAACATTAGGTATAGTTGACTGTCAAATCTTAGGTCTTATAGGTATCTTCCACATTTCTAGATATGTGGTGATCAAGCACATACCCAGAGATGTGAGATCCTATCATGCTATATCTCACTAACCTACTAATACATGTGTCCCATACCACACGGACTAGTAAGAAATGAGAGATGCATCAAAGTCTAGTGCTTATGACATTCCTCTTCAATTCTCAATTGGCTGGCCATAACCATTGAGAATGGAGAAGCAACGTCATTAGATAGGGTTAGGTTGAAACTTGAGACCTGGAATAGGTAAACATCTATATATGACATCTCTATTTCTTCTAAGGTGAAAAATCTTAGTCATTCTAGGTCATTGTATTTTTCTTTGGGAATCTATCCATAAACCATAATCACTTGTCTTCATCCTAGGGTGACTATGAGAATCATCTTTGCCTAGTGGCCATTTACCAAATTGCTTTGATACCATATTGTAACACCCAGATTTTCATAACACATGAGAGGAATCTATATTTTTTTTTCATCTGAGAGTGTCACAAACATGATAATCATTGCAATTAAAGTAAATGAAACACTTTGCATTGAGTAATAATGATTCATACATAGTCCTTGATAAAAAGGAAAACTACAACATATATAATATACTCTTGTAACAAGACTACGCATAAAAAGAGATGTCTAAACTCTGGACCGTCTCGGTAGATGGCACCCCACTAGGCAAGCTTGAAAATCTCCTAGACCTTTACTTGTTCCTTTGACCCGCAGCTTCTCTAAATCCTGCGGACATCGCGTCCCCAACCATGCATTGGGAAAAATAGTCATTAGAGTAAGTGGCATGAGTATTCTAAAATATACATTTCTAAAGAACTAAACATTACAAAAGATTCTTAGAATCATAAATATGAAACGAACATTAAACTATGATTAAATCTAGAAACATATTATCTCTCATTTCTTAAACTCTTATTTTGTACTCTATCTTTTCTGGAGACCTATACTCTGGGTCTCATGGCCCACAACAAAGCGTCTGGATCATAAATATATTAACTGAATCCCTCTCATCACACTCGAAAGACATGCTCTAATCTTAAGTATCTTTTACTTATGATTTTTATCTATTTGTGGCCACCATTATATAATAAGTCCTCCTCTGTGACACTGAAGTGTCCTCTATGGTGCAACGCACCCTCTGTTGGCACAACGTGTCCTCTGTTGACACCGAAGTGTCTTCTATGGTGCAATGCACCCTCTGTTGGCATAACATGCCCTCTGTGACACCCGTAGTGTCTGGCGCAACGCGCCCTCTGAATCGTCCCGGGACTCTCTGGTGAGGACTTATTATATAATGTATTATGTGAAGGTTTTAAATTAATTATCTTAAGTCTATCTTTACTAAACTATGAATCTGAACTTATCTGAAACTGAGTACTAAACATGTACTTAGTTTTGAATCTAAAATCTGAACCTGAATCTTTGCTCTTTCAAATCTAAACTGAATCTATTATGGAATTTGGATATGTATTTCAAATTACAACATAATTGAGATTGGGTCTATAACCCATATCATGTATCTTTATTCAAAATCGGGATACTCACACAGTGAGTAGTCTAATTCTACATCTAAATCTCTTATTCTTAAGTTCTAAACTGAATTCATTGCTGGATTTGAACATGTATCTCATTATCTGGGTAAACCTTATTCTAAAAATCTTATTTGGTAAGATTAATTTATTATACCAATTATATCATAAATGTGTCTAATGTCTTATGAGAAAGGATCTGACGTGAATATAGAAATACTAAGTATACAAAGTATCTTAAGTCAAGCTTATGAAAGTATCATAAGTACAACATATCTAAAAATATCAATTCTGGCAAGATGGTTCAATCCTTCTTATAAAATATGATGTTACCCTAAAACTTTGCATATGAACTTACATATTAAACCTTAAATCTCAAAATAGAAATCTTATAAAATATTATATTGCAACCTAATCATAACTTAATGTGTCATTATCTTATAATGCCATCATGAACTTCTTTTTACAATACATTGTGATCCCAAAAGTACCTTTATTTCTAAAAGTAGATCATGTCTTAATAATCTAAAATTCATATTCTTATATTGTAATTAAATTCTAGATATTATTTATTCTAAGGAATCTATTTGTTATATCTATACATATGCATGAAATCTTAATGGCATGTTTCTACTTGAAATCGTAATACATAGTTATGCCTATAAATATAAGAAATCCTGATAACATATGTGTACTTAAATTCTCAATGCAAAACTATCCCAAATCACCAACTAAGTATGGCTACATTACTTGCATATCTTATCTACAATCTTATTCATTAATTTCGAACATTTCTAAGAAATCTTGTAGGAACATGATCCTTTAACTTTCTCATGTACTTGGTCCATGGGTCATAACTATTTTGAGCAACATGTCTCTATTTGAGATTTTGGATATCTGAACTTACATAATGATAGAGGTATGAGAATATTCTTGTTTGCATTAAAATCTTAGAACATTGAACCATATAAATTATAACAGTCTTGTCAGGAGACATATAAACATACTGAACTTAAAACATGAGTACTTATGGGCATGGATCACTTACCTCTTTTACAGATGGTATCGGTAAGGAAGTATCGATTCCAAGTTCCATAACTTTAATATCATGGATATCATCATAGCTTTATCAATCCAAGCCTATGTTCCCTCTTTCTATTTCTAAATCTCAAATCCCATCTTCCTAACTATATATACCAACTTAGAATTCTTAAAAATAATTTTAATCTATGATCACCATAAAATCTTAGCGTTGAAATAAAATAAAACTCATACTATATAATTAATATTATCTTTATACTCAGATAAGACATAAATCGTCTTATGCACTAATATGAACATATACTTCATATAATGAGAACAATTCTCAAACATAGTTACATATTCTAAACTTATTGACTCAATTAGGAAATCAAAGTAGAATACCATCACGTTAAAAATATCATACCTAATTAGGCATACATATATCACTTATTGTGTCAGGATAATCATTTATTATTCTTTCATAATGGCTACTCATCTAAAACTAAATACTAATATAATAGCACAAGAAACTTCATCAAATATCCAGAAAAGTATTCATATAATGTAGGAATGATCATGTATTAAAATATCAGGCCATTTAAAAATCATATCATGGGTGAAATACCCAAAATACCCTTATTAGGGTTTACATTAAAAACCTCATTAAAACTTTATATATGAAATATAAAGATATGAATTAATGTTAAACATATCAAAATACACATTCAATAAAATTTGTATGAATTTCTAAAGGCGTTTACTATTTTTAATTGGCAAAACATCAAAATGATATAGTTTTGTCTACCTAGAATATAATAAATAGAAGACATCAAAATAAACTCTAGAACTATTTTTATAAGATAGTACACTCTAAGAGCTTTCCATAGGTACCCTATTTGTCCCAAACTGAGATCTGTAGCTCAAGATATGAATTTTAAAAAAATGACTTTATCAAAATGATGCTAACCGTTCAAGATTGATCCGACGGCTGAGAGGAATAAGCGCCCAGCTTCCCAGATTTGGGTGGAGTCTTCTTCACCCGATCAAAAAGGGGGTTCCTCCCATGTTTCTTCTGTAATAACAGGGCATTATTCCCAGTGATCCACACGATGAATCCTATGATCTTGGCTGGTGAAAAAAAATTGGGTAGAGGTTGCCCTGGCCGTCGACGCCTCTCCTCTTCATCTATGTCCATGCTTCATTGGCTCGATGGTTGCCAAACGATGCTCCAACTGTACCCTAGAGTCTCCGCCATCATGCTCCTCTTCCACCTTCTTTGTTCTTCCATCTTGCTCTCTACCCCTCTTGATTCACATCGAAGCCCTAGTATAGGATGCAGCCGACCCTTGTTTGCAAGGATCAAAGGTCTTTATATCCAAAAAACCTAGATCTGGGCGGAGAGACCCCATCTTCTCAGACCTTTGTTTGCGATCTATTCCACCTGAGCTCTTGCTCTTGGTCTGCGCTGGGCTGGGGTCCTATTCCCCCTTTTTTTTGCGAAAAGGCCCAGTTTCTAGAAATATTCCTATAGCCCACTCCATGACTCTGTTTGATTTTACATTTTAATATTATCTGCATATTGTTAGTATCCTATCTTGAGCAAAATATTACATCACAATTAATTTCACAACCACCACATACTTGTCTTTTGAGTAAATAATACATAATTACTATTTTAATTCCTTTGGCCACTAGATACATGACAATTATCTGAAATTTCTCCCACCATCTTATATTCTAATTACTATTCTATTAAAAATATTTTGAGCATTCATTATGACCACAAAATACTTAATTCTCAATTTTTACTCCAAGGATCTATTTGTAAAACTTAATTGGTCCCATAGGGCTGGAATTGGGCTCTAGGGCATATGGCCCATCCCTTAGTATTTCCAAGGGTCCATGAGCTTAATTGTATTCCAAATCATGAAAATAGGTCTTCAACCAATATAATTTCTCAATTAAAGATCATGTATGACATATGTGATTAATATTTCTTTACTTACATTACATGAAGACATAAGCTAGGTATCTCAAGCCATGAACTGGACTCCTTATACTTCGTCCAACATTCTATTTTAATTGTCACCTCAATAATAACTTTCTGAAATTTAGGAGTATTATAGAAACTCAAATTGCATAAAAGATATATTCTACATGTCTTTCCTCTTATGTCCATATATCATGGCATTTAGATGGAAATCGTATCGTAACCATAAATAACTCTTATATTGATTTCATTCATAACTTAATCATGTATTTGCTAGGTCTCAAAAGTTAGGGTGTGACAATACTACCCACCTTTTAGGGAATTTCGTCCTCAAAATTCAGCTGGACTATAGAAGGCTACCCACCTTAGGGTTCTTCTTACCTCTTCATCCACTAATAGTCAACATATTAAGGTACACTTATGTTAAAAAAAATTCAATGAAAAGAGATATGTGACATTTAAATTTCCTAAAACATATATGTGAAAATTAACCATTGCCTTAATCTACTTATTAACCCATACCTTGGGTTTATGAAACTAAAATTGGCTCTATACTTAGGGCATCTACCTCAACCTTCTCATGAATTCCTAACATTAGGTATAGTTGACTGTCAAATCTTAGGTCTTATAGGTATCTTCCACATTTCTAGATATGTGGTGATCAAGCACATACCCAGAGATGTGAGATCCTATCATGCTATATCTCACTAACCTACTAATACATGTGTCCCATACCACACGGACTAGTAAGAAATGAGAGATGCATCAAAGTCTAGTGCTTATGACATTCCTCTTCAATTCTCAATTGGCTGGCCATAACCATTGAGAATGGAGAAGCAACGTCATTAGATAGGGTTAGGTTGAAACTTGAGACCTGGAATAGGTAAACATCTATATATGACATCTCTATTTCTTCTAAGGTGAAAAATCTTAGTCATTCTAGGTCATTGTATTTTTCTTTGGGAATCTATCCATAAACCATAATCACTTGTCTTCATCCTAGGGTGACTATGAGAATCATCTTTGCCTAGTGGCCATTTACCAAATTGCTTTGATACCATATTGTAACACCCAGATTTTCATAACACATGAGAGGAATCTATATTTTTTTTTCATCTGAGAGTGTCACAAACATGATAATCATTGCAATTAAAGTAAATGAAACACTTTGCATTGAGTAATAATGATTCATACATAGTCCTTGATAAAAAGGAAAACTACAACATATATAATATACTCTTGTAACAAGACTACGCATAAAAAGAGATGTCTAAACTCTGGACCGTCTCGGTAGATGGCACCCCACTAGGCAAGCTTGAAAATCTCCTAGACCTTTACTTGTTCCTTTGACCCGCAGCTTCTCTAAATCCTGCGGACATCGCGTCCCCAACCATGCATTGGGAAAAATAGTCATTAGAGTAAGTGGCATGAGTATTCTAAAATATACATTTCTAAAGAACTAAACATTACAAAAGATTCTTAGAATCATAAATATGAAACGAACATTAAACTATGATTAAATCTAGAAACATATTATCTCTCATTTCTTAAACTCTTATTTTGTACTCTATCTTTTCTGGAGACCTATACTCTGGGTCTCATGGCCCACAACAAAGCGTCTGGATCATAAATATATTAACTGAATCCCTCTCATCACACTCGAAAGACATGCTCTAATCTTAAGTATCTTTTACTTATGATTTTTATCTATTTGTGGCCACCATTATATAATAAGTCCTCCTCTGTGACACCGAAGTGTCCTCTATGGTGCAACGCACCCTCTGTTGGCACAACGTGTCCTCTGTTGACACCGAAGTGTCTTCTATGGTGCAATGCACCCTCTGTTGGCATAACATGCCCTCTGTGACACCCGTAGTGTCTGGCGCAACGCGCCCTCTGAATCGTCCCGGGACTCTCTGGTGAGGACTTATTATATAATGTATTATGTGAAGGTTTTAAATTAATTATCTTAAGTCTATCTTTACTAAACTATGAATCTGAACTTATCTGAAACTGAGTACTAAACATGTACTTAGTTTTGAATCTAAAATCTGAACCTGAATCTTTGCTCTTTCAAATCTAAACTGAATCTATTATGGAATTTGGATATGTATTTCAAATTACAACATAATTGAGATTGGGTCTATAACCCATATCATGTATCTTTATTCAAAATCGGGATACTCACACAGTGAGTAGTCTAATTCTACATCTAAATCTCTTATTCTTAAGTTCTAAACTGAATTCATTGCTGGATTTGAACATGTATCTCATTATCTGGGTAAACCTTATTCTAAAAATCTTATTTGGTAAGATTAATTTATTATACCAATTATATCATAAATGTGTCTAATGTCTTATGAGAAAGGATCTGACGTGAATATAGAAATACTAAGTATACAAAGTATCTTAAGTCAAGCTTATGAAAGTATCATAAGTACAACATATCTAAAAATATCAATTCTGGCAAGATGGTTCAATCCTTCTTATAAAATATGATGTTACCCTAAAACTTTGCATATGAACTTACATATTAAACCTTAAATCTCAAAATAGAAATCTTATAAAATATTATATTGCAACCTAATCATAACTTAATGTGTCATTATCTTATAATGCCATCATGAACTTCTTTTTACAATACATTGTGATCCCAAAAGTACCTTTATTTCTAAAAGTAGATCATGTCTTAATAATCTAAAATTCATATTCTTATATTGTAATTAAATTCTAGATATTATTTATTCTAAGGAATCTATTTGTTATATCTATACATATGCATGAAATCTTAATGGCATGTTTCTACTTGAAATCGTAATACATAGTTATGCCTATAAATATAAGAAATCCTGATAACATATGTGTACTTAAATTCTCAATGCAAAACTATCCCAAATCACCAACTAAGTATGGCTACATTACTTGCATATCTTATCTACAATCTTATTCATTAATTTCGAACATTTCTAAGAAATCTTGTAGGAACATGATCCTTTAACTTTCTCATGTACTTGGTCCATGGGTCATAACTATTTTGAGCAACATGTCTCTATTTGAGATTTTGGATATCTGAACTTACATAATGATAGAGGTATGAGAATATTCTTGTTTGCATTAAAATCTTAGAACATTGAACCATATAAATTATAACAGTCTTGTCAGGAGACATATAAACATACTGAACTTAAAACATGAGTACTTATGGGCATGGATCACTTACCTCTTTTACAGATGGTATCGGTAAGGAAGTATCGATTCCAAGTTCCATAACTTTAATATCATGGATATCATCATAGCTTTATCAATCCAAGCCTATGTTCCCTCTTTCTATTTCTAAATCTCAAATCCCATCTTCCTAACTATATATACCAACTTAGAATTCTTAAAAATAATTTTAATCTATGATCACCATAAAATCTTAGCGTTGAAATAAAATAAAACTCATACTATATAATTAATATTATCTTTATACTCAGATAAGACATAAATCGTCTTATGCACTAATATGAACATATACTTCATATAATGAGAACAATTCTCAAACATAGTTACATATTCTAAACTTATTGACTCAATTAGGAAATCAAAGTAGAATACCATCACGTTAAAAATATCATACCTAATTAGGCATACATATATCACTTATTGTGTCAGGATAATCATTTATTATTCTTTCATAATGGCTACTCATCTAAAACTAAATACTAATATAATAGCACAAGAAACTTCATCAAATCTCTAGAAAATTATTCATATAATGTAGGAATGATCATGTAATAAAATATCAGGCCATTTAAAAATCAAATCATGGGTGAAATACCCAAAATACCCTTATTAGGGTTTACATTAAAAACCTCATTAAGACTTCATATATGAAAGATCAGGATATGAATTAATGTTAAACATATCAAAATACACATTCAATAAATTTTGTATGAATTTCTAAAGGCGTTTACTATTTTTAATTGGCAAACCATCAAAATGATATAATTTTGTCTACCCAGAGTATAATAAATAGAAGGCATCAAAATCATACTCTAAAACTATTTTTATAAGATAGTACAATCGAAGATCTTTCCATAGGTACCTTGTTTGTCCCAAACCGAGATCTGTAGCTCAAGATATGAATTTTAAAAGAACGACTTTATCAAAACAATGCTAACCGTTCAAGATTGATCTGACGGCTGAGAGGAATAAGCGCCCAGCTTCCCAGATCTGGGCGAAGTCTTCTTCACCCGATCAAAAAGGGGGTTCCTCCCCTGTTTCTTCCATATGAAAAGGGCACTACACCCAATGATCCACACGATGAATCCCATGATCTTGGCTGGTGAAAAAAAATGGGTAGAGGTTGCCCTGGCCGTCGACGCCTCTCCTCTTCATCTCTGTCCATGCTTCATTGGCTCGATGGCTGCCAAATGATGCTCCAACTGTACCCTAGATCTGCCACCATCGTACTCCCCTTCCACCTTCTTTGTTCTTCCATCTTGCTCTCTACCCCTCTTGATTCGCTTTGAAGCCCTAGTATAGGATGCGGCCGACCCTTATTTGCAAGGATCAAAGGTCTTTATATCCACAAAACCTAGATCTAGGTGGAGAGACACCATCTTCTCAGACCTTTTTTTGTGATATGTTCTTCCCGAGCTCTTGCTCTCGGTCTGCGCTGGGCTGGGGTCCTATTCCCCCATTTTTTTGCGAAAAGGCCCAGTTTCTAGAAATATTCCTATAGCCCATTCCATGACTCCATTTGATCTTACATTTTAATATTATTTGCATATTGTTAGTATCCTATCTTGAGCAAAATATTACATCACAGTTAATGTCGCAACCATCACATACTTGTCTTTTGAGTAAATAATACATAATTACTATTTTAATTCCTTTGGCCACTAGATACATGACAATTATCTGAAATTTCTCCCACCATCTTATATTCTAATTATTATTCTATTAAAAATATTTTGAGCATTTATTATGACCACAAAATACTTAATTCTCAATTTGTACTCCAAGGATCTATTTGTAAAACTTAATTGGTCCCAAAGGGCTGGAATTGGGCTCTAGGGCATATGGCCCATCCCTTAGTATTTCAAAGGATCCATGAGCTTAATTGTATTCCAAATCATGAAAATAGGTCTTCGACCAATATAATTTCTCAATTGAAGCTCATGTATGAAAAATGTGATTAATATTTCTTTACTTACATAACATGAAGACATAATCTAGGTCTAAGGCTCAAGCCATGAACTGGACTCCTTATACTTCGTCCAACATTCTATTTTAATTGTCACCTCAATAATAACTTTCTGAAATTTAGGAGTATTATAGAAACTCAAATTGCGCAAAAGATATATTCTACATGTCTTTCCTCTTATGTCCATATATCATGGCATTTACATGGAAATCGTATCCATAAATAACTCTTATATTGATTTCATTCATAACTTAATCATGTATTTGCTAGGTCTCAAAAGTCAAGGTGTGACACTAGACCTCTCATGTCGAATAAGAAAGTCCCTTTTTCCTCTCACCTTCTGGAAGGAGTAGCTAAGATCTGGTGGGAGAATCATATCATGGGCCAAGTTTTGAATGAAGATCGATGTCATGGACTAACTTCAGAACCATCTTCACTTCTATATATGTGTCTGTCTCAGCCAAGAAAGAGAAAGAGAGGGAGTTTACCTACCAAGTTCAGGGCAATCTATATGTGGCAGACTTTGCACACAAGTTTTGCCTTATGGAGCAGTTTGGTTATATGTTGACAGAGGAAAGGCGGGTGGATTACTTTGTAGAATGTCTGCACCCTGCAATCTAATCTCATGTGATGGCGAGCAGACCAAAAAGCTTCATCGACGCCTACAACATCGCCCTGGACAAGGAGAAGGCAGAGATGCCTACACTGAACCCATCAAAGGGGTACCTGGGTTTCACTGAAGGTACTTCAGGCCTGAGGAACGACAATAGGAAAGGACAAGGATACAACCATACCAAAGGAAGATGTGAAGGAAAAGGAAAACCCACAACGAGAATCACCACCCAAGGTGCCGCAACTTTGGGAAGTTGCACTCAGTCAGATGTCACTTTGAGAATAAGGTATTCCTTCATTTCTAGTAAGAAGGACACTTTTAGGCCAACTGTCCTAATGAGCTCCGTACAAATGTATATGTGTGCTTGGTTTGATATCATCGTACCATGACTAATGAGATTTTGTCATCAACCAACCCACACTCTAGTCTTTTGTGTTACTAGTGTCTATCTGCCTTCTATAGTAACAACTGACTAGGGACATAACAAGAATGTACATACTCTTGACATTCATACGATCTCATCCTTCAAGTCATGTATTTGAAGACATACGTCATTGAGTATTGTCATTCTTTAGAAATTCATAACATTTCCTCATTATCTCATAATGAAACAAAACATAACAAATTGGAAACTTTCCTTTATGAGTATTAATCAAATCCTTTATGGTATATGCCATGTCAATTATCACATGATTTGCTTTTTGAGCATACCTTACCAACAGGACAATCCTTTCCAATATGCCTAGACCACACGGCTCAAGACCGACATGCCAAATGCCCATATGGGCCCCACCTACCATAGGGGTTATGGCTTTGTTACCATTTGTAAGGACCGAGATCACCCCTTACTAAAATTTAACTGAAAGTATACAACATCCATCTTTTATATGGAATTTATATAATGAAGGATGCATGCATAATAATACCATTTAAATAAGCATGATCCAGATACATAAATGTCAATAGTAGTAGCCAAAAGAAAAGACTAAGTTATTACATAGCTTTGATCCAAGTTCACTACATCAGTTTCATGAAATATAAACTAGACTAGAAAACTAAAGGATCTAGCGGTATCAACCTAGACATCTCAGCAAAGTCTCCTTGAATCTATTCCAGGGCAAGTCCTCCTTGGTCTTGTTACTCCTTGTCCTAGGCTTGGGTGGTTGGGATCACCTAAAAAGAGGAGGAAAGTAGATATGTGTCAAACAAGGAACAAGAACAAGAAAAGGAACAACAAGGATGATAAAGGGTATAGAATAACCAAAAATATGGAGGGTCAAAAGTATGAGGAAATTAGTTCACCAGTGGTCCAACGAACTTACTTCATGAGTCAATTGGTTCACTAGAGTTGTCGAGGCCTAAGGATAGAAGCCACAAACTTTGAGAAAGGTTTCATGGCTATGCAAAGAAGTTCAGAGCAAATTGGTGCTAGAGGAAAATAACATAGGTATTGGAGGAGGTTGGGGTACCAGTATTTATAGGTGCGGGTTTAGATCTAGGGCTTTGGGTGAAGGAGGTTTTGTTGACTCAAGGTCAATTAGGTCAATGATTGACTCACGTCTAAATTGACTAAACCCATATTTTGATGATGACTAACCATTCCACATATTGGTGTCTAATGTCTCTACTTGAGTGATTTCATATTAGGTATAGACACACTCCAAATGCCCTAACTTGCGCATATCAAATTGGAGAAAAGACAACTCAAAGTCAATACAAGTGCATATTTTGTAATATGATGTAAATCCATTAGAATCATTTTGTAAATCACTTGTAATGATTGTATGACCTGTAATTAAGCTTAGAAAAAATCAGGAGCCCTTAGATCGAATGTTTAAGCACTCAAAAGCCATTTTCCAAAATTCACATCAGGTTGTTCATCGGTCGAGTTCTGTGAGGTGCAAACTCGACCGATCCTGATTGGATCTTGAAAATGACTTTTGATCGATCGAATTTACACTACACAGAACTCGACCGATGGAGTAACTGACCAATTTGATTTTCATTGGTCGGTCGAGTTTCCCCAGGACGACCAATGGTCTGAATATCAGCTTTGTCTTTTACTCTATCAGTTGAGTTACCCTTATAGAAACTCGATTGATTGCACTGTACAGAAAAGTGCAGAAAAGTTCTTCTAGCCATTGTGGAGTTGCAACAAGTGAAAATATATCTGTTGCAAGCCACAAAATAGCTAGATTTCATTCTCAAGTGTTCCCAAAGGCTAAGAAGGATCCCCAGCTATAAATAGGACCCCTTGGGCTTCATTCTAAGGTTGAGCATTCAATGCAAACTCTATGTGAGGTTCCTATTCTATAGTTGAGTGCTTCCTACAACCTCTCTCTCTCTAAGCTTAATCACTTGCTACATCCATTAGAGTGAGTAGGAAATCTATAAGAGAGCTAGTCCTACATGTATATCTTATGAGGCTCTCACTTCCCCCACCTCTCCTTTCTCTCATTCCAATCATGAAGATGAAGATTCTCTCTCTTGGCTAAGAGAGGTGAAGAAGAACAAGGGAAGGCGTCCCTTGGTGAAGATCAAGGATGAAGACTTGGAGCTAGAGTGGGTAAGCCCTTGGTAAAGGCAGAAGACTCCTTGCTCAAGTGGGTAAGTCCTTGGTGGAAGCTTCTCCGAGTGAAGGTGAAGTCAAAGGCAGAAGATCCAAGAAGAGTGGGTAATTCCTACAAGGCTGAAGACTTGTGCAAGAGTAGGTAAGTCCTTGGAAGAAGGTGGAAGACTCCTTGCAAAGTGGGTAAGTCCTTGGTAAGGTTGAAGACTCTTTGTATTGGATAGGTAAGTCCTTTGTTTGGTCATGTATTCTAAGTCTTATGAATGAGTATAAGAATGCAATGATTAGGAAATCTTAGAAGTCGACCTCTCTAGGTAAGTGGACTGACATACTTCTAGTTTGAAGTATGGAACCACTCTAAATAGTTTGTCTACTTGTGTTTGCTCAATCTCTCTCATCCTTGCTATGCATGTTTTAGTTTCACACAAATTTCCTATTTAGCAACCTTATCTTGTGATATATATTGAAGGTCTAATGAATTTTGTTTAAGTGCATTCAGCTCTATTCACCCCCCCCCTGTAGAGCATCTAATCACCCATCTAGGATCCAACAATTGGTATCAGAGCGGGTCTTCTCCAAGCATACTTCAACAAGTAGGAGAAGATGGGTGACTACCAAGGAGGGAGATACTTGATCAGCCTACCAATCTTTGATGGAAGCAATTTCCTCTATTGGAGAAGAAAGCTTCAATTCTACATCCAAAGATCAAGTCTTGAGATGTAGCAAATGGTGAACAGCCCATACATTCTACCAAAGACAAAGATTGAAGAATGGGATGAAGCTACCTTGAGGAAAGAAACTTTGAATGCTAGAGCCATGCACATCCTCTATGCCTCCATGACCCCCACCGAGTTCAATCGGATTTCTTCATATGAAACAGCCTATGAGGTATGGAGAAAGCTATGCATAACTTATGAAGGGACAGATCAAGTGAAGGAAAGCAAGTCTACATGCTCAAAGGGCTGCTTGAGAACTTCAAAATGGGAAACGAGGAGAGGATAGCCAATATGTACTCAAGGCTCAACACCATTGTGAATGGTTTTATTGTTCTAGGACATCCTATGTCTAGTGAAGAGATCAACTCAAAGATCCTTAGAACTCTCCCCAAGAGGTGGGAACCCAAGGTGACTTCAATTGAAGAAGCAAGGTCTCTTAGGGATATTCCTATTGAAGAGCTCATTCGAAATCTACAAGCACATGAAGCCACACTTGACAAAAGGGAGGAAGTAGAAAGACAAGAAGAGAAAGAACTCAAGAGAATGAAGAAGGCTGAAATGAAGGCTCAAATCAAGGCTATTGTTGATCAAGCCTCTCCATCCTCTAAAGTTGAAGAAGATGAAATGTACTCCAAGGGTAGATTCTACAAAGGCAAGTCCTCCTCCATCCGGTGCTTCACATTTGGAAAGAAGGGTCACTACAAGGAAGATTTCCCACAAGGCAAAAAGACCCATCTTCATAAGAAGAAGTAGAAATGGCACTCAAGCTCAAGTGGCTCCTCCAACTCAAGCTCAAGTGAAGATTCAAGTGAAGGATCAATCTCAAGCTCTAGTGATGAAGGAGAATGCCATTTTGCTCTTATAGCATCAACAAGTGAGGACTCAAGTGAGGTAAATCTAAACTCTTTAGATAAACAATCTTTGATTGTTATTATTCATGATACTTGTGCCTCTCTTAAGTCTTCTAAAAGGAAAAGGAAAAAGCTTATGCATATAGAACTAGATGACCTTGAACATGCTGATTATTGTTTGCTTGATGATAAAAATGCCTGTCTTAGCCAAGTAGACTCTCTTAAACTTGAAAATTCTAGTTTGCTTGATAAGATTAGATTTTTAGAAGCTCAACCTCTCATGCCTAGTTTTAATGAAGAGCATACTTTAATTATTGATTCTCTCATGCATGATGTTATGTTCTTAAATCTGAAAACAAGGACAAAGATTTTGTTTTGCAAGAATTAGAAACAGAAAATGCCTCCTTGCTTGCTAAAATCAATGTGCATGAATCTTGTTCTAGTTCTACTAGTAGAGAGAATGATGTTGCTGCTCTTCATATTGATAGAGATTCTTATTTAACTAAACCTCTTTGCTTAGAAAATGATCTTTTGCATGCTAGAGATAATATCAATCATTTGTCTTCTACTATTACTTCTCTTAAGCATGATAATGATAGTTTGAGATCTTCTTTGCAAAGATTCTTAGTTGGTAAGAAGAGCCTTAATGACATCCTACACCATTCTACTAAACAAATTGGTAGACATGGTTTAAGATATGATAGTAGTCAAAGGAACAACAAAGATAAAGGACCTCCAATCTTCCATGGAGAATCCTCTAGTTCCAAGATTATGGGCACATGCAACTATTGCAATGAAATTGGCCATTATTCTACTTGTTGTCCTTTTAGTAAAGCACCCAAGAGCAATAGGACTTGGGTTGCTAAGCTAACCCCTCCAGACCCAAAAATATGATTGGGGACAATTTCATCTTTCTTCTTGTAAGTACTTGCAAATGGATTGACTTGAGCTATTGAATTGCAAATTAACTTCTCAATCCACATGAAAGAAGAAAGGTGAGATGTGTAGAGGGTGACAACAAATGGAAAAAGGAATGGTAAGCACAAAGGTAATGTTTCTCTTGCTTATAACCATTTCTAACTTGTTTTTGTCAAGTTAGTGTGCACTATACATATGGTTTTTGAGTCAAAAGTGGTATTTTGTGTTTCTCTTCACACTCTTGCTCAAAAATTGTTTCTAATGCTTCTATAGTGCATTACTAACTTGCTTAGACATGTTTGGATATGGTTTGTATATTTAGCATGCCTTTAAATATGTTTTTATGAAATATATGTGCTTTTTGACAGATGCTCTGTCGGTCAAGTTTGCCCTATTTGAAACTCGACCGATAGGCACCAATGGGTGTTTCCAGCAGCTGTCATCGGTCGAGTTGTCAATGCACAGAACTCGACCGATAACACTGTGCACAGAATATATAGTTGGCTTATTGGATGAGAATTTCCCTCTCAACTAGATTTTCTCAACAAAATGGCCTTATTCTTTGGCACTCTTTTGGTACCTTTATATATGCATATTGCCATGTTATAAATTTCCTATGTTTCTTACAACTCTATCTCTCTGATTGCTTTAAATTGGTATATCTATATCTTGCAATTACTTACTTTGAGTTGTTTTGCAGATTTTGATGATGACCTCTTTGGATCTCTTGGTTGTGTCTTAAATTTCTTCCTTTGTACTCTAACTTGCTACATCTATCTAGGTGTATATCTTATGTTGATACAACCTTGAGGTTCTTAGTGGTGATCATCTTTTGGTAATGATGCATATTTGGATGTGAGTTATATCCTTTCATGCTTCTAAAATTGCTTATCTCTTTGTTTGGATATATCTCTACATCTATTCATAGCTTGCTTTATCTTGTGTATATTTTGGTATCTCTTGCTATGATCTAGATCCTACTAGTAGTCCTAGCTTTTAATATCATCTACTAGTAGTTCATATACATGTAGTTCTAACCTTGTTTATAATTGGCATCTTTGCTCAGCTATATGCTATGCGTGTATCTTGTCTCATACATGCTCAAGCTTGTTCCTTGAATTGCATATCTACTATCTTGAGTTGCTTGCATAACATTGTGATGTAGGGTAAATAGATCTACATTATATGTAGAAATTGGAGTATTTTTTGGATTTTATGTAGATTTTGCTCCAGTTTCAATTTTTGGTGCAAGACTAGTGTTTTTCATGCAGAAATGACCTTCTGAGCAAGGCTCATCACTTTGCCATGACCCCTGGCACTTTTTGGGCAAATTCTATCATCTTGAGGGTCAAAATTGTGATTTATTATTTTTCTGTATCACCTTATCTTGCATTTTGGGTTGTTCAAGTATATGCTTTAACTTGTTTTTCTTTCTATGCTTGGACAAGCCCCTATCTGTGCTCTTCTACTCTCCTTATATATATCTGTGGTATCTCCTTTCTCTTTAACAAGTGATGCTTCTTATTTCTTCATAACCCCACTTTTTGAAATGACAAAGGGGGAGAAAGGTATGTCTTCTTTTAAAAGATGAAGAAGACATGTCTTACATGAAGAGGAGAAGTATGTCCATGTAAGAGGGAGAAGGTAAATGGGAGAAGACATATATGTATAGAACATATATGAGTAGAAGACATAGTATTCTATAAATGTTATGAAAGCTAACCATGCAGGAGAAATAGAATCAATTGAGGGGGAGTATGAGAACTCCATGCACATCAATTGAGGGGGGGCATATGAGCTCAATTCTATTGAAATCTCTAGGTTTCTCTGAAGGTATGATTTTACTTGAAAGCTTTCAATACATTTATGGAATGGTTTGTCATTTTAAAAAAGGGGGAGAATGTTGACTCAAGGTCAATTAGGTCAATGATTAACTCACATCTAAATTGAATAAACCCGTGTTTTGATGATGACTAACCATTCCACATATTGGTGTCTAATGTCTCTAATTGAGTGATTTCAGATTAGGTATAGATACACTCTAAATGCCCTAACTTGCACACATCAAATTGGAGAAAAGACAAGTCAAAGTCAATACAAGTGCACATTTTTGTAATATGATGTAAATCCATTAGAATCATGTTGTAAATCACTTGTAATGATTGTATGACTTGTAATTAAACTTAGAAAAAATCAGGAGCACTTAGATCGAATGTTTAAGCACTCAAAAGCCATTTTCCAAAATTCACATCAGGTTGTTCATCGGTCGAGTTATGTGAGGTGCAAACTTGATCGATCCTGATTGGATCTTGAAAATGACTTTTGATCGGTCGAGTTTACACTAAACAGAACTCGACCGATGGAGTAACTGACCAATTCGATTTTCATTGGTCGATCGAGTTTCCCCAAGACAAACTCGACCGATGGTCTGAATATCGGCTTTGTCTTTTACTCTATCGGTCGAGTTATCCTTATAGAAACTCGACCGATTGCACTGTACGGAAAAGTGCAAAAAAGTGCTTCTAGCCATTGTGGAGTTGCAACAAGTGAAAATATATCTGTTGCAAGCCAAAAAAGGCTAGTTTTCGTTCTCAAGTGTTCCCAAAGGCTAAGAAGCATCCCCAGCTATAAATGGGACCCCTTGGGATTCATTCCAAGGTTGAGCATTCAATGCAAACTCTATGTGAGGTTCCTATTCTATAGTTGAGTGCTTCTTACAACATCTATCTCTCTAAGCTTAATCACTTTCTACATCTATTTGAGTGAGTAGGAAATATGTAAGAGAGCTAGTCCTACATGTATATCTTGTGAGGCTCTCACTTCCCCCAACTCTCCTTTCTCTCATTCCAATCATGAAGATGAAGGTTTTCTCTCTTGGCTAAGAGAGGTAAAGAAGAACAAGGGAAGGCGTCCCTTGGTGAAGATCAAGGCTGAAGATTTGGAGCTAGAGTGGGTAAGCCCTTGGTTAAGGCAGAAGACTCCTTGCTCAAGTGGGTAAGTCTTCGGTGGAAGCATCTCCGAGTGAGGGTGAAGTCAAAGGCGCAAGATCCAAGAAGAGTGGGTAATTCCTACAAGGCTGAAGACTTGTGCAAGAGTAGGTAAGTCCTTGGAGGAAGGGGAAGACTCCTTGCAAAATGGGTAAGTCCTTGGTAAGGTTGAAGACTCTTTGTATTGGATAGGTAAGTCCTTTGTTTGGTCATGTATTTTAAGTCTTATGAATGAATATAAGAATGCAATGGTATAGGAAATCCTAAAGGTTGACCTCTCTAGGTAAGTGGACAGACATACTTCTAGTTTGAAGTATGGAACCACTCTAAATAGTTTGTCTACTTGTGTTTTCTCAATCTCTCCCATCCTTGTTATGTATATTTTAGTTGCACACAAATTTCCTATTTAGCAACCTTATCTTGTGATATATCTTGAAGGTCTAATGATTTTTTTTAAGTGCATTCAGCTCTATTCACCCCCCCTGTGGAGCATCTAATCACCCATCTAGGATCCAACAATTGGTATCAGAGCGGGTCTTCTCCAAGCATACTTCAACAAGTAGGAGAAGATGAGTGACTACCAAGGAGGGAGATACTTGATTAGCCTACCAATCTTTGATGGGAGAAATTTCCTCTATTGGAGAAGAATGCTTCAATTCTACATCAAAGGATCAAGTCTTGAGATGTGGAAAATGGTGAACAACCCATACATTCTACCAAAGACAAAGATTGAAGAATGGGATGAAGCTACCTTGAGGAAAGAAACCTTGAATGCTAGAGCCATGCACATCCTCTATGCCTCCATGACCTACACCGAGTTCAACTGGATTTCTTCATGTGAAATGGCCTATGAGGTATGGAGAAAGCTATACATCACTTATGAAGGGACAGATCAAGTGAAGGAAAGCAAAGTCTACATGCTTAAAGGGCTGCTTGAGAACTTCAAAATGGGAAACGAGGAGAGGATAGTCAATATGTACTCAAGGCTCAACACCATTGTGAATGGTCTTGCTGTTCTAGGACATCCTATGTCTAGTGGAGAGATCAACTCAAAGATCTTTAAAACTCTCCCCAAGAGGTGGGAACCCAATGTGACTTCCATTGAAGAAGCAAGGTCTCTTAGGGATATTCCTATTGAATAGCTCATTGGAAATCTACAAGCACATGAAGCCACACTTGAAAAGAGGGAGGAAGTAGAAAGACAAGAAGAGAAAGAACTCAAGAGAATGAAGAAGGCTGAAATGAAGGCTCAAATAAGGGTTATTGTTGATCAAGCCTCTCCGTCCTATAAAGTTGAAGAAGATGCCATGTACTCTAAGGGTAGATTCTACAAAGGCAAGTCCTCCTCCATCCGGTGCTTCACATGTGGAAAGAATGGTCACTACAAGTAAGATTTCCCACAAGGCAAAAAGACCCATCTTCACAAGAAGAAGGAGAAATGGCACTCAAGCTCAAGTGGCTCCTCCAAATCAAGCTCAAGTGAAGATTCAAGTGAAGGATCAAGCTCAAGCTCTAGTGATGAAGGAGAATGCCATTTTGCTCTTATAGCATCAACAAGTGAGGACTCAAGTGAGGTAAATCTAAACTCTTTAGATAAAGAATCTTTGATTGCTATTATTCATGATACTTGTGTCTCTCTTAAGTCTTCTAAAAGGAAAAGGAAAAAGCTTATGCATATAGAACTAGATGACCTGGAACATCCTAATTATTGCTTGCTTGATGATAAAAATGCTTGTCTTAGCCAAGTAGACTCTCTTAAACTTGAAAATTCTAGTTTGTTTGATAAAATTAGATTTTTAGAAGCTCAACCTCTCATGCCTAGTTCTAATGAAGAGCATACTTTAATTATTGATTCTCTCATGCATGATATTGATGTTCTTAAATCTAAAAACAAGGACAAAGATTTTGTTTTGCAAAAATTAGAAACAAAAAATGCCTCCTTGCTTGCTAAAATCAATGTGCATGAATCTTGTTCTAGTTCTACTAGTAGAGAGAATGATTTTGCTGCTCTTCATATTGATAGAGATTCTTATTTAACTAAACCTCTTTGCTTATAAAATGATCTTTTGCATGCTAGAGATAATATCAATCATTTGTCTTCTACTATTACTTCTCTTAAGCATGATAATGACAGTTTGAGATCTTCTTTGCAAAGATTCTTAGTTGGTAAGAAGAGCCTTAATGACATCCTACACCATTCTACTAAACAAATTGGTAGACATGGTTTAAGATATGATAGTAGTCAAAGGAACAACAAAGATAAAGGACCTCCAATCTTCCATGGAGAATCCTCTAGTTCCAAGACTATGGGCACATGCAACTATTGCAATGAAATTAGTCATTATTCTACTTGTTGTCCTTTTAGAAAAGCACCCAAGAGCAATAGGACTTGGGTTGCTAAGCTAACCCCTCCAGACCCAAAAATATGATTGGGGACCATTTCATCTTTCTTTTTGTAGGTACTTGCAAATGGATTGACTTGATCTATTGAATTGCAAATTAACTTCTCAATCCACATGAAAGAAGAAAGGTGAGATGTGTAGAGGGTGACAACAAATGGAAAAAGGAATGGTAAGCACAAAGGTAATGTTTCTCTTACTTATAACCATTTCTAACTTGTATTTTTCAAGTTAGTGTGCACTATACATATGGTTTTTGAGTCAAAAGTGGTATTTTGTGTTTCTCTTCACACTCTTGCTCAAAAACTATTTCTAATGCTTCTATAGTGCATTACTAACTTGCTTAGACATGTTTGAATATGGTTTGTATATTTAGCATGTCTGTAAATATGTCTTTATGAAATATATGTGCTTTTTGACAACTGCTCTATCGGTCGAGTTTGCCCTATTTGAAACTCGACCGATAGGCACCAATGGGTGTTGCCAGCAGCTATCATCAGTCGAGTTGTCAATGCACAGAACTCGACCGATAACATTGTGCACAGAATATACAGTTGGCTTATTGGATGAGAATTTCCCTCTCAACTAGATTTTCTCAACCAAATAGCCTTATTATTTGGCACTCTTTTGGTACCTTTATATATGATTATTGCCATGTTCTAAATTGCCTATCTTGCTTACAACTCTATCTCTCTATTTGCTTTAAATTGGTATATCTATATCTTGCAATTACTTGCTTTGAGTTGTTTTGCAGGTTTTGATGATGACCTCTTTGGATCTCTTGGTTGTGTCTTAAATTGCTTCTGTTGTACTCTAACTTGCTACATCTATCTAGGTGTATATCTTGTGTTGATACAACCTTGAGTTTCTTAGTGGTGATCATCTTTTGGTATGCATATTTGGATGTGAGTTATATCCTTTCATGCTTCTAAAATTTCTTATCTCTTTGTTTGGATATATATCTCTACATCTATTCATAGCTTTCTTTATCTTGTGTATCTTTTGGTATCTCTTGCCATGATCTAGATCCTACTAGTAGTCCTAACTTATGATATCATCTACTAGTAGTTCATATATATGTAGTTCTAACCATGTTTATAATTGGCATCTTTGCTCATCTATATGCTATGCTTGTATCTTGTCTCATACATGCTCAAGCTTGTTTCTGGAATTGCATATCTACTATCTTGAGTTGCTTGCATAACATTGTGATGCAGGGTATATAGATCTATATTATATGTAGAAATTGGAGTATTTTTTGGATTTTATGCATATTTTGCTCCAGTTTCAGTTTTTGGTGCAAGACTAGTGTTTTTCATGCAGAAAGGACCTTCTGAGCAAGGCTCATCGCTTTGCCATGCGCCTTGGCACTTTTTGGGCAAATTCTATCATCTTGAGTGTCAAAATTGCGATTTATTATTTTTCTGCAGCACCTTATCTTGCATTTTGGGTTGTTCAAGTATATGTTTTAACTTACTTTTCTTTCTATGCTTGGACAAGCCCTTATCTGTGTTCTTCTACTCTCCTTATATATATATGTGGTATCTCCTTTCTCTTTAACAAGTGATGTTTCTTATTTCTTCATAACCCCACTTTTTGAAATGACAAAGGGGGAGAAAGGTATGTGATCTTCTTTTAAAAGAGGAAGAAGACATGTCTTACATGAAGAGGAGAAGTCTGTCCACGTAAGTGGGAGAAGGTAAATGGGAGAAGACATATATGTATAGAACATATATGAGTAGAAGACATAGTATTTTATAAATGTTATGAAAGCTAACCATGAAGGAGAAATAACATCAATTGAGGGGGAGTATGACAACTCCATGCACATCAATTGAGGGGGGAGCATATGAGCTCAATCCTATTGAAACCCCTAGGTTTCTCTGATTGTATGATTTTGCTTGATAACTTTCAATATAATTATGAAATGGTTTGTCATCTTCAAAAAGGGGGAGAATGTTGACTCAAGGTCAATTAGGTCAATGATTGACTCACATCTAAATTGACTAAACCCGTGTTTTGATGATGACTAACCATTCCACATATTGGTGTCTAATGTCTCTACTTGAGTGATTTAAGATTAGGTATAGAGACACTCCAAATGCCCTAACTTGTGCATATCAAATTGGAGAAAAGACAAGTCAAAGTCAATACATGTGCACGTTTTTGTAACATGATGTAAATCCATTAGAATCATGTTGTAAATCACTTGTAATTAAGCTTAGAAAAAATCAGGAGCACTTAGATCAAATGTTTAAGCACTCAAAAGCCATTTTCCAAAATTCACATCAGGCTATTCATCGGTCGAGTTCTATGAGGTGCAAACTCGACCGATCTTGATTGGATCTTGAAAATGACTTTTGATTGGTCGAGTTTACACTACACAGAACTCGACCGATGGAGTAACTGACCAATTCGATTTTCATTGGTCGTTCGAGTTTCCCCAGGACAAACTCGACCGATGGTCTGAATATCGGCTTTGTCTTTTACTCTATCGGTCGAGTTACCCTTATAGAAACTCGACCAATTTCACTGTACGGAAAAGTGAAGAAAAATTCTTCTAGCCGTTGTGGAGTTGCAACAAGTGAAAATATATCAGTTGCAAGCCACAAAATGGCTAGTTTTCATTCTCAAGTGTTTCCAAAGGCTAAGAGGCATCCCCAGCTATAAATAGGACCCCTTGGGCTTCATTCCAAGGTTGAGCATTCAATGCAAACTCTATGTGAGGTTCCTATTATATACTTGAGTGCTTCCTACAACCTCTCTCTCTCTCTCTAAGCTTAATCACTTGCTAAATCCATTAGAGTGAGTAGGAAATCTGTAAGAGAGCTAGTCCTACATGTATATCTTGTGAGGCTCTCACTTCCCCCACCTCTCCTTTCTCTCATTCCAATCATGAAGATGAAGGTTCTCTCTCTTGGCTAAGAGAGGTGAAGAAGAATAAGGGAAGGCATCCCTTGGTGAAGATCAAGGTTGAAGACTTGGAGCTAGAGTGGGTAAGCCCTTGGTGAAGGCAGAAGACTCCTTGCTCAAGTGGGTAAGTCCTTGGTGGAAGCTTCTCCGAGTGAAGGTGAAGTCAAAGGCAGAAGATCCAAAAAGAGTGGATAATTCCTACAAGGCTGAAGACTTGTGTAAGAGTAGGTAAGTCCTTGGAAGAAGGCAGAAGACTTCTTTCAAAGTGGGTAAGTCCTTGGTAAGGTTGAAGATTCTTTGTATTGGATAGGTAAGTCCTTTGTTTGGTCATGTATTGTAAGTCTTATGAATGAATATAAGAATGCAATGGTTAGGAAATCCTAGAGGTTGACCTCTCTAGGTAAGTGGACTGACATACTTCTAGTTTGAAGTGTGGAACCACTCTAAATAGTTTGTCTACTTGTGTTTGCTCAATCTCTCTCATCCTTGCTATGCATGTTTTAGTTGCACACAAATTTCCTATTTAGCAACCTTATCTTGTGATATATCTTGAAGGTCTAATGAATTTTGTTTAAGTGCATTCAGCTCTATTCATCCCCCCTGTAGAGCATCTAATCACCCATCTAGGATCCAACAATTGGTATCAGAGCGGGTCTTCTCCAAGCATACTTCAACAAGTAGGAGAAGATGGGTGACTACCAAGGAGGGAGATACTTGATCAGTCTACCAATCTTTGATGGAAGCAATTTCCTCTATTAGAGAAGAAGGCTTCAATTCTACATCCAAGGATCAAGTCTTGAGATGTGGAAAATGGTGAACAGCCCATACATTCTACCAAAGACAAAGATTGAAGAATGGGATGAAACTACTCTAAGGAAAGCAACCTTGATTGCTAGAGCCATGCACATCCTCTATGCCTCCATGACCCCCACTGAGTTCAACCAGATTTCTTCACGTGAAACAGCCTATGAGGTATGGAGAAAGCTATGAATCACTTATGAAGGGACAGATCAAGTGAAGGAAAGCAAAGTCTAATGCTCAAAGGGCTGCTTGAGAACTTCAAGATGGGAAAGGAGGAGAGGATAGCCAATATGTACTCAAGGCTCAATACCATTGTGAATGGTCTTGCTGTTCTAGGACATCCTATGTCTAGTGGAGAGATCAACTCAAAGATCTTTAAAACTCTCCCCAAGAGGTGGGAACCCAATGTGACTTCCATTGAAGAAGCAAGGTCTCTTAGGGATATTCCTATTGAATAGCTCATTGGAAATCTACAAGCACATGAAGCCACACTTGACAAGAGGGAGGAAGTAGAAAGACAAGAAGAGAAAGAACTCAAGAGAATGAAGAAGGCTGAAATGAAGGCTCAAATAAGGGTTATTGTTGATCAAGCCTCTCCGTCCTATAAAGTTGAAGAAGATGTCATGTACTCTAAGGGTAGATTCTACAGAGGCAAGTCCTCCTCCATCCAGTGCTTCACATGTGGAAAGAATGGTCACTACAAGTAAGATTTCCCACAAGGCAAAAAGACCCATCTTCACAAGAAGAAGGAGAAATGGCACTCAAGCTCAAGTGTCTCCTCCAACTCAAGCTCAAGTGAAGATTCAAGTGAAGGATGAAGCTCAAGCTCTAGTGATGAAGGAGAATGCCATTTTGCTCTTATAGCATCAACAAGTGAGGACTCAAGTGAGGTAAATATAAACTCTTTAGATAAAGAATCTTTGATTGCTATTATTCATGATACATGTGCCTCTCTTAAGTCTTCTAAAAGGAAAAGGAAAAAGCTTATGCATATAGAACTAGATGACCTTGAACATCCTAATTATTGCTTGCTTGATGATAAAAATGCTTGTCTTAGCCAAGTAGACTCTCTTAAACTTGAAAATGCTAGTTTGCTTGATAAGATTAGATTTTTAGAAGCTCAACCTCTCATGCCTAGTTCTAATGAAGAGCATACTTTAATTATTGATTCTCTCATGCATGATATTGATGTTCTTAAATCTGAAAACAAGGACAAAGATATTTTTTTTTGCAAGAATTAGAAACAAAAAATGCCTCTTTGCTAGCTAAAATCAATGTGCATGAATCTTGTTCTAGTTCTACTAGTAGAGAGAATGATGTTGTTGCTCTTCATATTTATAGAGATTCTTATTTAACTAAAGCTCTTTGCTTATAAAATGATCTTTTGCATGCTAGAGATAATATCAATCATTTGTCTTCTACTATTACTTCTCTTAAGCATGATAATGATAGTTTGAGATCTTCTTTGCAAAGATTCTTAGTTGGTAAGAAGAGCCTTAATGACATCCTACACCATTCTACTAAACAAATTGGTAGATATGGTTTAGGATATGATAGTAGTCAAAGGAATAACAAAGATAAAGGACCTCCAATCTTCCATGGAGAATCCTCTAGTTCCAAGACTATGGGCACATGCAACTATTGCAATGAAATTGGTCATTATTCTACTTGTTGTCCTTTTAGGAAAGCACCCAAGAGCAATAGAACTTGGGTTGCTAAGCTAACCCCTCCGGACATAAAAATATGATTGGGGATAATTTCATATTTCTTCTTGTAGGTACTTGCAAATGGATTGACTTGAGCTATTGAATTGCAAATTAACTTCTCAATCCACATGAAAGAAGAAAGGTGAGATGTGTAGAGGGTGACAACAAATGGAAAAAGGAATGGTAAGCTCAAAGGTAATGTTTCTCTTGCTTATAACCATTTCTAACTTGTTTTTGTCAAGTTAGTGTGCACTATACATATGGTTTTTGAGTCAAAAGTGGTATTTTGTGTTTCTCTTCACACTCTTGCTCAAAAATTGTTTCTAATGCTTCTATATTGCATTACTAACTTTCTTAGACATGTTTGTATATGGTTTGTATATTTAGCATGCCTTTAAATATGTTTTTATGAAATATATGTGCTTTTTGACAGCTGCTCTGTCGGTCGAGTTTACCCTATTTGAAACTCGACCGATAGGCAGCAATGTGTGTTGCCAATAGCTGTCATCGGTCGAGTTGTCAATGTACAGAACTCGACCGATAACAATGTGCACAGAATATATAGTTGGCTTATTGGATGAGAATTTCCCTCTCAACTAGATTTTCTCAACCAAATAGCCTTATTCTTTGGCACTCTTTTAGTACCTTTATATATGCATATTTCCATGTTCTAAATTGCCTATCTTGCCTACAACTCTATCTCTCTCAATGCTTTAAATTGGTATATCTATATCTTGCAAATTACTTGCTTTGAGTTGTTTTGCAGGTTTTAATGATGACCTCTTTGGATCTCTTGGTTGTGTCTTAAATTACTTCCATTGTACTCTAACTTGCTACATCTATCTAGGTGTATATCTTGTGTTGATACAATCTTGAGGTTCTTAGTGGTGATCATCTTTTGGTAATGATGCATATTTGGATGTGAGTTATATCCTTTCATGCTTCTAAAATTGCTTATCTCTTTGTTTGGATATATCTCTACATCTATTCATAGATTGCTTTATCTTGTGTATCTTTTGGTATCTCTTGCTATGATCTAGATCCTACTAGTAGTCCTAACTTGTGATATCATCTACTAGTAGTTCATATACATGTAGTTCTAACCTTGTTTATAATTGGCATCTTTGCTCATCTATATGCTATGCTTGTATCTTGTCTCATACATGCTCAAGCTTGTTCCTTGAATTGCATATCTACTATCTTGAGTTGCTTGCATAACATTGTGATGTAGGGTAAATAGATCTACATTATATGTAGAAATTGGAGTGTTTTTTGGATTTTATGCAGATTTTGCTCCAGTTTCAGTTTTTGGTGCAAAACTAGTGTTTTTCATGCATAAATGACCTTCTGAGTAAGGCTCATCACTTTGCCATGAGCCCTGGCACTTTTTGGGAAAATTCTATCATTTTGAGGGTCAAAATTGTGATTTATTATTTTTTTGCAGCACCTTATCTTGCATTTTGAGTTGTTCAAGTATATGCTTTAACTTGCTTTTCTTTCTATGCTTGGACAAGCCCCTATATGTGCTCTTCGACTCTCCTTATATATGTGTGTGGTATCTCCTTTCTCTTTAACAAGTGATGTTTCTTATTTCTTCATAACCCCACTTTTTAAAATGACAAAGGGGGAGAAAGGTATGTGATCTTCTTTTAAAAGAGGAAGAAGACATGTCTTACATGAAGAGGAGAAGTATGTCCATGTAAGAGGGAGAAGGTAAATGGGAGAAGACATATATGTATAGAACATATATGAGTAGATGACATAGTATTCTATGAATGTTATGAAACTAACCATGCAGGAGAAATAGCATCAATTGAAGGGGAGTATGACAACTCCATGCACATCAATTGAGGGGGAGCATATGAGCTCAATCCTATTGAAACCCCTAGGTTTCTCCAAAGGTATGGTTTTACTTGAAAGCTTTCAATACATTTATGGAATGGTTTGTCATCTTCAAAAAGGGGGAGAATGTTGACTCAAGGTCAATTAGGTCAATGATTGACTCATGTCTAAATTGACTAAACCTGTGTTTTGATGATGACTAACCATTCCACATATTGGTGTCTAATATCTCTACTTGAGTGATTTCAGATTAGGTATAGACACACTCCAAATGCCCTAACTTGCTCATATCAAATTGGAGAAAAGACAAGTCAAAGTCAATACAAGCGCATGTTTTTGTAATATGATGTAAATCCATTAGAATCATGTTGTAAATCACTTGTAATGATTGTATGACTTGTAATTAAGCTTAGAAAAAATCAGGAGCACATAGATCGAATGTTTAAACACTCAAAAGCCATATTTCAAAATTCACATCAGGTTGTTCATTGGTCGAGTTCTGTGAGGAGCAATTAGGTCTACTTACTTTTGGGGCACGACGTCGTATGAGGCGGCTTGCATCATTAGACATGGGGAGAATAATTGCGAAGGGAGATAGTATTTCCATATATTCTAGAGATAGCAGCCTTCACGGGTGGCTTGTTAATGGTAAAAGAAGCGATCTGCTTGCTGTTGTAGGTGATTTATTACTTTATTCTTTTATTGTATGTGGACATTGCTATGATATTTGCCTACAAGGTATTGGGAGAGTATTGAGTAGTCCATAATTAAAAAAGAATCCAGTCTTATATTTGGATTGTTTTCAAAAACTCAAACTTGGATTAATGTAGTAACTGGGTTGTTACTTGAAGTTCTTAGACAGGTGGGGCATGAGTGATATGGCATCAAGGGACCCCTGAGTGGATGATGAGGGGTTGAATGCTAATGATTTTGACACTGAGGTGGTTGTTGGGTACTTGGGTTTATGGGGTTTGGGAGTGAGGGAAGATTGAATTTATATTAAAACTATGTCTTTTGCTATCTGACACATGCCCCCTGTGTCCTGAATTTCATATTGGCTATCTTTCAAATGTATTGCTAAACGGGCTAATATTCCACCATTTATTCCACATCTTGCAATACTAAAGAACGACTTGCTGTGCAGGGCTCTAAAGCTATCCCGTCATTGCTGAAAAATTATCTGTTCTTTTGTCCGCATTTTTTTAACACTAAAATATTATTTCAGTACAGTGAGCCTTGCTACATGGCACTATACTAAACATCAATAAGGAACTATTGGTTCATTTCATTATATTATCCTTAACATTGTGGTGGCAGAATAAATTGACAAGAAAGACAATTCTTGGAAGATAGATAGGTTGAGGATTGATATGTGGACTGGTCCATCAATCATTATAGCACATCATAGCCTGTTTACCTTGGGACATCTTATTCATTTCACATTGTTTCTTATTAAATAAATTTCAAATGAATACTTAAATCCACACAGTTATGGTCTTTATACTATCTCACATACTATCACATCCTCCCCTATTTGTTGTTAATTTTTGTTGTGCACTATGGTGCATAAGTGCTTGCAAGATCATGAAAGTTGAGGGTCAGTTCTTTACCCAGTAACTTCCTCATTCAATCAATTTATTTGGTGGATAAATAAGATTTAACACATTTTTTGAGATGTGAAGCACATGTTCCTCAGATTGTGCAAAACCTTTTTTTGTTGGTAAAAACTCGTGTTGCTTTTTTTTTTCTTTAGTGTCTGTACAATGCATTCTACCCTCAACTGAAGGTAGAGAAAAACTAAGAAAGCTATACAGCTGCATACAGAAGAATAAAAAATGATGCGGTAGAAAGAACAACCTCTATAGAAATATCTGTCTTCACCAGATCCAACTTCAAAGCAGCAGGCAGATGATGACAAGCAACCAACAAAAAAGAAGACCAGAACAAAGCTTCATCAAACCAGCTAAACTCAACCATCACAGCTGTGAGAGTCAGCTATGAGAGGGGAGCATTAAACCCGTAAAGGAAAAAGGAAACTCATCCATCACAGGAGCACAAAAGACTTGACCATCACTGCATACAGCAGAGAGAGAGGAGCAAAACACCAACCAGGAGACTAAACCATACCCAAACCCACTACAACCACCATGCAACCTTCTCTAGATAGGATCATATATAACAGGAAAACTCGGGAAAGGATCCCAGGAATAGATCACTTCATGGCACCTTCCAAAAGAAAAGCATAACACAGTCACAACTGCACATCACACTAGAGAGAGGGGATCCAAGACCAACAGCACAGCAGAGAGAGAAGAACTCCAAACCCACTAAGAAACGAGATAGACCATCACAGGCAGCTACTAGAGAAATTTCAACCAGAGCTAGAGCTTCATCGAACCAGATAAACTCCACCATCACAACTGTGAGAAGGGAGCCAAGACCATCAACAGACAGCTGTGAGAGGGGAGCATCAACCCCATAACAGAAAATGGGACTCAACCATCACAGGGGCTCAAGAAGACTCGACCATCGCTGCAAACAGCAGAGAGAGGGGAGCAAAAACCCAACCAGGGAGACGAAGCCATACCCATAACCATATACAATCAAAGAAGATTGTGCGAAACTTGAGAAGCAAAATAAACTATTTTGTTTTCATTACACGCCACGGGATTCACACTATAGTTTGCTATGACTTTTTGTGCTCACATGAAACATTTCTTCCTGAAATTCTTTAATGATTGTTTCTTTACTAATCTATATACTTTGCAACTGAATCCCTTATATTCTCTTTTGTCATCATTGATGTAGGTGTGACACAATGCTTAGGGGAGCTCTACCACTTTTTCGGTCGAAGAATCACCTCAGGCTTGACTGAAACTACAAGCATTGTTGCAAGAACTCGACCAATGGAGTAACTGACCAATTCGATTTTCATTGGCCGGTCGAGTTTTCCCAGGACAAACTCGACCGATGGTCTGAATATCAGCTTTGTCTTTTACTCTATCGGTCGAGTTACCCTTATAGAAACTCGACCGATTGTACTGTACGGAAAAGTGCAGAAAAGTGCTTCTAGCCGTTGTGGAGTTGCAACAAGTGAAAATACATCTGTTGCAAGCCACAAAATGGCTAGTTTTCATTCTCAAGTGTTCCCAAAGGCTAAGAGGCATCCCCATCTATAAATAGGACCCCTTGGGCTTCATTCCAAGGTTGAGCATTCAATGCAAACTCTATGTGAGGTTCCTATTTTATAGTTGAGTGCTTCCTACAACCTCTCGCTCTAAGCTTAATCACTTACTACATCCATTAGAGTGAGTAGGAAATATGTAAGAGAGCTAGTCCTACATGTATATCTTGTGAGACTCTCACTTCCCCCACCTCTCCTTTCTCTCATTCCAATCATGAAGATGAAGGTTCTCTCTCTTAGCTAAGAGAGATAAAGAAGAACAAGGGAAGGTGTCCCTTGGTGAAGATCAAGGCTGAAGACTTGGAGCTAGAGTGGGTAAGCCCTTGGTGAAGGCAGAAGACTCCTTGCTCAAGTGGGTAAGTCCTTGGTGGAAGCTTCTCCGAGTGAAGGTGAAGTCAAAGGCGGAAGATCCAAGAAGAGTGGGTAATTCCTACAAGGCTGAAGACTTATGCAAGAGTAGGTAAGTCCTTGGAAGAAGGCGAAAGACTCCTTGCAAAGTGGGTAAGTCCTTGGTAAGGTTGAAGACTCCTTGTATTAGATAGGTAAGTCCTTTGTTTGGTCATGTATTGTAAGTCTTATGAATGAATATAAGAATGCAATGGTTAGGAAATCCTAGAGGTTGACCTATCTAGGTAAGTGGACTGACATACTTCTAGTTTGAAGTGTGAAACCACTCTAAATAGTTTGTCTACTTGTGTTTGCTCAATCTCTCTCATCCTTGCTATGTATGTTTTAGTTGCACATAAATTTCCTATTTAGCAACCTTATCTTGTGATATATCTTAAAGGTCTAATGAATTTTGTTTAAGTGCATTCAACTCTATTCACCCCCCTGTAGAGCATCTAATCACCCATCTAGGATCCAATAGGTTGGAGAAGTTGAGAACCAAAATTGGGTGTACATGGGCCATTTGGGTCTATGCTGAAATAGGGATAGATTATGAGGCCATATAGTTGAGCCTTAACCAGGATGTCAAGTGTCTAAGTGGGAGAGATTGTAACGTCCCACGATTTGAATTCTCAGATACAATGATCTTAAAAGGAATGATTGGACTACCTATATCACCAAGGTGCACCTCCTTTGTAGGGATCCCAACACTAAAGAACTCTGTGGTTAATCGTTCTCAACCCAGAGTAGTACTAGGATGGGTGACCAATATGGAATTTTACCCCGGCTTGCGCGGGAGTGAGGACAAAACACGTAGTTAAGACTAGTGGTGGTATGTGGGGCCACTCATCATTCCTGAAATTCTACTAGAGCCTTAGACAGTGGGCAATTGCATTATAGTGTAAGTCGTGATGAAAAAGTTGAAAGAAGGGAATACATCTTTTTGGTGGTCTACCATGTAAAGTAGTGTGTGGATGGAATGGATGGCTTGAAAATAGAAAACATAATCCAAGTCAATAATGCAAAAGAAAAAAGATGATCTAACTATAAGGAGGATGGAATGAGAAATGAATGTGTCCTACTACTATGTTTGGTGGAATGATGAGTCTTGTAGATGCCTTATCCTAATGATGAGTGAAGGTGGAAGGTGACTTAAGATAGAATGAAAAAATCTTATTCCTTATACAAGAGAGATGGTATGTCTTCGTTCATCTTTTTTTCCTCCATTCTCCTTTTTCTTTCTTGTCTTTTCTTTACATGTTGGAAAGGGCTCTCGACCACGACTACCAGTGCAATGGTGGCTCCATCAACTAAGATAGTCCTTTCCAACATGCTTGGACCGCATGGCTCAAAGATTGGCATGCCACAGACCTAAATGGGCTCCACCTATTGGAGGGGAGTTTTCTCTGACACCATTTTCTTATGCCTGGACCCACTGTCCAAGTCTCTGGTAGAGTTTCAGGAATGATGACTGGCCCCACAGACTACCACTAGTCTTAATTGTGTGCTTTGTCCTCACTCACGTGCAAGCTGGTATAAACTACCCAACTGGTCACCCATATTAGTACTTCTTCAGGCTGAGCATACTTAACCGCATAAATTTTAGTGTTGGGCTCCCTAAAAAAGATGTGCACCTTGGTGATATGGATAGTCCAATCATTCCTTTTAAGATTATTTTATCCAAGGCCTCAACTCCTGGGACGTTACATACACTTTCCATGATATATCCATGCTTTGTCTTACTTATGTGTTGAGCAGTCTAATTTCAACATTTTATTTTTTGTATTTGGTTGTTTATATAGTAGTTGTTTAGTAAGTGGTTAGAGATGACCAGTCTGGGACCATAAAGTTGAGGATAAATCGAATGATTTAGCTCATATATGTGTCTCTCTTTTGATTTTTTTTCAACTAAATCTAAAGTAGCGTTGCTCGAGGGTCAACAACATTCAAGCTTAGGAGGTTTTGATGCACACGATTTATCTACCGAAATAGGGGCTTATACACACATGGTTTAAGGACCATTTCTTTTATATTCTTGTGTTTAATGAATTTTTTTCCTAAATTTCCTAAAATATCCATTATATTATCCATTTTGCATGTATTTAGGCCGAAATAATATTTTATTATTTGCCTAATATACTACTACTTAAATTATAACCTTGAATGAGTCAGAATAGAGAAGAGTTGATACCACTAACTTATGTTGGTGGCACCGACATGAATAGGATGTGGACCAAAAACAAAATAGGAAGGATCGATAAGAAAGGAGGGTAAGAGTCTGAAAAAACATCTCCATGCCATCTAAAACAAGTGAGTGTCACTGAGATTTAAAACTCTATAGCACAATAAAGAGGAGAAGTCGGTGGCACTGATTTTAGTCATTGACACCAAAATTTATCTCATGACCTTGATCAGGATAAGGAACATTCGTTGATCCACAACTAGGTGATCCCTTAATTCTCCCTATATAAATAAAAGGGGAGCAACCAATTAGAGGATCTCATTCGGTAACTTCTCACACACCATTCTAGAGCAGAGGCATACTACAATGAGGCCATCCCAATTATTGTCACTGGAGGAACAAAAGTGTAAGAAGGAGGAGGCGAAGAGTCAAGACCCACTTTTTAGGACTTCTTTATGACTCTTTTTTCATTCCTCCCTTCTTTTGATTCTTTGTTGAGAATGAGGGGCCAAACCTCATTTGTTAGGACTTGGGAATATCCTAGTGTTAGCTTTGACATGTTAATATCTTGATTCAATATAATCTTTTACTTCTGATTTTTATAACAAAAAAGGTTTACTATCTTATTTATGTATGATCATCATAAATTTGTAATGGATTATTAACTACTATAAAAGTGGGGTTAATAATTTGAAAAATTGTTTCACACTTCTAATTGATCAGTTTAAGTTTGTAATGGGTTGTTAACTATTGTGAAAGGGGGGTTAACAATATGAAAAGTTGCTATCATCACAGTCAATAACACACTACAAAAGTAGGCTTACCATTGTGAAGTAAATATCCAAAGATAACCATTATTGTTTATCCCTTATGTTGATGTTGCGTAGTGGATAAATAAGTAGGCTAAAAATTATGTTATGTTGTAAAAGTGGGTAGTACAATCTACACATATTAAATACAAAGAAGCAAAATAATGTTATGTTGATATGATACAATGCATGTATAGGTTGACACTATGGTGAAAATGGTTTTCTAAGGAATCTATCCATTTGATCTTTCATCAAATTTACTTTCTGCATTTCTGGTTTAAATCACCAAATCAACTCTTGTATTTTGATTAGCTGATCTATTTTAGCTAGTGATATTTTTTAGTTGCCCCAATTCTTCGAGTTTGATGTTTGGATTGAGCCCCTTTACTACTCTGACACATACATTTGTGTTTAATACACAAACTTAAGTTGTGTCAGTGCCTTTGTTTGAATTACGAATCTCTATGTTGCATACCATAATGCCTATATTGTTGTAATTTTATATTTTTGTATCGAGCCGATATATCGGTAGTGTTTTGTTCTTCCTACCATGCTTTTATACCAGTAGTGCTTTATTTTTATGTTGTCCTTTACATAATCATTAATCTACATTGCTTATGCTTTTCTACCCGAACCACTCTGATGATCCTTTTATGGGTTGGCATGAGGGGGAGAATAGAGGAAGATGAGTTGAGGGACGAGATGGATGAGAGAAGATGAAGAGAAGAAGCCATGTCATCTGACCATGTTGTCTAGTTTCCGCATACTATGTGTGTTTTATTGACACTTGCCATGGTACATCTTTCTTATGTCCGTGTATATCTAACACATGCCCACCTACTACAGTGCAATATTCATGTAGGTGCTCTTATGCCAACATCTATGCATTATTCTGATCTGTTGGTGCTTCATTTAGAAAACTAATTCGATAACAATGACAACTCAAGAATTTTGCAAATATCTTCCATCATCTATTGTGTCCTAGATGCTTGTCAAAGTTTCAACAAATGATTTGTGATTTCTTCCACTAGTTGGGTGATTATAAAGTTTAAGGTGAGTCCATTCTGCTATTATTGCTTATGTATTAATCTTATCTTTATCAAGGGGAGAAGACATGTTTGTTGCTATGTGCTATTTTCTTCAAGGGGAGTGTTTGAGTCTTCAATTATTGTATAACATGATTTAGTGTGAGATTATTTCTTGGTAGGGAATTCCTATATGAGCTCTTTTATATTTTTCATGTATTGGCAAGCTGGACATGTGTTTCATCCATGCTCCAACTTGAGGAGGAGTATACTATTTATTAGTTGTATATGTATGTGGGCCTAATTGTCTAGGTTTATTAGGGTTAAGTTTGTTTCCTTGTACATACATCCTCTGTTATATTGGAGGAGAGTTGGTTGTATATTCATGAGGAATATCTCATTAGCCCCCATCTTATTTTCCACAACTTCTTGTGGTGACTTACACTCTATTTATTTAATAATATTTGCTTGAAACTTATTTCAATTATTATGCTAGAGTGTTTAAAGCCTCATATGACATTATGGATCTCTCCTCCCTAAAACACTTTTGTCTATGGTAGACAAATTTTTGAAAACATCATTCTTGTAATAGAACTATAACATCTCAATTTTTACAACTAGTTTAAACCTTCAGATAATAGTTTTTCTTAAATAAAGATAGCTAAGGGGTTTAATGTAAAAAGGTCATGAAATAATATTCTTTATAGAATAATCAAAAGGAAACTCAAAATACATTTTCTCTTTCATATATACCATAATGTTTTTCTAATAATTCAAAAGGACAGTTTCCTTTCTTTCTCTCTCCTATCCCTTAGAATGTTTAATTGAAGTGAAAGAGAAATGTAAAATAATTTGAAAATTAAAAATATATAATGGTTTGAATAGGAAGTTTCCTTTTCCTTTTAAATAGTTTTTAATATAAATAAGTTTATTCTCTTTTTTTATCTCCTCTGAGATAGTTTCTCCAAAAGGCATAAAAAGATATAAAAGTGGATAATTATTTCTCATCTCATTTTTAGACTCAAAGAAATAACTAAGAAAAGTCATTTTGCTTTGTTTCATCTTTAATGCATATAAATTAAGATAATTGCATGTAATGAATTAATGGACAATATGTTTTCAAAATGAAAATATTTTTGACTAGGAAGAATCTAGACAACCTAATTAACTTTTGGTTCAGATTTGGAACCAATTCAAATTTGTTTAACCACTCAAATAAATATCAATACGATGTCAATCCATTTAAAGGATGCAAAATCAAAATAATATAAACAATGATTATTTTTTGGTCAAAATGAACCAATTTGGAACCATATATTAAAAGTGAGGTAGAAGGAAAGCTAGAAGGAGAGTTTTCACTATTTTCTTTTAACGTTCAAATGTTTGAATAATTGAATACAATGTGATCAAATATACAAGACAATATATTAATTGGACATTATAGAAAAGTGAAGCTTTTGACCTATCACCTTCCTAACACAACTAGGAATCATGATATGAAAAAGGAGATGTAATTATGGGTGATAAGATGTTATGTAAGTCCGAAATGAAATTGATGTATTTAATCTGGACATGTAAAAATGGTATATTGTTCCATAATCATGACATCATTTCGAACAAATATGAATTATATGGGAGTGAATAACTTTATTCAACAATATTTATGCTAAACATTGAAAACCACATTTTATATTCTTTCTATACATTTAGTGCATGTAGATATTAATTAAAGTTTTTTTTCTTTTTCCTCCCTTTTATGATTTCTAAAATGAAATAATGTGTCTTGATTTTAGTTACATGTCAATAATTGATCATTTGATCAAGACATTATGTATTTGTGAAAGTAATGATACTATTCTTTCACTCTTCTCTCTCTTTCTTTGTGATGAAAAAAAAGAAGATAATCATATTTTAGTTAGTGACATAACTTGAATTTCTCAAACATAGTAATAAAGGCTTTCCTTGTCCTTGTACACAATAAACAAATAAAAGGAAATGACAATGCTTTATCTCTTCTTTTCTCTTTCCTACTCTTTCGAATGTTTAAAAGAGATAAAGTGAAAGTAATATGCCTTGAATTTTGAGGATGTGAAATAATTTCTTAAATAAGAAATTGTTATAATGCTTTTCTTTTTACATACTTTTAACATAAAGAATAAATAACATTATTCTCTACATTTTGTCCCCCTTACTCCTTGGGATACAAAGAAGATATAAAGTGAAGGATCAATGACACGAAACTTTGAACATATGAAATTACTTATTTGATGTATATAAGTAGTCACATCCCCTTTCTTTTTCCTCTCGCCTAAAACACAACTCCTTCAAAAGATATTGAAGGATAATAAGGGGAAGTCACCAAAAAGAGATAAATTCCATGACGACATATTTGGACTATAGTAATTAACAAATGGAAAGACGTTTCACCTTATATTATCTATTAATACATTTAAATAAAGATAATGACCAATGTGGAATTCATGGATAAAAGATATTCAAAATTTAAATTCAATTGGATGAGAAGATTCTAGACCCATAAAATCTATAAAAGAGACCTTCCTCGTGATCCTAAGATACCCAGTAAGAAGAACTCTAGCCCCCATACTTCACAAATCCCATCCAAGCATTGCTTCCTACTCGACCAACATCATCAACCAAGTCAGAGTTCGTCAGCGGACTTCAAACCTTCAAGACGACCTTCGATGCATGGGAACTCCTCAACAAGTTGTTAGAGATTTTGTGTGAAAATTCTATACAACCTTCTATCCTAGTGTTTAGAGTTTCTGCAACTTAAGAAGAGTAAGTAGGGCCTTTCTTTAGAGAAGTTAAGCTGACCATGCTTCTTGGAAAAATAAAAAAATAGTTTTGATTGAATGTTTTACCTTTATAATTATGAAAAATATTATATTTCATGAAATTATGAACGCTTTCTCAATTGACAACTTGTATAGATATCACTGTATGACTGATTGCTTATGGTCTATTGTATAACCCTTACTAAGACTAGGGTTTCTGATTAATGCATTATGCTCAAGAAGGTAGAACTCCCATTATGACATTATGAGGCAGAAAAACCATTATGGTATAAGGGGAGAAATCCCATTATGGAATAAGAGGGAGAAATCCCGTTGTGGTCAAGATCAAGATTAAATACACTAATAATTAAGTCAATTTCTAAGATTATGTACAAAATTAAGAAATTGGCTAGTTTATATGCACATGGATCATTAACCTTTAGGTTATTATGGGCTTTCCTAGCATTGTGGGCTTTCCTAGAAATCATGGGATCCTATGAGGCATTAAGAGAGGGAACATATATTAACTTATCCAATTCATCATGTTTAAAATAATTCAAATAATGTTTAAATTAATCCATGGTCAAGTTCATGTCAAGTTTATTTCATGCTAAGTTTTTATTTAATTTCTATTTTATAAAGTGGATGTTGTTGTTGTTTTGCATGCCCGAGGAGCGACGTCTCTAGGATTTAGAGCAAGTTACGAATAGAAGAACAACAAGGACTGCAAGATTTTTAAGCTTAGCTCGATGGATTCCATCTACCAAGCCGATCTAATCCATTAGATGTCTTTTATATCATGCCTTAGTTTTATTAGCCAAATATTGGCTCAGTAGATTTAATTTTCAAGATGAACAAGTTGTATTAATCCTATGTATGAATCACTTAATATAATACATGGTGTTTCATTTAATCTATTTTGCAATGACTATCATTTTTGTGACATAGCCCCTAGAGAATCGTGCTTCCGCTTAGTAATTTGTATAATTTAAAAGTGGGAGTGTTATAAGAACTTATACACAACATGAGATATCATAATCAACACACTACATGGCTATTAAAGTGGACATCTCAAAAGCTTATGATCCAATAATATTGGAAATGTATTATGGATATTATTACTCAATAAGGTCTTCTAAATACAATCATGAACTATATCATGAATTTTGTTATCGGTGGTCATATTAGCATTCTATCCAATGGGGGCAAATGGAAAAGTTTTGAACCTAATGGAAGCCTTTGAAAAGAAGATATGTGTCTTCCTATTTGTTTGTGATGTGTTTAAATAGACTATGTAAAGTAACATATGTAAGAAGTGTGAGCAATGTACTTGAAGATCAATTAATTAATCACAACAAGGGCCTTCAACATGTTGCACATGCTAATGATATCATACTTTCTGCCAAGGTTGATATCAGTCACATTGATATTATTATGAAGTGTTTTCAATTATTTGAAGATGCATCTGGCCAATCCATTTCTACATAAAGAAGTTTTGTATATTCCTCTACTTTTGTGCCTACTACAACTAAGAAAACAATATCTAGACAAGATGTTATGGACATGACACCTATCCTAGGTAAATACCTAGGTGAACCTATTTTGCATGATATAATTACAAAAGCTACTTACAAAAATAACTTAGACAAAATACAAACAATGCTGAGTGGTTGAGAAACACAATCTCTCTTTGTCGTTACGTATTTATCTTGCTATATTGGTGTTGACTCTAATTCCTAAATATACATTGCAAACAAATACTCTTTCTGTTATTCAATTTAAAAGGATTGCAAAGACGATACGACACTTCATATGCTAGAAAGTACCTTCACAATCACCTCTCTACATACTGTCTTAGAGTTAGTTGGTTGCAAATAATGTAATTGTGGTATTGGAATAGCTTTAATGGTTCGATGAAATATGGTGTTTCCAACATGCCTAGATCGCATGGCTCAAAGACTGGCATGCCACAGACCTAAATGGGCTCCACCTACTGGAGGGGAGTTGCCTCTAACACCATTTTCTTATGCCTGGACCCACTGTCCAAGTCTCTGGTAGAGTTTCAGGAATGATGACTGGCCCTACAGACTACCACTAGTCTTAACTGTATACTTTGTCCTCACTCACGTGCAAGCTGGTGTAAACTACCCGACTGGTCACCCATATTAGTACTTCTTCAGGATGAGCACACTTAACCGCATAAATCTTTAGTGTTGGGCTCCTTAAAAAAGATGTGCACCTTGGTGATATGGATAGTCCAATCATTCCTTTTAAGATTATTTTATCCAAGGCCTCAACTCTTGGGACGTTACATACACTTTCCATGATATATCCATGCTTTGTCTTACTTATGTGTTGAGCAGTCTAATTTTAACATTTTATTTTTTGTATTTAGTTGTTTATATAGTAGTTGTTTAGTAAGTGGTTAGAGATGACCAGTCTGGGACCATAAAGTTGAGGATAAATAGAATGATTTATCTCATATATGTGTCTCTCTTTTGATTTTTTCAACTAAATCCAAAGTAGCGTTGCTCGAGGGTCAACAACATTCAAGCTTAGGAGGTTTTGAGGCACACGATTTCTCTACCAAAATTGGGGCTTATACACACATGGTTTAAGGACCATTTCTTTTATATTCTTGTGTTTAATGAATTTTTTGCCTAAATTTCCTAAAATATCCATTGTATTATCCATTTTGCATGTATTTAGGCCGAAATAATATTCTATTATTTGCCTAATATACTGCTACTTAAATTATAACCTTGAATGAGTCAGAATAGAGAAGAGTTGATACCACTAACTTATGTGGGTGGCATCGACATGAATAGGATGTGGACCAAAAACAAAATACGAAGGATCGAGAAGAAAGGAGGGGAAGAGTCTGAAAAAACATCTCCATGCCATCTAAAACAAGTGAGTGTCACTGAGATTTAAAACTCTATAGCACAATAAAGAGGAGAAGTTGATGGCACTGATTTTAGTCATTAACACCAAAATTTATCTGATGACCTTGATCAGGATAAGGCACATTCATTGATCCACAACTAGGTGATGCCTTAATTCTCCTTATATTAATAAAAGGGGAGCAACCAATTAGAGGATCTCATTCGGTAACTTCTCACACACCATTCTAGAGCAGAGGCATACTACAATGAGGCCATCCCAATTATTGTCACTGGAGGAACAAAAGTGTAAGAAGGAGGAGGCGAAGAGTCAAGACCCACTTTTTAGGACTTCTTTATGACTCTTTTTTCATTCCTCCCTTCTTTTGATTCTTTGTTGAGAATGAGGGGCCAAACCTCATTTGTTAGGACTTGGGAATATCCTAGTGTTAGCTTTGACATGTTAATATCTTGATTCAATATAATCTTTTACTTCTGATTTTTATAACAAAAAAGGTTTACTGTCTTATTTATGTATGATCATCATAAATTTGTAATGGATTATTAACTACTATAAAAGTGGGGTTAACAATTTGAAAAAATGTTTCACACTTCTAATTGATCAGTTTAAGTTTGTAATGGGTTGTTAACTATTGTGAAAGCGGGGTTAACAATATGAAAAGTTGCTATCATCACAATCAATAACACACTACAAAAATAGGCTTACCATTGTGAAGTAAATATCCAAAGATAGCCATTATTGTTTATCCCTTATGTTGATGTTGCGTAGTGGATAAATAAGTAGGCTAAAAAATATGTTATGTTGTAAAAGTGGGTAGTACAATCTACACATACTAAATACAAAGAAGCAAAATAATGTTATGTTGATATGATACAATGCATGTATAGGTTGACACTATGGTGAAAATGGTTTTCTAAGGAATCTATCCATTTGATCTTTCATCAAATTTACTTTCTGCATTTCTGGTTTTAATCACCAAATCAACTCTTGTATTTCGATTAGCTGATATATTTTAGCTAGTAATATTTTTTAGCTGCCCCAATTCTCCGAGTTTGATGTTTGGATTGAGCCCCTTTACTACTCTGACACGTACATTTGTGTTTAATACACAAATTTAAGTTGTGTCAGTGCCTTTGTTTGAATTAGGGATCTCTATGTTGCATACCATAATACCTATATTGTTGTAATTTTATATTTTCGTATCGAGCCGATATATCGGTAGTGTTTTGTTCTTCCTACCATGCTTTTATACCAGTAGTGCTTTATTTTTATGTTGTCCTTTACATAATCATTAATCTACATTGCTTATGCTTTTCTACCCGAACCACTCTAATGATCCTTTTATGGGTTGGTGTGAGGGGGAGAATAGAGGAAGATGAGTTGAGGGACGAGATGGATGAGAGAAGATGAAGAGAAGAAGCCATGTCATCCGACCATGTTGTCTAGTTTCCGCATACTATGTGTGTTTTATTAACACTTGCCATGGTACATCTTTCTTATGTCCGTGTATATCTAACACATGCCCACCTACTACAGTGCAATATTCATGTAGGTGCTCTTATGCAAACATCTATGCATTATTCTGATCTGTTGGTGCTTCATTTAGAAAACTAATTCGATAACAATGACAACTCAGGAATTCTGCAAATATCTTCCATCATCTATTGTGTCCTAGATGCTTGTCAAAGTTTCAACAAATGATTTGCGATTTCTTCAACTAGTTGGGTGATTATAAATTTTAAGGTGAGTCCATTCTACTGTTATTGCTTCTGTATTAATCTTATCTTTATCAAGGGGAGAAGACATGTTGGTTGCTATGTGCTATTTTCTTCAAGGGGAGTTTTTGAGTCTTCAATTATTGTATAACATGATTTAGCGTGAGATTATTTCTTGGTAGGGAATTCCTATATGAGCTCTTTTATATTTTCCATGTATTGGCAAGCTGGGCATGTGTTTCACCCATGCTCCAACTTGAGGAGGAGTATACTATTTATTAGTTGTATGTGTATGTGGGCCTAATTGTCTAGGTTCATTAGTGTTAAGTTTGTTTCCTTGTACATACATCCTCTGTTATATAGGAGGAGAGTTTGTTGTATATTCATGAGGAATATCTCATTAGCCCCCATCTTATTTTCCACAACTTCTTATGGTGACTTACACTCTATTTATTTAATAATATTTGCTTGAAACTTATTTCAATGATTATGGTAGAGTGTTTAAAGCCTCATATGACATTATGGATCTCTCCTCGCTAAAACACTTTTGTCTATGGTAGACAATTTTTTGACAACATCATTCTTGTAATAGAACTATAACATCTCAATTTTTACAACTAGTTTAAACCTTCAGATAATAGTTTTTCTTAAATAAAGATAGCTAAGGGGTTTAATGTAAAAAGGTCATGAAATAATATTCTTTATAGAATAATCAAAAGGAAACTCAAAATACATTTTCTCTTTCATATATACCATAATGTTTTTCTAATAATTCAAAAGGACAATTTCCTTTCTTTCTCTCTCCTATCCCTTAGGATGTTTAATTGAAGTGAAAGAGAAATGTAAAATAATTTGAAATTTGAAAATATATAATGATTTGAACAAGAAGTTTCCTTTTCCTTTTAAATCGTTTTTAAGATAAATAAGTCTATTCTCTTTTTTTATCTCCTCCGAGATAGTTTCTCCAAAAGGGATAAAAAGATATAAAAGTGGACAATTATTTCTCATCTCATTTTTAGACTCGAAGAAATAACTAAGAAAAGTCATTTTGCTTTGTTTCATCTTTAATGCATATAAATTAAGATAATTACATGTAATGAATTAATGGACAATATGTTTTCAAAATGAAAATCATGTTGACTAAGAAGAATCTAGACAACCTAATTAACTTTTGGTTCAGATTTGGAACCAATTCAAATTTGTTTAACCACTCAAATAAATATCAATACGATGTCAATCCATTTAAAGGATGCAAAACCAAAATAATGTAAACAATGATTATTTTTTTGGTCAAAATGAACCAATATGGAACCATATATTAAAATTGAGGTAGAAGGAAAGCTAGAAGGAGAGTTTTCACTATTTTCTTTTTAACGTTCAAATGTTTGAATAATTGAATACAATGTGATCAAATATACAAGACAATATATTAATTGGACATTATAGAAAAGTGAAGCTTTTGACCTATCACCTTCCTAACACAACTAGGAATCATGATATGAAAAAGGAGATGTAATTATGGGTGATAAGATGTTATGTAAGTCCGAAATGAAATTGATGTATTTAATCTGGACATGTAAAAATGGTATATTGTTCCATAATCATGACATCATTTCAAACAAATATGAATTATATGGGAGTGAATAACTTTATCAACAATATTTATGCTAAACATTGAAAACCACATTTTATATTCTTTCTATACATTTAGTGCATGTAGATATTAATTAAAGTTTTTTTCTTTTTCCTCCATTTTATGATTTCTAAAATGAAATAATGTGTCTTGATTTTAGTTACACGTCAATAATTGATCATTTGATCAAGACATTATGTATTTGTGAAAGTAATGATACTATTCTTTCACTGTTCTCTCCCTTTCTTTGTGATGACAAAAAAGAAGATAATCATATTTTAGTTAGTGACATAACTTGAATTTCTCAAACATGGTAATAAAGGCTTTCCTTGTCCTTGTACACAATAAACACATAGAAGGAAATGACAATGCTTTATCTCTTCTTTTCTCTTTTCTACTCTTTCGAATGTTTAAAAGAGATAAAGTGAAAGTTATATGCCTTGAATTTTGAGGATGTGAAATAATTTCTTAAACAAGAAATTATGATAATGTTTTTCTTTTTACATACTTTTAACATAAAGAATAAATAACATTATTCTCTACATTTTGTCCCCCTTACTCCTTGGGATACAAAGAAGATATAAAGTGAAGGATCAATGACACAAAACTTTGAACATATGAAATTACTTATTTGATGTATATAAGTAGTCACATCCCCTTTCTTTTTCCTCTCGCCTAAAACACAACTCCTTCAAAAGATATTGAAGGATAATAAGGGGAAGTCACCAAAAAGAGATAAATTCCATGACGACATATTTGGACTATAGTAATTAACAAATGGAAAGACGTTTCACCTTATATTATCTATTAATACATTTAAATAAAGATAATGACCAATGTGGAATTCATGGATAAAAGATATTCAAAATTTAAATTCAATTGGATGAGAAGATTCTAGACCCATAAAATCTATAAAAGAGACCTTCCTCGTGATCCTAAGATACCCAGTAAGAAGAACTCTAGCCCCCACACTTCACAAATCCCATCCAAGCATTGCTTCCTACTTGACCAACATCATCAACCAAGTCAGAGTTCGTCAGCGGACTTCAAACCTTCAAGACGACCTTCGATGCATGGGAACTCCTCAACAAGTTGTTAGAGATTTTGTGTGAAAATTCTATGCAACCTTCTATCCTAGTGTTTAGAGTTTCTGCAACTTAAGAAGAGTAAGTAGGGCCTTTCTTTAGAGAAGTTAAGCTGACCATGCTTCTTGGAAAAATTAAAAAAAATAGTTTTGATTGAATGTTTTACCTTTATAATTATGAAAAATATTATATTTCATGAAATTATGAACGCTTTCTCAATTGACAACTTGTATAGATATCACTGTATGACTGATTGCTTATGGTCTATTGTATAACCCTTACTAAGACTAGGGTTTCTGATTAATGCATTATGCTCAAGAAGGTAGAACTCCCATTATGACATTATGAGGCAGAAAAACCATTATGGTATAAGGGGAGAAATCCCATTATAGAATAAGAGGGAGAAATCCCATTGTGGTCAAGATCAAGATTAAATACACTAATAATTAAGTCAATTTCTAAGATTATGTACAAAATTAAGAAATTGGCTAGTTTATATGCACATGGATCATTAACCTTTAGGTTATTATGGGCTTTCCTAGCATTGTGGGCTTTCCTAGAAATCATGGGATCCTATGAGGCATTAAGAGAGGGAACATATATTAACTTATCCAATTCATCATGTTTAAAATAATTCAAATAATGTTTAAATTAATCCATGGTCAAGTTCATGTCAAGTTTATTTCATGCTAAGTTTTTATTTAATTTCTATTTTATAAAGTGGATGTTGTTGTTGTTTTGCATGCCCAAGGAGCGACGTCTCTAGGATTTAGAGCAAGTGACGAATAGAAGAACAACAAGGACTGCAAGATTTTTAAGCTTAGCTCGATGGATGCCATCTACCAAGCCGATCTAATCCATTAGATGTCTTTTATATCATGCCTTAGTTTTATTAGCCAAATATTGGCTCAGTAGATTTAATTTTCAAGATGAACAAGTTGTATAAATCCTATGTATGAATCACTTAATATAATACATGGTGTTTCATTTAATCTATTTTGCAATGACTATCATTTTTGTGACATAGCCCCTAGAGAATCGTGCTTCCGCTTAGTAATTTGTATATTTTAAAAGTGGGAGTGTTATAAGAACTTATACACAACATGAGATATCATAATCAACACACTACATGGCTATTAAAGTGGACATCTCGAAATCTTATGATCCAATAATATTGGAAATGTATTATGGATATTATTACTCAAGAAGGTCTTCTAAATACAATCATGAACTATATCATGAATTTTGTTATCGGTGGTCATATTAGCATTCTATCCAATGGGGGCAAATGGAAAAGTTTTGAACCTAATGGAAGCCTTTGAAAAGAAGATCTGTGTCTTCCTATTTGTTTGTGATGTGTTTAAATAGACTATGTAAAGTAACATATGTAAGAAGAGTGAGAAATGTACTTGGAGATCAATTAATTAATCACAACAAGGGCCTTCAACATGTTGCACATGCTAATGATATCATACTTTCTGCCAAGGTTGATATCAGTCACATTGATATTATTATGAAGTGTTTTCAATTATTTGAAGATGCATCTGGCCAATCCATTTCTACATAAAGAAGTTTTGTATATTCCTCTACTTTTGTTCCTACTGCAACTAAGAAAACAATATCTAGACAAGATGTTATGGAAATGACACCTATCTTAGGTAAATACCTAGGTGAACCTATTTTGCATGATATAATTACAAAAGCTACTTACAAAAAAGACTTAGACAAAATACAAACAACACTGAGTGGTTGATAAACATAGTCTCTCTTTGTCGTTACGTATTTATCTTGCTATATTGGTGTTGACTCTAATTCCTAAATATACATTGCAAACAAATACTCTTTCTGTTATTCAATTTAAAAGGATTGCAAAGACGATACGACACTTCATATGCTGGAAAGTACCTTCACAATCACCTCTCTACATACTGTCTTAGAGTTAGTTGGTTGCAAATAATGTAATTGTGGTATTGGAATAACTTTAATGGTTCGATGAAATATGGTGTTTCCAACATGCCTAGACCGCATGGCTCAAAGACTGGCATGCCACAGACCTAAATGGGCTCCACCTACTGGAGGGGAGTTGCCTCTAACATCATTTTCTTATGCCTGGACCCACTGTCCAAGTCTCTGGTAGAGTTTCAAGAATGATGACTGGCCCTACAGACTACCACTAGTCTTAACTGTATACTTTGTCCTCACTCACATGCAAGCTGGTGTAAACTACCCGACTGGTCACCCATATTAGTACTTCTTCAGGCTGAGCACACTTAACCGCATAAATCTCTAGTGTTGGGCTCCCTAAATAAGATGTGCACCTTGATGATATGGATAGTCCAATCATTCCTTTTAAGATTATTTTATCCAAGGCCTCAACTCCTGGGACGTTACATACACTTTCCATGATATATCCATGCTTTGTCTTACTTATGTGTTGAGCAGTCTAATTTTAACATTTTATTTTTTGTATTTGGTTGTTTATATAGTAGTTGTTTAGTAAGTGGTCAGAGATGACCAGTCTGGGACCATAAAGTTGAGGATAAATCGAATGATTTATCTCATATATGTGTCTCTCTTTTGATTTTTTCAACTAAATCCAAAGTAGCGTTGCTCGAGGGTCAACAACATTCAAGCTTAGGAGGTTTTGAGGCACACGATTTCTCTACCAAAATTGGGGCTTATACACACATGGTTTAAGGACCATTTCTTTTATATTCTTGTGTTTAATGAATTTTTTGCCTAAATTTCCTAAAATATCTATTGTATTATCCATTTTGCATGTATTTAGACCAAAATAATATTCTATTATTTGCCTAATATACTGCTACTTAAATTATAACCTTGAATGAGTCAGAATAGAGAAGAGTTGATACCACTAACTTATGTTGGTGGCATCGACATGAATAGGATGTGGACCAAAAACAAAATACGAAGGATCGAGAAGAAAGGAGGGGAAGAGTCTGAAAAAACATCTCCATGCCATCTAAAACAAGTGAGTGTCACTGAGATTTAAAACTCTATAGCACAATGAAGAGGAGAAGTCGGTGGTACTGATTTTAATCATTAACACCAAAATTTATCTGATGACCTTGATCAGGATAAGGCACATTCATTGATCCACAACTAGGTGATGCCTTAATTCTCCTTATATAAATAAAAGGGGAGGAACCAATTAGAGGATCTCATTCGGTAACTTCTCACACACCATTCTAGAGCAGAGGCATACTACAATGAGGCCATCCCAATTATTATCACTGGAGGAACAAAAGTGTAAGAAGGAGGAGGCGAAGAGTCAAGACCCACTTTTTAGGACTTCTTTATGACTCTTTTTTCATTCCTCCCTTCTTTTGATTCTTTGTTGAGAATGAGGGGCCAAACCTCATTTGTTAGGACTTGGGAATATCCTAGTGTTAGCTATGACATGTTAATATCTTGATTCAATATAATCTTTTACTTTTGATTTTTATAACAAAAAAGGTTTACTGTCTTATTTATGTATGATCATCATAAATTTGTAATGGATTATTAACTACTATAAAAGTGGGGTTAACAATTTGAAAAAATGTTTCACACTTCTAATTGATCAGTTTAAGTTTGTAATGGGTTGTTAACTATTGTGAAAGCGGGGTTAACAATATGAAAAGTTGCTATCATCACAATCAATAACACACTACAAAAATAGGCTTACCATTGTGAAGTAAATATCCAAAGATAGCCATTATTGTTTATCCCTTATGTTGATGTTGCGTAGTGGATAAATAAGTAGGCTAAAAAATATGTTATGTTGTAAAAGTGGGTAGTACAATCTACACATACTAAATACAAAGAAGCAAAATAATGTTATGTTGATATGATACAATGCATGTATAGGTTGACACTATGGTGAAAATGGTTTTCTAAGGAATCTATCCATTTGATCTTTCATCAAATTTACTTTCTGCATTTCTGGTTTTAATCACCAAATCGACTCTTGTATTTCGATTAGCTGATATATTTTAGCTAGTAATATTTTTTAGCTGCCCCAATTCTCCGAGTTTGATGTTTGGATTGAGCCCCTTTACTACTCTGACAAGTACATTTGTGTTTAATACACAAACTTAAGTTGTGTCAGTGCCTTTGTTTGAATTAGGGATCTCTATGTTGCATACCATAATGCATATATTGTTGTAATTTTATATTTTCGTATCGAGCCGATATATCGGTAGTGTTTTGTTCTTCCTACCATGCTTTTATACCAGTAGTGCTTTATTTTTATGTTGTCCTTTACATAATCATTAATCTACATTGCTTATGCTTTTCTACCCGAACCACTCTGATGATCCTTTTATGGGTTGGCGTGAGGGGGAGAATAGAGGAAGATGAGTTGAGGGACGAGATGGATGAGAGAAGATGAAGAGAAGAAGCCATGTCATCCGACCATGTTGTCTAGTTTCCGCATACTATGTGTGTTTTATTAACACTTGCCATGGTACATCTTTCTTATGTCCGTGTATATCTAACACATGCCCACCTACTACAGTGCAATATTCATGTAGGTGCTCTTATGCAAACATCTATGCATTATTCTGATCTGTTGGTGCTTCATTTAGAAAACTAATTCGATAACAATGACAACTCAGGAATTCTGCAAATATCTTCCATCATCTATTGTGTCCTAGATGCTTGTCAAAGTTTCAACAAATGATTTGCAATTTCTTCCACTAGCTGGGTGATTATAAATTTTAAGGTGAGTCCATTCTGCTGTTATTGCTTCTGTATTAATCTTATCTTTATCAAGGGGAGAAGACATGTTTGTTGCTATGTGCTATTTTCTTCAAGGGGAGTGTTTGAGTCTTCAATTATTGTATAACATGATTTAGCGTGAGATTATTTCTTGGTAGGGAATTCCTATATGAGCTCTTTTATATTTTCCATGTATTGGCAAGCTGGGCATGTGTTTCACCCATGCTCCAACTTGAGGAGGAGTATACTATTTATTAGTTGTATGTGTATGTGGGCCTAATTGTCTAGGTTCATTAGGGTTAAGTTTGTTTCCTTGTACATACATCCTCTGTTATATAGGAGGAGAGTTTGTTGTATATTCATGAGGAATATCTCATTATCCCCCATCTTATTTTCCACAACTTCTTATAGTGACTTACACTCTATTTATTTAATAATATTTGCTTGAAACTTATTTCAATGATTATGGTAGAGTGTTTAAAGCCTCATATGACATTATGGATCTCTCCTCGCTAAAACACTTTTGTCTATGGTAGACAATTTTTTGACAACATCATTCTTGTAATAGAACTATAACATCTCAATTTTTACAACTAGTTTAAACCTTCAGATAATAGTTTTTCTTAAATAAAGATAGCTAAGGGGTTTAATGTAAAAAGGTCATAAAATAATATTCTTTATAGAATAATCAAAAGGAAACTCAAAATACATTTTCTCTTTCATATATACCATAATGTTTTTCTAATAATTCAAAAGGACAGTTTCCTTTCTTTCTCTCTCCTATCCCTTAGGATGTTTAACTGAAGTGAAAGAGAAATGTAAAATAATTTGAAATTTGAAAATATATAATGATTTGAACAAGAAGTTTCCTTTTCCTTTTAAATCATTTTTAAGATAAATAAGTCTATTCTCTTTTTTTATCTCCTCCGAGATAGTTTCTCCAAAAGGGATAAAAAGATATAAAAGTGGATAATTATTTCTCATCTCATTTTTAGACTCGAAGAAATAACTAAGAAAATTCATTTTGCTTTGTTTCATCTTTAATGCATATAAATTAAGATAATTACATGTAATGAATTAATGGACAATATGTTTTCAAAATGAAAATCCTGTTGACTAAGAAGAATCTAGACAACCTAATTAACTTTTGGTTCAGATTTGGAACCAATTCAAATATGTTTAACCACTCAAATAAATATCAATGCGATGTCAATCCATTTAAAGGATGCAAAACCAAAATAATGTAAACAATGATTATTTTTTGGTCAAAATGAACCAATATGGAACCATATATTAAAATTGAGGTAGAAGGAAAGCTAGAAGGAGAGTTTTCACTATTTTCTTTTTAACGCCTAAAACACAACTCATTCAAAAGATATTGAAGGATAATAAGGAGAAGTCACCAAAAAGAGATAAATTCCATGACGACATATTTGGACTATAGTAATTAACAAATGGAAAGATGTTTCACCTTATATTATCTATTAATACATTTAAATAAAGTTAATGACCAATGTGGAATTCATGGATAAAAGATATTCAAAATTTAAATTCAATTGGATGAGAAGATTCTAGACCCATAAAATCTATAAAAGAGACCTTCCTCGTGATCCTAAGATACCCAGTAAGAAGAACTCTAGCCCCCATACTTCACAAATCACATCCAAGCATTGCTTCCTACTCGACCAACATCATCAACCAAGTCAGAGTTCGTCAGCAAACTTCAAACCTTCGAGACGACCTTCGATGCATGGGAACTCCTCAACAAGTTGTTAGAGATTTTGTGTGAAAATTCTATACAACCTTCTATCCTAGTGTTTAGAGTTTCTGCAACTTAAGAAGAGTAAGTAGGGTCTTTCTTTAGAGAAGTTAAGCTGGCCATGCTTCTTGGAAAAATAAAAAATTAGTTTTGATTGAATGTTTTACCTTTATAATTATGAAAAATATTATATTTCATGAAATGACGAACGCTTTCTCAATTGAAAACTTGTATAGATATCACTGTATGACTGATTTCTTATGGTTTATTGTATAACCCTTACTAAGACTAGGGTTTCTGATTAATGCATTATGCTCAAGAAGGTAGAACTCCCATTATGACATTATGAGGCAGAAAAACCATTATGGTATAAGGGGAGAAATCCCATTATGGAACAAGAGGGAGCAATCCCGTTGTGGTCAAGATCAAGATTAAATACACTAATAATTAAGTCAATTTCTAAGATTATGTACAAAATTAAGAAATTGGCTAGTTTATATGCACATGGATCATTAACCTTTAGGTTATTATGGGCTTTCCTAGCATTGTGGGCTTTCCTAGAAATCATGGGATCCTATGAGGCATTAAGAGAGGGAACATATATTAACTTATCCAATTCATCATGTTTAAAATAATTCAAATAATGTTTAAATTAATCCATGGTCAAGTTCATGTCAAGTTTATTTCATGCTAAGTTTTTATTTATTTTCTATTTTATAAAGTGCCAGGTACCACTTAATTATGTTGTTGTTGTTTTGCATGCCCGAGGAGCGATGTCTCTAGGATTTAGAGCAAGTGACTAATAGAAGAACAACAAGGACTGCAAGATTTTTAAGCTTAGCTCGATGGATGCCATCTACCAAGCCGATCTAATCCATTAGATGTCTTTTATATCATGCCTTAGTTTTATTAGCCAAATATTGGCTCAGTAGATTTAATTTTCAAGATGAACAAGTTGTATTAATCCTATGTATGAATCATTTAATGTAATACATGGTGTTTCATTTAATCTATTTTGCAATGACTATCATTTTTGTGACATAGCCCTAGAGAATCGTGCTTCCGCTTAGTAATTTGTATATTTTAAAAGTGGGAGTGTTATAAGAACTTATACACAACATGATATATCATAATCAACACACTACATGGCTATTAAAGTGGACATCTCAAAAGCTTATGATCCAATAATATTGGAAATGTATTATGGATACTATCACTCAAGAAGGTCTTCTAAGTACAATCATGAACTATATCATGTTTTTTGTTATCAGTGGTCATATTAGCATTCTATCCAATGGGGGAAAATGGAAAAGTTTTGAACCTAATGAAAGCTTTTGAAAAGAAGATATGCGTCTTCCTATTTGTTTGTGATGTGTTTAAATAGACTATGTAAAGTAACATATGCAAGAAGAGTGAGCAATTTACTTGGAGATCAATTAATTAATCACAACAAGGGCTTTCAACATGTTGCACATGCTAATGATATCATACTTTCTGCCTAGGTTGATATCAGTCACATTGATATTATTATGAAGTGTTTTCAATTATTTGAAGATGCATCTGGCCAATACATTTCTACATAAAGAAGTTTTGTATATTCCTATGCTTTTGTGCTAACTGCAACTAAGAAAACAATATCTAGACAAGATGTTATGGAAATGACACCTATCCTAGGTAAATACCTAGGTGTACCTATTTTGCATGATATAATTACAAAAGGCACTTACAAAAAAGACTTAGACAAAATACAAACAACGCTGAGTGGTTGAGAAACACAGTCTCTCTCTGTCGTTACATATTTATCTTGCTATATTGGTGTTGACTCTAATTCCTAAATAGACATTGCAAACAAATGCTCTTTCTGTTATTCAATTTAAAAGGATTGCAAAGACGATACGACACTTCATATGCTGGAAAATACCTTCACAATCACCTCTCTACATACTATCTTAGAGTTAGTTGGTTGCAAATAATGTAATTGTGGTATTAGAATAGCTTTAATGGTTCAATGAAATATGGTGTTTCTTATGAAGTGTCCATGGGGTATACGTTCAAGCACATCATCCCCTGGCTTTATTGGGCTTCTGCTTATAAAAATTCTTCAAAATGGGGTCAAGTTTTCAATGCTTATCATTTTGGAGGTTCACCCTTCAACTAAAAAAAAACTGTTACTAGAACATAAGATGAAAAATATTTGTAGTGGTCGTTCAATATCGACTTGGAATGACCAATGGGTCCCAAAGGTCATTAACAAGGTCATTAGGTATATGCCTCCTGACCTGATAGATCTCAAAGTTGCTTTTACATAGATCTAATGGGTCATCACTGCTTAATAACTTAAAGTTCCTTATCTTGGTTAGTGCATAATGCCCTAATGGGTTTTTGTTTGCCTCACCAAATGTGTGATGTTATTATTGTTGTCATTCCTAAGAAAAATAAAATTACCTCTTGTGGTGAATTACACCATAGTTCTTTAAATAATGTTTTCTTAAAACTTATTTCAAAGATTGTAGTAGATGTTTAAAGCCTCATATGCCATCATGAATGTCTCTTACCCAAAGCAGTCTTGTCCATGTTAGATGAATTTTTGACAACATCATTCTTGTAAAAGAATTTATACACAACATGAGACATCCTAAATCATCACACTACATGGCTATAAAAGTGGACCTCACAAAAGCTTATTATCCAATGTCTTGGGATTTTTTTTGAATATTATCAATCAAGCATGTCTTCTATGTACAATAATTAAGTATATCACGAACTCTATTACTGGTGGTCATATTACCATTCTACAAGATGGGGATACATTGAAAAGTTTCAAAGCCAATAGAGGTCTTCAACAAGGAGATTCTTTATCTCCATATTGGTTTGTAATGGGTCTAAATTGACTAAGTCAGTTAATATATGAAAGAGCGAGTAATGGTAGTTAGAGACCAATTAAATCATCACCACAAGGGCCTTCAGTCTCTCATGTTGCATTTGATGATGATATCATACCTTTTGCCAAGTCTTATTTTAGTGACATTGATATGATTATGAAGTGTTTTCAATTATTTGAAGATGCGTCTGGCCAATCCATTTCTATAAAAAAATGTTGTATATTTCTCTCCTTCTGTGCCTACTATAACCAAGGCAACAATATTTGCACAAGTTGGTATGCAAACAACATCTAACTTAGGAAAATGCCTAGGCATTCCTGTTTTGCACGGTAGAGTTACAAAAGCTACTTATGAACAAGTCCTAGACAAATTACAAATAAAATTGAGTGGTTGGACAAAATAACTGATGTACGACTAAGAGGTCGCAGGATGGAACCCCTCATCCACGTGATGAATGAGTGACCAATGTCTTTTTTGTTTTGAAAAACTTATGAAAGATTCTTCTTATCATCCTAGAAGCTTGTTAAGAAATGCCTCATCTTCTTAATTTCACAAAACTAACATGTAGATGTGTTCTGATTTACTTTTGGTATCTTTTAAATACACTTTAGTCTGTTCATCTTTTTCATTCATCCCATCGCTAGAGTTCGAACTCACAACCTCTTAATCTTACAACATCACTTTTATTACTACTAGGTGCCACTTCATTGACTACTTTGTTCATATTTTTGATTCTCTATGTTTATTCATTTCATGATTTTTTTTTATAAAAAATGTAAATTTCTAAGTAAAGTAACATGTTTTTTGTGCACATCGTGTAGTAACTTCCCAACAGTTTACAAGCCGGAGAAACATTGGGGTCTCCCGCTTGCGCTCGCCCCTGGGCGTCGAGACTCCTTGTAAACTCGCTGCTGGGCTTCTCTGTCAAGCCGGAGAATCACGCACGACTGCTATGCTGTAGCACCTCCAATCTTCTTTCCCCTATGATGGCGAAAAGCTCCGGCGCCGTTGCCGCTATCAATATCCCCCTATCCCGATTCGGCGTGTTGGTGGCACAGCTAGAGTCCATCGCCGCCTCAGCCAGGCAGCAGTCGCCCGACGCGTTACTTTGCTTTGATCTTCTCTCCGAGCTCGTCTCCGCACTCGAGGAGGAGTCCAAGGTTAGCCACTGATGCTCTTACATTGTCTTTCTTTTCGCTCCGTTCGCTGTTTTTCTTGTCGAAGAAGGTGGCGTTTGTTTGGATCGGACTAGCAGCGCACTGCTAGATCCGCCGCGCCGCAGAATTTTCAATGCTGCAATGTCTATTGCTTAGATGGGCACGGTTTAGAGCTTCTTCATAAAACTCCTTAGTCCTTTCTACTGGGACTCAATGCTTCTATGTGCAATATTCCACAAATGTCCCGGCCTTCTTCGACGTTTCAACACATGATTACTTGAACAGAATGATCAGCCGACTGACTATACCTTACTCTCTACTCAACGTCGACGTGCTTAATCATGCTTCATGTTTCTTCGAAATGCGGTTCGTTCTTAGTGCGGCAGTGACAGTTCGAATTTTTGATGTTGGCAAGGTCCAAAGCTTGCAATTGCATCCAGGCGTAGCCGATCTTATTGATCATGCCTTTTCACCGTTTTTGTCTGTTTTTATTTGATTGAAGGAAACTATTACCCAATGGCAACGCAAATGCGAAGAAGCTCTCTACTGTCTACTTACTTTTGGGGCGCGACGCCCTGTGAGGCGGCTTGCATCATTAGCCATGGGGAGAATAATTGCGAAGGGAGATAGTATTTCCATATATTCTAGAGCTAGCAGCCTTCAGGGGTGGCTTGCTGATGGTAAAAGAAGCGATCCGCTTGCTGTTGCAGGTGATTTATTACTTTATTCTTTTATTGTATGTGGACATTGCTATGATATTTGCCTGCAAGGTATTGGGAGAGTACTGAGTAGTCCATCATTAAAAAAGAATCCAGTCTTATATTTGGATTGTTTTCAAAAACTCAAACTTGGATTAATGTAGTAACTGGGTTGTTACTTGAAGTTCTTAGACAGGTGGGGCATGAGTGATATGGCGTCAAGGGACCCCTGAGTGGATGATGAGGTGTTGAATGCTAATGATTTTGACACTGAGGTGGTTGTTGGGTACTTGGGTTTAGGGGGTTTGGGAGTGAGGGAAGATTGAATTTATATTAAAACTGTGTCTTTTGCTATCTGCCACATACCCCCTCTGTCCTGAATTTCATATTGGCTATCTTTCAATTGTATTGCTAAACGGGCTAATATTCCACCATTTATTCCACGTCTTGCAATACTAAATAACGGCTTGCTGTGCAGGGCTCTAAAGCTATCCCGTCATTGCTGAAAAATTATCTGTTCTTTTGTCCGCATTTTGTTTTTTAACACTAAAATATTATTTCAGTACAGTGAGCCTTGCTACATGGCACTATACTAAACATCAATAAGGAACTATTGGTTCATTTCATTATATTATCCTTAACATTGTGGTGGCAGATTAAATTGACAAGAAAGACAATTCTTGGAAGATAGATAGGTTGAGGATTAATATGTGGACTGGTCCATCAATCATTATAGCACATCATAGCCTGTTTACCTTGGGACATCTTATTCATTTCACATTGTTTCATATTAAATAAATTTCAAATGAATACTTAAATCCACACAGTTATGGTCTTTATACTATCTCACATACTATCACATCCTCCCCCATTTGTTGTTAATTTTTTCTGTGCACTATGGTGCATAAGTGCTTGCAAGATCATGAAAGCTGAGGGTCAGTTCTTTACCCAGTAACTTCCTCATTCAATCAATTTATTTGGTGGATAAATAAGATTTAAAACATTTTTTGAGATGTGAAGCACATGTTCCTCAGATTGTGCGAAACCTTTTTTTTTTGGTTGGTAAAAACTCGTGTTGCTTTTTTTTTTAGTATTTTCTTTAGTGTCTGTACAATGCATTCTACCCTCAACTGAAGGTAGAGAAAAACTAAGAAAGCTATACAGCTGCATACAGAAGAATAAAAAATGATGCGGTAGAAAGAACAGCCTCTATAGAAATATCTGTCTTCACCAGATCCAACTTCAAAGCAGCAGGCAGATGATGACAAGCAACCAGCAAAAAAGAAGACCAGAACAAAGCTTCATCAAACCAGCTAAACTCAACCATCACAGCTGTGAGAGTCAGCTATGAGAGGGGAGCATTAAACCCGTAAAGGAAAAAGGAAACTCATCCATCACAGGAGCACAAAAGACTTGACCATCACTGCATACAGCAGAGAGAGAGGAGCAAAACACCAACCAGGAGACTAAACCATACCCAAACCCACTACAACCACCATGCAACCTTCTCTAGATAGGATCATATATAACAGGAAAACTCGGGAAAGGATCCCAGGAATAGATCACTTCATGGCACCTTCCAAAAGAAAAGCATAACACAGTCACAACTGCACATCACACTAGAGAGAGGGGATCCAAGACCAACAGCACAGCAGAGAGAGAAGAACTCCAAACCCACCAAGAAACGAGATAGACCATCACAGGCAGCTACTAGAGAAATTTCAACCAGAGCTAGAGCTTCATCGAACCAGATAAACTCCACCATCACAACTGTGAGAAGGGAGCCAAGACCATCAACAGACAGCTGTGAGAGGGGAGCATCAACCCCATAACAGAAAATGGGACTCAACCATCACAGGGGCTCAAGAAGACTCGACCATCGCTGCAAACAGCAGAGAGAGGGGAGCAAAAACCCAACCAGGGAGACGAAGCCATACCCATAACCATATACAATCAAAGAAGATTGTGCGAAACTTGAGAAGCAAAATAAACTATTTTGTTTTCATTACACGCCACGGGATTCACACTATAGTTTGCTATGACTTTTTGTGCTCACATGAAACATTTCTTCCTGAAATTCTTTAATGATTGTTTCTTTACTAATCTATATACTTTGCAACTGAATCCCTTATATTCTCTTTTGTCATCATTGATGTAGGTGTGACACAATGCTTAGGGGAGCTCTACCACTTTTTCGGTCGAAGAATCACCTCAGGCTTGACTGAAACTACAAGCATTGCTGCAAGATTGATGAAATTCAATGAGGTAAGATTTGTGAGTTTCATCAAGGAATAGTTATTTGCTGAGTATTCGTAAGATGGTGTACTGAGTTCCTTTTTGGAGCTTAGAGTGTACGTTCTGCAACAGTTTGTTGAAAGATATATATGTCTCTATGTTTGTGTGCGTGTGAGCAAATCGTATATAGACATTAAACTCTGCTTGCTAAGTTGGATAATTTCACTGCATCTAATTACTTTTCGTGCCTCATTCTCTCATGTTCATTGTCATGCCAGTTTCTATAAATAAGTGAAAGTCCATAACACATTTCCTCTGTGATAGCCAAATTGAAGATCCTTGATAGGCCACCTCAATGCCAAGGAAGTATTGTAGTTTACCCTGGTCTTCAGTGACAAAGTGCTCAACTAGATTTTTTTTTTGTAGCCTGAATTTCAATCGAGTCACTACCTGATAGTACAAAGCCATCGACATATACTATTAGAACAAAAATCTAAGCGACCAGTTCTTTTGATAAAATAGAATGATCAACATGTAATCTAAAGAGTTCAAACACAATGAATATCTTACGAAGCTTCTCAAACCTGGATGTAGGGTTGTCTTTCATGCCATATATGGCTTTCTTGAGTTTACAGACCTAGAACAAAGCCAAGAGGTTGTTCCATGTAAACTTCTTCGTGAAGATTCCCATATTGAAAGACATTTTGACATCAACTTGAAAAAGGGGCCACCCAAGACTGCAATCAGCAAAAACAAGGCTGCACATAATTGAGATGGGCTACATGAGAATAAGTATCAAGATAATCGATACAATATGATTGAGTACATCCTTTCGCAACTAAGCATGCCTTTAGGCTTTCAATATTACCATTAAGACGGTACTTAATGGTGAAAACCCAATGAAAACTAACCAGTGAGCATTCAGTGGGAGGAGCAATACGACTCCCATGTATGCTGATTTTTATGTACATCAATTTCATTATCCATAACAGCCTTCCACCCAGCATGAGCTAGAACTTCTGCCACAAATTTCGGCACAAAGATGCAAACAATGAGATGACCAAAGCAGAAAGGATTGCTACTAAACTGGCATAATTGCAGGTTAGTCAGCAAAATAATGTTTAGTATGTTTGCATTTGGGCTTGTGCAACACAATTGTCAAGTCCACACTAGACACGCCAGGAGCTGAATCAACATCAATAAATAATAATGCCGCTGATGAACAGATTTGCAATAGGAGTGGAAGAATCGGTGGATGTTGGTACTTGGAACGATGGTAGCTGGAGTACTCCGGTGATGACATACCCAAAGGGGCTTGTTTTGGCCAGGAGGGGTAGAAGGAACCAAGTGCAAAGGGATCATAATAACCTGGAATGCATCAGACAAGAGAACAATTTCATGCCAAAAAAATGCATTTAGTGGAGCGAGAGGAAAATTTATCCAACCCAACCCTCAAATTTTTGACAAAGCATGTACACCCAAAGACCTAAGGAGGCAAACGAAATAAGACAATATCATAATATAAAACTTGAACATAGACCCTGTGATGAAGCACATAGGAAGGCATGCAATTGAGTAGAAAGCCACTAATAAAGTATCAAGCCAAAAGATTTAGGAAAATTGGTGTGACACATGATGGTTCGTGCAATGTCAAGCAAATGTCTATTTTTGTGTTCTACAATGCCATTTTTAGATGTGTAGGGGCAAGAAATTTGATGCAGCATACTCATATAAAAAAAATGTTTTAGATCATGCTGGACATAATTAAGTGCATTCTTAATATTAAAGGTTGTTACAAAATTGTGTTTTAGCTTCAACAAAAAAAGTTTTGACAGTTTGCATGACAACACTTCTATCTTTTAGGAGATAAAGCCAACTTATGGGATATCATCAACAAAACTAATAAATTATTGAAATTCAGAGCGATTTGGTTCATGGACCTTAAACACCAAGCACAGAATATAAAAAGGTTCAGAACTACAAATAGAATTTTTAATAGGACAAGATGAGTGAGTTTGTTTGCCGAAGTGGTATGATTGACAATCAAAAGAAATAAAGAATCTGATGCAACATGATGTAGACGGATGCCAAGGTGCAAATGCCATCGAAGAGGCGTAAAAACATTTGAAGAGGTGTAAAAACATAGTACAAGCCCACAACATAGCATCGAGGCCTCTTATCCAAGCACTATAAGCCATTAGGTCCTTCATGCCCCCTGCCAATCTTCATCCTTGTGCACAGATCTTGAAGAATGCTATAGAAAGACATAAATTTAATAGAGTAGTGTAACTTTGAACAAGCTTTTTAATAAATATTAAATTTACAGGATATCTGGGAGCATATACAACAGATGATAAAGACAGAGTGGAGGTGGAAGAGCAACATTTGTCCCAATATGGGGAGACTTAGATCTATCGGCCAATAGAGCATGCAGAATAGTTTCTGTGAATATCAGATAATAAACCCGCATTACAGGAAATATGCGGTATAGCATCGAAATTGATGATCGATTTATTGGAACCACAACAGTGCTGTGTTGTACAGGCGGGCGCCCAGGCGGCCCAAAGCCCGCCCCAATCTGGGCGCCCAGAAGTAATACACGTGACTAAGCTATTAGTTTTACTGACTTGTATCAATTGATTTAAATTTACTTATCTACTGATTTAAATTTATGTATCTACGGATTTGCATTTACTTATCTACTGATTTGCATTTACCTATCTACTGATTTGTATCTACTTATCTACTGATTTGTATTTACCTATCTACTTATTTGAATTTACTTAGTATCTACTTATTTGTATTTACTTATCTACTGATTTGGATTTACTTATCTACTGATTTGAATTTAATTATCTACTGATTTGAATTTACTTATCTACCGATTTGTATTTATGTATCTACTGATTTGTATTTACTTATCTACTGATTTGTTCATCTACTAATTTTTGATTCATCACATTATTCAAATTTAGGGCTTTGTATTTGTTCATCTACTTCTTAAAATTATTTAATCATCTACTGATTTATTATCAACTGAGTTGTACTTTTCTATCTAATGCTTTGTATTTGTTTATCTACTGATTGGTATTCATTTATCTAATGCTTTGAGTTTACTTATCTAATGCTTTGATTTTTTTTTTACCTAGTGATTTGTATTTACTTATCTAATGCTTTGTATTTATATATGTACTGATTTGTATTTACTTATCTAATGTTTGAATTTTTTTATCTACTGGTTTGTATTTACTTATCTACTGATTTATATTTATTTATCTACTGATTAGTATTTACTTATCTACTGACTTGTATTTATTATCTAATATCTACTGTATTTTATTTTTATATATCTACTAATTAGTATTAATGTTCTGTTTTAACTTGTCTACTATTTGACTTTATTAATCTACTGTTTTGTTTAAATGTACTGCCTCATGAATAGAAATACAGATATAGTTAACATTTCTGATTTCTGATTTCTGATTAATGAGTAATCAATTTGTGATTAACTCAAATCGCTTTACAAAAGCCCAATAAAGAATTATGGCAAATATCTCCTAAAAATGTACTACAAATCAGGTTTTGAATGTAATATGTTTACTATATATGCAATTTAGATATATCTATTAAAATGACATATATATATATTTATATATATATTAAAGTAATATATATAAAAACGCTTGGGCCTCCGGCCTGGGCGTCCATATGGAACGATTGGTCGCCTATACAACCATGCAATAGTGTGGACATAAAAGTAGACTTCGATGGCACAAAGAGCTTGGCAGCTTGCAGTAGCAACACTCAAAAGTCGGTCCAAATCAGCCTTGGATAACAACATCACTTGTTGGATAGCATTCGAAACAAAATTGTTAGCAGCATAAACTTCATATTGTTGAAGACTTTGTTGGCCTTGGTTGGTTTACCATGCTAGAGCCAACATTTCTCTTTGACATGATTAGTCCTCCTCAACAAGTATGACATTTAGAACCAGAAGGCTGTCCATCTCCATGAGTAGGACATCAATAGCGACCGTGTCCCCCTCGCGACCGCATCCTCTCTTAAAAAAGTACATAACCAAATGAAGGTATACCACATGAAATGGACCATGTAGTAAGAAGTAGACGTTTAAGGACCTCATCGACAAAAGGGAGATGATATTTCCCTAGGATCCGATCTGGCAAGCTAGGGAAGAACTCATGAAGAGTACACAAGAACTACATAAGGTGAAGTTCTTTTTTTTGCTTTTGTAGTATGTTGCTTAGTCATTAGAGGATGATGGTCTTCTAGGTCACCACACAGATTTGAACATAGCATAATTATCTTCTAGGTCAACTCAAGGAGTTAAGTGGAGTTTGGTCAAACTCTTGTGTATCTCATAGGCACGCTTATGATTTTCCTTGCAAGTGTAAACAATGTCTAGGTGGTCCCACATTTCTTTGTCAGAGCCAAGATAGATGAGAGAGGAACTGATGTGTGGTGCAACACTATCTAGACTCCAACTTTTAATAAGCGAATACCCTTTTCTCTAGACAACATAATCATTTTTGGCCTTGGCGTCATGCAAACACAAGCTGTATTAGTCCCGACTCCTGATAACATGCATAGATTTTCAGAGATTTATGCCATTTCGCATATTTTTTTCCTTCTAGTAGATGGATGGAGATGCATAGGTGATGAGTCATATCGACTGAGGAAGCCATAACCCCAACTACGACATGCACAAAACAACTAGAACAAGCTAGAGATCTATGAAGTCAAAGACAAGAATATAGATGCCTAAACTAGTCTTAATAAATGGGCTTGAGGTGTAGTTACAAAGAGGGAGACCACCCTACGAGATGAAGAGAGACCTCTGTTGTGTTTATTGAAGAAGAAAGGATGTACCCCCTCCCTTATGTTAGTCTATGCCCAAGTAGTCACGTAGATGTGCAAATGGAGGGACGAAAGTAGGGAGGTTGATGGACTTGGACAAACAACAATACAAACATAGGGGAGTCTCCCATTGGGGCCGACAACTAGTGTACTAGAAGGAGACCGGTGGTCGAATCATGCCATTGGGCGGTTGCTTGAGCACTCAATGCGGAAGGGGACACCACTACTGGGAGCTGGCCTTGATGGCAAGAAGGCAACCCTTCCCTCCTAGACCCAACCGCAATGGGGCGTGGCCAAGAGAGGGCGTCGTCGCCTAAGGGAGGCCGCATAGCACCCAAAGATGCCCTAGAGAGGTAGACACCGTCACATGGAAGGACCAATACAACATGCCTAGGCCATAGGGCTTCATAGTAGGAACAACCGATATCGATGAAGAAAGCAGAGAAAGGGGTGGTGATGGCGTGGACGAGGTGGGGGTATTTAACCCTAATACTCGTGCTCTCATACCATGTAAACCAAAATAAGCAAACTAACTGTGATTGAATGATTAATCAGCATAGTACAGTTCTCCTAATATAGAATGGAGTTAAAATGCGTAAAATGTAAATAAGCACTATGGGACTAGACTTAACTTACTGAACAATCTAAACATGTTTTGAAAGGGCCTTTTGAATAACCAATTATGAGTAAACAATATTCATTTAATCTTTTCTAGTGTATGATTTTCTAGTATGAGTTGAATATATCTATTGAAATCTCATGAGGTTTTTTTCTTCTAATAACTAAATGATTTTATAATTAAAGTTCAACTTGAGTGTGATAGTAAGATCCTTCATACTAATATTCTTTGAGTATGTCCAATTGTCTGCCTTAAATATGTGTGTCTCAATGGTTATAAACTTATAATCCATCATCACTCTTGTGCTTCTCTGCATATGCTCCTTAACAATATGAAGTTGCTGAGCATAAAATTTGCCACCTTTGAGATATTATTTGCACTTTACTCTTACACGCATATACCCAAACATTTGTTTTGAGCATGGTACTAAATGTCGTCGACATGCGGCGAAATTTCACCGATAATGTCTATGTCGACGGCTGGTGACGTCAAATCCACGTAAACATCCTTATTCCACAATATCCTCGACATTTCCCCATATGTCGACGAAGTTGACCCAAGTCCTTTAAAAAATTCCACAATGTTCTCGACATCTGTCGAAGTTGGCGACATTCTTATGGTGTTTTGTGGAGTTTGCTGTGTGAGGGGGAAAAAGTGTTGGAGCTTGAGGTAAGATGATTTTGATGTTAATTTTTACTATTCTAAGCTAATAGTAATAGACCAACCCCCTCTCTGCTAAATCTACCATAGATTTACACCATTCTTATGTAGTTTGTTTAGTGTCACAAACTTTATATATGGAAGAACTTTGTAGTTCGGAGATGACTGTATGTAATCATGTATTTATCTAAATATGTAAACCTATATGGATGGCTGTGTAAACATATTGTGACAGAGTCAGGAATTCCAGAAAGCTCAGGGTTGCACAACGTGTGCACCCTCATATATATATTACTGAGACAATTACAGAGAGGTCCATATATAAAGGAAAATAACAAAACAAATAACATGCTATGTAAAACAGGAAATATATATAATGTAACACTCCCCCTCAAGTTGGAGCATAGATGTCAATCATGCCCAACTTGTCCAGCAGCGTGCAGAACTGTCTCTTCGCCAAGAGCTTGGTGAAGATATCAACAACTTGGTCTTCAGATCTTGTGAATGGAGTGCATATCTTGCCAGCAAGAATAGATTCTCTGATGAAGTGGCAGTCAACTTCATTATGTTTGGTGCGCTCATGATAGACATGATTATTTGCAATGAAAATGACAGCTCTGTTATCACAATGCATAGGAATGGCCGATGAAGACTCAATCCCAAACTCTTTCAGAAGAGAACGCACCCACAACAACTCACAAGCAGTATGGGCCATGGCCCTGTACTCAGCCTCAACACTAGATCTAGCCACTACATTCTGTTTCTTGCTTCTCCAAGTGACAAGATTGCCTCCTACAAAGGTACAATAGCCAGAAGTAGATTTTCTATCAACTTTGCTGCCTGCATAATCAGAATCAGAATACCCTTCAAAAACACAGTGCCCATTCTTTTTATAATGAAGTCCCTTGCCAGGCGATTTTTTAAGTATCTCAAGACTTGACATGCAGCATCCTAGTGGCACTGTCTGGGTTTGTCGAGGTACCTGCTAAGAAGACCCACTGCAGTAGCAATATCAGGACGAGTAACAGTTAAATAGATCAATTTACCAATCAACCTCCGGAATTTTTTATGATCAACAAACATAGCAGAGGAATCATCATCCCAATTGACATTGGGATCAAGAGGAGTATCTGCAGGTCTTGCTCCAAGCATACCAGTCTCCTGCAGAATATCAAGAACATATTTTCTCTGTGAAAGAACCAAGGCATTAGAGTTTCTAGAGACCTCTATGCCAAGAAAGTACCGAAGTCTGCCTAGATCTTTGGTAGCAAAGTGCTTGCCCAAATGATCTTTGGTAGCCTGAATACCAAGAGTGTCACTGCCAGAAATAATAATGTCATCAACATAAACAATCAGAACAGTAATCCCTGCTGAAGTCTTTTTTGTGAAAACAGAATGGTCAACTTGTGACCTCAGAAAGACAAAATCAATCATGATCCTGCTTAACTTATCAAACCAGGCACGAGGACTCTGTTTGAGTCCATAGATAGATTTCTTAAGTCTGCAGACTTTATGAGACTCCCCCTGAGCAACAAACCCAGGAGGTTGCTCCATATACACCTCTTCCTGTAAATCACCATACAGAAAAGCATTTTTCACATCAAACTGCAGGAGAGGCCAGTTTAGATTCACAACAACAGATAAAAGAATTCTGACAGAGTTAAGGCGAGCAACAGGAGAAAAAGTCTCAAAATAATCAATGCCATATGTCTGAGTATAGCCCTTGGCAACAAGCCGTGCCTTCAACCTTTCAACCGTACCATCAGGTTGATATTTGACAGCATATACCCACCTACAGCCTACAGGCTTACACTGAGGAGGTGGATCCACCAGCTCCCAAGTGTCTCTGTCAGTGAGAGCAATCATCTCGTCATGCATAGCAGATGTCCAAGCTGTACTTTTCAAGGCATCCTGAACATTCTTAGGGACAACCACAACAGATAAAGCAGATACAAAATTGCTTGAATGAGTATGTAGATGAGCAGTAGACACACACTGAGCAATGCTATGAGAAGTGCAAGAACGAGTACCCTTACGAAGAGCAATAGGTATGTCAAGATCAGAATGTACCTCAGGTGCAGCAGAACCTTCTGGAGGAGAAGATTGGTTGTCTTGGGGGGGTACTTGTGTGGAAGGTGCTTTATTCCTGCGTTGATAAATAATAAGAGGAGGGTCTTGCTTTGCAGTAATCTCAGTGTCAGTGCGGTCAGGCATACATTCAGAAATAACAGGTAAAGGAGGAGCCAGAATGTCTGTCTGCAAACTATCTCCTGCGGAAGAATAATACGGTGTATCTTCAAAAAAGACAACATCACTACTGGTAAACCGCTTCCGAGTGCTGGGATTATAACATCTGTAACCCTTTTGAGTTCGAGAATACCCCAAAAAAATGCATTTAGCAGCTCGAGGAGATAGCTTATCAGAAGTGGGTCCAAGCAATCGAACAAAGCAGGTACACCCAAAAATTCTAGGAGGCACAGTAAACAAGGAGGTGTCAGGGTGCAAAACCTGGATGGGAATCTTATTTCCAATAACAGACGATGTCATCCTATTAATCAGAAAACATGCAGTCAAGATAGCTTCAGGCCAATAAGAGCGGGGCACATGAGAATGCATCATTATCGTCCTTGTAACTTCTAATAAGTGTCTATTCTTCCGCTCAGCAACACCGTTTTGTTGTGGGGTATATGCACACGAAGTTTGGTGAATTGCACCCACAGATTTACAAAAAACAGCCACATCTTGCTTAACAAACTCTAAAGCATAATTAGTGCGAAAAGTTTTAATAGGCAAGCCAAACTGTGTTTTTATTTCAGCAAAAAAATATTTGATAGTAGACAACACTTCGGACCTACTTTTTAACAGAAACAACCAAGTAGTCCTCGAAAAATCATCAATAAAAAGAATGAAATACTTGTAACCAGACAAGCTTGGTACATGGCATGGGCCCCATACATCAGAGTGGACTAAATCAAAAATGTTTTTACTGCTCACAGTATTACGTCTAGGATACACAGTACGAGTTTGTTTCCCTAGCTGACACGAATCACACTGAAAATGACAACTGCCAATATCAGGAACTAAACTACGCAGCTTCTCTGACGAGGGATGGCCCAGCCTGTAGTGCCACTGGAGAGCAGAAACAGAAGCAGATAATGCAGATATCACAACAGCTTTCTCTGATCTAGGTAATTGGTCCAAGTAAAAGAGCCCATCAGCACCTTCATACCCCCCACCAATCTTCGTCCTCGTGCGAAGGTCCTGAAAAACGCATGAACCAGGAACAAATGTCAGGCTACATTTTAAACTCCGTAAAATTTTGCTGACAAATAATAAGTTAAGAGGAAATCTGGGCACATATAAGGTAGATTTTAGGCCAAAGTGAGAAACAATATAACCGACTCCAAGGACCGAAGACTTGGAGCCATCAGCAAGCATAACAGAAGAATGTCGGGTAGGTGCAGATATATGTTTAAACAAAGATCGATTTCCAGAAATATGTGCAGATGCACCAGAATCGATCACCCATTTGGTATTACCAGAAGTAGAAGGTGAGGAGGAGCTCAGGAATGTAGTATCATAATCTGAAAAGGCAGCATGTGCTCCACTAGTAGATGCAGCAGAAGAAGATCCAACACGCTCAAGAAGAAGACGCTCCACCTCGGCACGAATGTAGTCTGCGGTAGTCCCCGCAGGCTCTGGTACAGGTGTCTGAGTACCACCCTCAGACGCAGTAGATGAGGAATCAGCCGCAGCATTGGCCCACGCCGGCTTACCATACTTTTCCCAGCATTTTTCTTCAATATGGTTAGACCGGCCACAGAAAGTACACAGGCGCTGTCCTTGCTGAGGACGCGCAGCAGCAGAAGGCGGGGCAGCAGGAAGAGCTCCTCGTCCATCACCAGGTCCACGGCCCCGACCTGCACCCAGGGGAGGACGGCCATCATTGGAGCGACCACGGCCACGACCACGACCACGCCCGCCCCAAACAGCCAAAGCAGTAGAGTCTCCAGTCTCAGGAGGCGGAGACGGTGTCGATGACGGAAGGCGCTGGAGGCGCTGGTAAGCAGTCTGCAAGGTAGGAAGTGGGCCACTCGCCAAGATCTGATCTACCACACCAGTATAGGACTCGGGTAGACCACTCAGAAACTGAATCAGTTGAAGTTCCGCCCGCTGTTTTTGCATAGTCGCTAAATCAGTAGACAGCGAGTGATAAGTCTCCAACTCACCCCACATACCAGTGAAGGTAGAAAAGTAGTCTGATATGTAAGATCCCGTAAACTGCAGTCGCCCCAGCTGCTTGGTGATATCAAAGACTTTCTTGGGATTCTGACTATGAGAATAGGTACCGGCAAGCTGATCCCACATCTGCTTCGCCGTAGGCAGTCGAAGAAGAGTGACACTGATCTTCTCAACTGTGCTGTTGAAAATCCATGTCATAACCGTCGAGTCATCACAGACCCAGTCATCAAAGGCTTTGATGTCCTTTGCATCCGCCTCCTCTACAGGCTGAGGCGGGCCCGTCCGTATCAGGTGAGAATACTTCCCTTGCGATTTGGCAAAGATCACAAAGGAGCATACCCAAAGCTGGTAGTTGCGCCCGTCAAGCTTAACAGTAGTGACTTGACGGCGCGAGTCTCTCCAGATGTCATCCCCAGAAGACGCCATGAGGACAGGCAGGAAGGCAGACACATGCACAGGTAGGTACAGACAGAAGACGGACTACGCCGTCAGGTAGGCAGAAGTAGGCAGAAGCAAGTCACCGTGGACCTCTCACATACAAACTACGCCAAAGCGTAGCAGAAAACCCGGAGGCCGAAGCCTACACGGGCAGGCAGACACAAACAAGCACGAACTGAAGGTAGTCCCTTAGACGAACAATGCGCCAATCTCCCCCGGAAGACGGATCTAGTCCAGATCTACCAGTGGCTCAGTGGTCCCGTAGAAAACGACCACCCGACAGCGCACCTGCTGTGCGAACAACGACCAAGGTTGCTCAAGCACTAGCGGTGCACCACACCAGGAGGCAAGACGGAACCACGGAGACCCCCGCGGAGGGACCTGCGGCCTGCTGGAGGCGGCCTGCCGGCGCTGCGGCTGCCTGTTGCCGGCGGCGGGCGGCGGGGGGGGGGGGGAAGAGAGAGAAGGGAGGGAGGCAAGGACGGCTAGGGTAGAGCCTGCTCTGATACCATGTGACAGAGTCAGGAATTCCAGAAAGCTCAGGGTTGCACAACGTGTGCACCCTCATATATATATTACTGAGACAATTACAGAGAGGTCCATATATAAAGGAAAATAACAAAACAAATAACATGCTATGTAAAACAGGAAATATATATAATGTAACACATATATTGTGTTTTTTGTTAGATTTGATGAAATCTGTCAATTTTTATCACAAAGTGACTATTTTTAGCTTAATTTTTTTCGAAGTTGCGTTGAACTTTGGTTGTAAAAATCCTCGACATTTCCACAAACTTCCATGTCCACACCTGTCGAAGTCGGCTCAAAGTCGAAATCCTGTTCCCTGGTTTTGAGTTACTGCATTTTTTAGCAATCGACAACCTTCCTTGGTCTTCCAAGGTGCCAAATCTGTTTGTATCCCATTCCTGCGGAAATGAGTCTTTCCTATCTCCTTGGGTTTTGAGTGCATTGTGCTTGTTCAAAATTTTGAACTCACAATCCATAACCAAACATTGTTCTTTTGATAACTTGGTAAATTTCTTTTGCTTTTGTCTCTACATTGTTTGCCATTTTTTCCCACATTGCATACTAAAACTCTTTGGCATCAGTGTTAGCATTACAACATGAAAAATTGAAGGTTTCATTGCCCACATAATATATCATTATCCGTAAGAAAAGCAATACTGATATATGGAGATAGTCGTCATAGAAGAGTGTAGTTTCTTAATAGAGTAATTTCTATGTCATCGAATAGCTATCATGTAAGAGAACATAAGCCCATATAGATTAGCCCATAGCATGGAACATAACTTCGATGACTTTTTGGCAAAACTTTGCCCAAACTTTGAACTTCGGCCATAGGCGAAGTTGAATCCCAAATACTTCAGCCTCGTCCAAACTTCTGGGTGAAGTTCCACCGATGTCGGCGAAGTTGACTTTTTGTTTGTTTTTTCGTCTCACTGATGTCGGCGAAGTTGACTTTTTTGTCGAAGTTTCCTCGAAGTTGGCGAAGTTGGGTGGAAGTTGAGACGACCCAGAACATTAATCCTAATTAGTGCCCTAAAGGCCATATCAGGCATAAGTGCTGCCTCCAACCCTCTTCAGAACTTCTGATATCGACTCCTATGTTTGTTGTTGCCACTCTTTCCTAGAGAGGGTGTTGTAAATACTATTTGATCGTATATTGAATAGAATACACACGGTGAACTGTATTTTGTGTATGTGTATTGCACATAAGACCCTTGCAAGAAACACATTGTATTATCAACCTACCTTGGGCTAGAGGGTCGTGAATCGTGTTTTGTGTTAAATTGACATATATATAAAGGTATAACATAATTAGAAGTTTTCAATCAAAGTTTCCTTCAGATTCACATCATTTTCTTCAAAAAATGGCATCGAAGTTTGTCGAAGTTTGCGTCTAAACTTCCTCAAAGTTTCCACAAACTTCCACTTCCACACCTGGCAAAGTCGACATGAAGTCGAAGTCTTGCACCATGGCCCATAGATTATGCTTTGGTCAAATAAATAGCATATGTTTGCGTTATCCAAGATAAGCTATAGTAGGGTCCACATGGAAAACAAAATCATCATAATGATGAATTGTCATTGTAAGAGAGCTTATCAACATCCACAAGTGAACCCTTATGGGAAATTATGCTGGGAGTGGAGAAAGAAATAGCGAACAAAATATGCCAGATCGAAGAGAATTTTACTAGTATGGAAGTACCTTGGTGAAACCCTACTTCGATAGTTAGACGGTACCCCCTCAAGATCCTATGTCTATGCTTCAAAACTATCTCCTACACTGATGCTATATCTTTGTGAGAATAAAACACAGGTTCACTTAAATGGTTTATGTAGTCAATGATGTAATTTCTAACTATAAAATTACTTATTTATCTATTGTGTAAACTTAAATAATCAGTGCACTCTTGCCGATGGTTCTTTGAAGTCTTAAATTTTCTAACTTTCTCGTAATTTTACATTTATTGCATTATAGCATTATTTTGTTTTGATTATTTCTTTTTGATGAATAGGATTTTGTGAGACAAGATGCCTTGCAAATGCTTTGTAATGCTCTAGAAGGATGTGGAGGTGCTGGTTCAGCTTCTGCTTACACGGATGCTTTCCGAGTGATTATGCGAGTTGGTGTTAATGATAAAGCATATACTGTAAGATTAACTGCAGCCAAATGCTTAAAAGCATTTGTTAACATAGGGGGACCCAATCTCGGAGCAACAGAACTTGAAAATGCGACCTCATTCTGTGTAAAGGTAATACTCAGTTTGTTAACAGAGCTTGCTACTACTGGTTCTTTTGTTGTCATTTGTATGTCAGCCGTTGTTTATTATCTTATTATACTTTATCTGGCTAGGCTCTTGTAGACCCTGTCATATCTGTCAGAGATGCATTTGTCGAGGCTTTAGGTGCCGTGCTCGCTCTTGGAATGAATATGGAAAGCAAGGTATCTGGTCTAGTACATGCCCTGTTTTTTTTTTCCCAAGAAGATTCTTCTGTCATCCTGAAATCAGGGCCTTTTTTAATTGTTTTCTGGACAATGCAGAGCGGGGTGAATACTATCTCAGCAAAAAGGACAGAGAGTGGATTGCAAAAACATTTAATCTTGCCATTTATAAAAGGTTAGGGTTGATATTGAATCCTATTCTATTTGTATAGTTGCTTCAATCAGAAGTTTCATTGACCTCATTTTGTATTTTCCAACTTAATCACATGATCGTAGCTCTAATGTGACATTAAACTATAAATAGGCAATTCCCTAATATCATCATCTAAGCCACAATCTTGACCAGGTTAGAGTTGGCGGCATGAATCCTTTCCTTCCGATTCAAATTTGTTATGTCATATGCTTACAGAGATGTAATGAAATCAGATCTCTTGTTCATTAGCTTGCATCAAGTTAGTGATGGTCTACTTCTTCCCCTTGTATTCTTTTAAGTCCATAACGTTATTGTGAACCAGTGAACTTGCTGGTCTACATTGTACACGTCCTTACATCCAATATGGCACTGGTAGTTTGTCCACAGTTTTTCGGCTCCGCCTTTAATTTTTATGTACTCTCCTATATATCATACTCTTTCTGCATATTCATCTTATCTCATTTTGAACTACTGTCGTCTTGAGAACACCTTGTTTCATCAATCATCACATCCCAACATCCATTTATATACATGGATTGACATGCTACGTAATGGTGTCTTGACCTAAGTCATTGTTAACTTTGCCTACATATTTTAATGATTTTATCTCTGTTGTCAAAGTTTTCCAAGGTTAGTTAATTGTGTGGAAGACTTCAAATCTACCATAATAAGGGTGTAATAATTATATTCATTTATTATAATTTGTTTTTTCTCCTTATAAATCTATCACAGCAACTGGAGTTCATGCCAAAGAGTTGCGAATTGGATTAACCTTATCATGGGTGCATTTCTTGCAGGTAAATGCTTCAAGTGTAACGTCAAACAATAGATTTTTTTCTATCGTATTATGTCAAGTCATATCTTATTCATGTTGACGTCTTAGTTTTTATTTTATAGCGTGCAAGGTTTAAGGAATTGTAGTTTTCATCCTGAATTGGTGGAAGGCACCTAGGTTCATATTCTCTCTTATTTTCGGGAAACCTTGGGTTAACATTCTTAGTTGTAAAATAGTGAAACTACATAATACACATTATTCTTGTTATGAGTGTGGAAACAAATGGCAAATTTAATATCAAGTAAAAGCAGTATAATCAGGTGGAACAATTACTTGACATCTTCAAATAGGCTTCTTCTGCATCTGAACGAACCTATTAGAATTAGGCTTCTTCTCCATAACACAAGTCCATTACTCTTCCACGTGGTGATGCAGTCACGAACTCACAATCACATAATTGCATAAGCTCTTTAAGACACCATAATGCAGCAGTTTTATCAAGACTTCAGCTATATGTTACTCTGCACGTTTCTGTGATCAAACACATACTTGATCCTTTTTAGAAAACAGTAGGGGGGTGACACCCTCCTGCACCAGTAACCACACAAACCCTAGGATGGGCGTCTGAGAGGTAAATTAAGGATGTTTTTCCGGAGGTTCAAATGGGGGTCTCGCTTCATTCGTAACCCTTCAGTGGAGCCAACTGGCTTTTCTTCTGGGCGGCCAAAGTCTAGCCCAAAAAGGGCAATTTTTTCTTCTTCTTTTTTTGCTTTTTCTCATTTGCTGGTATTGCTGCTGTACTCTATTCAGTTTTTTATTATTATTTGCTGACATAAGTATGTTTAATAATACTATACTAGTATATTAATACATTACATTACTGCTGTAGCATAATTAATACATTTTGTTGTACATATACTGTATGATAGATGATTCTATAATATGTAACATACATTAGTTGTTATATGCTATTTGCATACTGTATTTTTTACCTAATGTATATTAGTATATTTTGATACATAATACGTAAACTACTTGGATGCTTTTTTTGCTTTTTCTCTTTTTCTGGCGTTACTGCTATACTCTACTTAATTTTTTAATAATTTTTTGCTGACATCAGTATGTTAAATGTTTAATAATACTATACTTATATATTAGTATATTACATTAGTGTTGTAGCATAGTTAATCTATTTTTTATATTGTATGATATATGATTCTATAATACATAACATACATTAGTACATTATATGTTAACTGCATACTGCATTTTTGTACCTAATGTATATTGACATATTTTGATACATTATACATAAACTATTTGGGTGTTCATTATGTTGTGTAAGGTGTTCAGATATGTGTAAAAGTTCCCTAAAATATATTACTTATATAGAAATATGTGTAATTTTCTATTAAATTATGCAATAACTTCAGAACCCACTTTTTCAAGAAGCGTCTGCTTGAGTGCCCGCCTGGCGGTCAAGCAGCCACAAGGTGCTATCCGCACGCTTCCCCCTTCCGGCTTCTTAAAACATTGGACGTAACTTCGCAAATGTTTGGCACCTAGGTGTGAAACCTCTCAAAACATGGTGAAATTTTGCCGCAAAAAGCCTAGTTTCGGCCGTTATCTCCAAAAATGGCACAGAAACACAACTTGCTTTTCGAGATATATTGTTCCAAGGGCTGCTACAACATCCTGGGTATTTTGATGATTTTTTTGAATCTCTTGCTTCCATAGGCTATTTTTCTTGATTCTATGGTTTATTTCCCCTTCCCTAGCCCATATACACCTCCTCCTATTCGTACTCTCTTCTTTAGAGATGTAAAGAAATACTCTGAAATAACAAAGTCCTAAGTGTTGTATCTTTTGAAAATCCCATGATCTTCAAACAAAACTCAAATACTTAATACTTGTTAGTTATTGCTTATTAATTATTAGTTATCGGTTAATACTACTTAGTACTTGCTAATTACACTTTATTTAAATTAGTAGTTTCTAGTTAGTAATATATATTATGCAAGTTGAAATTTTGAAGTTTGTAACTTGCAACTGTAACTTTTAGATTTTTAGATCTAAGTTGTAACTTTGGGTTTGTAAGTTTGTAACAGTCTAACAAACTTGACAGTTTTGTTCATTTGTGCACTCACTCATCGGGACATGGATCCATCCCGACCTCTCAACATTAAAAACTCCATATAATATAGCGGTTTTCCTAAACATTGTGCTTGCAAAATATGATAATATAATTCCTTCATTTTGCCATCAAAATTGTCATCAAAATGGCTGTCGAAATAGTTCAGCTTACTTCCCTTACACGTGGGAGACCTCCCACATATCCAATATGCATATTTAAGTGTATATTGGTGTTTGGATTGTTTTGGTAAATTTTCATGATTTAATTCGCTCATTTTGGCGTCGAAATCTACAGGGCCTTAAATATAAAATTTTTAGCCAAAATTTCTTTAAATAATAGTTTCCGTACCATCACATATGGCATCAAAATCGAATTTTTAATTCTATGCTTGGCACTATCACTTACAACAGTAGACTGTTGAAATTCCAATGCATATACTCCATTTTGCTTCTACGAAATTAATTCCATTGCATATCAATGCATTTATCCCGGCTTTGTTTCTTACTCCACTGATCAATTTTTTAACACTGCAAATTTTTGTGATGTACAATGAATGTGCTAGTGCTGCATGTGTCTAGCTAGTGAGACTGATGACTTTGACTATATTGGCTTCCTTCTCTTCTACATTGTGAATGAGGATTCCGGCTTGTAGCTTCTTGCAAAGGATTCCAGTAGCTCACTTGCTCAATTTGCGCCACTTCAACTCATCAGAGATAGTTGCTTGTTCCTGTGTAATTGGTTTTAGGGGCAGTGGGTTGGGGATTTTAATGAATGAGAGGGGGTCATTTATTTTATCTTGTCTCTTCCTTTAGCTATTTTTTTGACTTTTTTTTTTTGTTTTGATTGAGCTTGATTATCTTATAAGTCTAAGCTTCCCATGATTGTCTCTCATGCTCAGGTTGAGGTGAAACTATATAATTTCTTTTTATAATACATGTATCAATGTTAGCAGGCTTCATGCACGAGTCATGTACATACCCCTCACCTTATGTATGCGTGTCACATTACGTCTTAATCCATTAAATTGATTTCCGCCCTCTCTTATTGTTTATACAGCAAACAGAGTTTGGATATAGTTCTCCCTACCGACCTCCTCAATCACACATATATTCTATTCCAACAATTTTCACTTTACCAAATTATTTTAAACAATTAATGTGTAGCACTCTTTTTGTATGACACAATATAACTTTACCTGTGGCATGTTAATATTTGCAGGCAATGTTTTTCAAATACAGCCTTCCACATGGTGATCTTCAAAACCTCGCTTTGCAGGCCATAGATATGCTTGAAGGAAACCTTTCTGTTGAAGCACACTCACTGGTAGGTGCTCCTTTATTCTAGTTGATTCTGAAGAAAGATAGTCTGTCTTATATATTGTGAGGCTGAGCAAAACTAGAGTGGATGATCTCCATTCTTCTAGATTTTTCTTTTTTAGTTTTATTGGTTCTTTATGAGTTGCTAAGTTTTCTTACTATTTGTTTTTTGGTTCTCAGTGAAATTCTAGGCTTTTTCACTATTCACTCTTCAATGTTGGCAATGAATCATATTCTCTCTGATATTTACTTTCTGAAGCTCTTTTCTTTCTGTAGATGTTTTTCATATGTCATTTTTGAACCTTAAAGGGTATCATTTGCTGAGAGTTTTTTCCCCTTTCTGTGAAGGCATGTGTCCTTTATATTCTTCGAGTTGGGCTAACTGATCAGATGGCTGAATCTGCTCAAAGAGGTTTTCTGGTTCTTCTAGCCAAACAGGTGAAAGGAAAACTGTATTTACTAAAAGAAGGAGATACACGAGTTAACTATGAGGAATGGCTCATTGGAGCTTTTTTGGTGACTAGTTTGGCCTCACAATTTCTAATTTGGCTTGCAGCTTGAACTTTCTCAGTACAGCTCTTCCAAGGGTATCGCCATACTACGCACTCTATCATATATCTTATCTGTTTTGGAAGAGGTGAGTTAAACAACATTTCTTTTTCATGGCAGAAAGTGAATTTTGCTTCATTCATGGGATTTGTCAGATTTGTGCTTTCATATTAGAAATAGCTAAATTGATTCTATTAGAATGTGTGGTATTCAACCCAAAACCAATTGGCAATGGGTGAAGGGACCACATACCTTATAAGTTCCAGGACCTCCCCAGAGCTCAGCGGTATGGGACTATTCTAACATCCCCCCTCAAGTGCAGCCACTTTTGTGTGCTTGTACTTGTTCTCTTTTTTTAGGTAGGGTGTGGTCCTCACACTTGTCTCGTGGGGTCCGTTCTGATACTATATTAGAATGTGTGGTATTCAACCCAAAACGAATGGGCAATGGGTGAAGGGACCACATACCTTATAAGTTCCAGGTCCTCCCCAGAGCTCAGCGGTATGGGACTATTCTAACAGATTCATTCATATTAATAGCCAAGCTATTAAAGTTTAGGATATGCAAATTCTAATGCCTTGTGCAGCAAAGCTTTGTATCTGCATCAATGGTTTCATTGCTCTATCTAGAAAGCAAATTTGGTGCCTCAAGCACTGTTTTGAAGCCACAAGGTCATTACAATGGTTAAACTTGGACAATTTTTTTACTGTTTTGCTAAATAATGATCTTGATGTATAATTTATGTGAAAAACAATGAGATTTGGAGAGCTTAGGGTTGCACAATGTGTGCACCCTCATATATATAATACTGAAAGAATTACAGAGAGGTCCATATATAAAAGAGAAATAACAAAACAAATAGCAGGCTATGTAAAACAGGAAATATATAATGTAACAATCCCCCTCAAGTTGGAGCATAGATGTCAATCATGCCCAACTTGTCCATCAGTGTGCAAAATTGTTTCTTCGCCAACAACTTGGTGAAGATATCAACAACTTGATCTTCTGATCTCGTGAATGGAGTGCATATCTTGCCAGCAAGAATAGATTCTCTGATGAAGTGGCAGTCAACTTCAATGTGTTTGGTGCGCTTATGATAGACAGGATTATTTGCAATGAAGATGGCAGCTCTGTTATCACAGTGCATAGGAATGGCCGAAGAAGACTCAATCCCAAACTCTTTCAGGAGAGAACATACCCACAGTAACTCACAGGCAGTATGGGCCATGGCCCTGTACTCAGCTTCAACACTAGATCTGGCAACGACATTCTGTTTCTTGCTCCTCCAAGTAACAAGATTGCCTCTTACAAAAGTACAGTAACCGGAGGTAGATTTTCTATCAACTTTGCTGCCTGCATAATCAGAATCAGAATACCCTTCAAGAACACAGTGCCCATTTTTTTTTATAATGAAGTCCCTTGCCAGGCGACTTTTTAAAGTATCTCAGGACTTGACATACATCATCCCAATGACACTGTTTGGGTTTGTCAAGGTACCTGCTAAGAAGACCCACTGCAGTAGCAATATCAGGACGAGTAACAGTTAAATAAATCAATTTACTAATCAACCTCCTGAATTTTTTATGATCAGCAAACACAAAAGAGGAATCATCATCCCAATTCACATTGGGATCAAGAGGAGTATCCGCAGGTCTTGCTCCAAGCATACCAGTCTCCTGCAGAATATCAAGAACATACTTTCTCTGAGAAAGCACCAGGGCATTAGAGGTTCTAGAGACCTCTATGCCAAGAAAATACCGAAGTCTGCCCAAATCTTTTGTAGCAAAGTGCTTGCCCAGATGATCTTTGGTAGCCTGAATACCAAGAGAGTCGCTGCCAGAAATAATAATGTCATCAACATATACAATCAGAACAGTAATAATACCCGCTGAAGTCTTTTTTGTGAACACAGAGTGGTCAACCTGTGACCTCAGAAAACCAAAATCAATCATGATCCTGCTCAACTTATCAAACCAGGCACGAGGACTCTGCTTGAGCCCATAGATAGACTTCTTAAGCCTGCATACTTTGTGAGACTCCCCCTGAGCAACAAACCTAGGAGGTTGCTCCATATACACTTCTTTCTGCAAGTCACCATACAGAAAAACATTTTTCACATCAAGCTGCAGAAGAGGCCAGTTCAGATTCACAACAACAGATAGGAGAATCCTGAGAGAGTTAAGGCGAGCAACAGGAGAAAAAGTCTCAAAGTAATCAATGCCATATGTCTGAGTATAGCCCTTTGCAACTAACCGTGCTTTCAACCTCTCAACCGTACCATCGGGTTGATATTTTACGACATATACCCACCTGCAGCCCACAGACTTACACTGAGGAGGTGGATCCACCAGCTCCCAAGTGTCTCTGTCAATAAATAGAATGAAATATTTGTAACCAGACAAACTCGGTACATGGCATGGACCCCATACATCAGAGTGAACTAAATCAAAAATGTTTTTACTGCTCACAGTACTACGTCTAGGATACACAGTACGAGTCTGTTTTCCCAGCTGACAAGATTCACACTGAAAATTACAACTGCCAATATCAGAAACTAAATGACGCAACTTCTCTGACGATGGATGTCCCAGCCTGTAATGCCACTGCAGTGCAGAAACAGAAGCCGATAAAGAAGATATCATAGCAACTTTCTCTGATCGCGGTAACTGGTCCAAGTAGTAGAGTCCATCAACACCTTCATACCCCCACCAATCTTCGTCCTCGTGCGAAGGTCCTGAAAAACACATGAACCAGGAACAAAAGTCAGGCTACAGTTCAAACTTCATAAAATTTTGCTGACTGATAATAAGTTCAGAGGAAATCTAGGCACATATAAGGCAGACTTGAGCCAAAACTGAGAAACAATATCACCGACTCCAAAGACCGAAGTCTTTGAGCCATCAACTAGCATAACAAAGAGTTACAGACAGGTTTAGATAGAGTTTTAAACAGAGATCTATTGACAGATATATGTGCAGAGGCACCCGAATCTATCACCCATTTGGTATTACCAGAAGTAGAAGGTGAGGAGGAACTCAGGAATGCAGTATCATAACTAGAGTATGCATCATGTGCTCCACTAGTAGAAGCAGCAGTCGAAGAGCCAGCACGCTCAAGAAGGAGGCGTTCCACCTCAGCACGAATGTAGTCTGCGGTCGCTCCCGCAGTCGTTGGCTCAGGCGTCGGAGTAACAGCCTCAGAAGCAGTAGACGATGAATCTGCAGCAGCATTGGCCCAAGCCGGTTTACCGTACTTTTCCCAGCACTTTTCTTCAATATGGTTAGACCGACCACAAAAGGTACACACACGCTGTCCTTGTTGAGGACGCGCTGCAGCAGGAGGTGAGGCAGCATGAGGGGCTCCTCGTCCAGCACCAGGTCCACGTCCCCGTCCTGCACCCAGGGGAGGACGACCATCAGTGGAACGGCCATGGCCACGCCCGGCCCAAGCAGCCAGGGCAGTAGAATCTCCAGTCTCAGGAGACGGTGTCGATGAAGAAAGGCGCTGGAGACGCTGGTAGGCACTCTGCAAAGTAGGGAGCGGATCACTCGTCAAGATCTGATCCACAACGCCAGCATAGGATTCTGGCAAGCCACTCAGAAACTGTATCAGCTGTAGTTCCGCCCGCTGTTTTTGCATAGTCGCCAGATCAGTAGACAACGGGTGGTAAGTCTCCAACTCACCCCACAGACCGGTGAAGGTGGAGAAGTAGTCGGAGATGTCAGATCCCGTGAATTGGAGTCGCCCCAGTTGCTTGGTTATGTCGAAAACCTTCTTGGGATTCTGACTGTGAGAGTAGGTACTGGCGAGCTGATCCCACATCTGCTTCGCCGTAGGTAGCCTAAGTAAAGTAACACTGATCTTCTCAACGACACTGTTGAGAATTCATGTCATCACAGTCGAGTCTTCACAGACCCCATCATCAAAAGTTTTGACGTCTTTTTCATCCGCGTTCGCTGCAGGCTGAGGCGGACCAGTGCGAATCAGATGAGAGTACTTCCCTTGTGATTTAGCATATATCACAAAGGAGCACACCCAAAGCTGGTAATTGTGCCCGTCAAGTTTAACAGTGGTAACTTGACGGCGCAAGTCTCTCCAGAAGTCATCTCCAGAAGACGCCATGAGAACAGGCAGGAAGGCAGGCACAGGCAAGCAGGCACATGCATGAGTAGTCAACAGTCAGAGGCAGAAGTCCAACACATGGACTAGTAGTAGAAGGTAGAAGATCTACGAATGGATCTTAAAAAAAACCCACGTAGGGGCAGCAGATGAAGAGAAAAAACCTACGCCAACATGGAGGATCAATCACTCCACCATGAGGCGCAGATAGACAGAGAGGATGAAGCCCGTTACGCCGTCAACGTGCCAGAACTGGAAAGTTACCGAGGCTGTCCGGAGATTTCGGAAAGAGAAACGGAGCTAGACGGAGGGTCCTGTGGTGGATTAGGCTACAAGGATGGAGTTTATTAGGGGATTAGAGGTGGATGGAGGGTTGCGGAGGGGTGGACGGCGATCGGTAGCGGCGGCGGTACTGTAGCAGTGGCGGCTGTACTGTAGCAGTACTGTAGCGGCGAAAAAAGGAGATTTCGAAGTGTGGCGGCGGCTACGATTGGTGGAGATAGGGATTAGGTTTAAGGTGGATCGTCCCGCTCTGATACCATGTGAAAAACAATGTGATATGGAGAGCTTAGGGTTGCACAATGTGTGCACCCTCATATATATAATACTGAAAGAATTACAGAGATGTCCATATATAAAAGAGAAATAACAAAACAAATAGCAGGCTATGTAAAACAGGAAATATATAATGAAAGCAAATTTGGTGCCTCAAGCACTGTTTTGAAGCCACAAGGTCATTACAATGGTTAAACTTGGACAATTTTTTTACTGTTTTGCTAAATAATGATCTTGATGTATAATTTACATGCAGAGATGTGCATGGCTGATAACTATCAGTTGACATGTTGGGCTAGAGTGCCGTTACACTACATTTCTGTGCTTTCAATCTGCTTTTTCCCATTATGGATGCTTGTGAATTGTCATTGTAGGCCCGTTAGCTTTATCCTAGGAAGTACGGACACGGACATCGACACGGATATAGACACGGACACGGCACTGGACACGACAAATATATAAGTAGATATATACATTTGTAGAACATATATGTTATATGTATAAACACACAAAAGGATCTAAATTGATTATCCAAAGGTGCAATCACCATGAAATCCGACAACCACTTAAGTTAAACCGTAACATCATATCCACAAGTCGCAATATGGAATGATCACAATATATATTATGATGTTTGATTATAGTATTGTTGCAGTAAAAATATATTGAATTATAAAAATTAAGAGCAGTAGAATATTGGGACAGTAGTTTTTTTCTTGTTGGTGGAAGTAATGGTGAACAAGATTTACTATCAAGATGAAGAAGGGGATAGGGTGAGGAAACATGTTGTTGCTAATGGTGGAGGAGATGGAAAATGAAGGTGTCTGGAGGTTGAAGGGGAAGAAAAGGAGGGGGAATACATTGAAGAGCTACTTAAGATGAAGAGAAAAGAGAAAAGGAGGGGAGATGAGATGTAGAGAAGCAACAAAAAGAGTAGGTGTAGGGAGGACAAAGAGCGTTGACATCTTGCCTATAGTAGCTGAAGCTTAACTACATGGTGTTAGTAGGCAAGGAGTAGTGGAGGACAGACAACGAAGATCTGGAGAAGGCCTAGGTTTTTTTTCATACATGTAGGCTTAAGTGGGTTGGGATGGCTTGTCTTGGATGTGTCCACGGAGTGTCCAAGCCGTGTCCAACACTGAAAATTATAGTGGATACGCCGTGTCCGCCACGTGTCCAGGCGTGTCCAAGGTGTGTCCATGTTGGACATGTGTTGGACACGGACACGGCGGCCTCTGGGAAGTGTCATGCTTCCTAGGCTTTATCTAAAGGACAACCCAACATCCCGGGAAGGTCTCCGTTTGTTTGTCACCTTTCCTGATACGACCGTTACTTGTACCCGATCATGGATACCATATGTTACATCTTTCATGTGTTGTATATCCAAAGATGATTGATGAAATGGAGAGGATCAACTAGCCCTAACCCTAACTATTATGCTAAGAATCTCATTCTCTTTTTTCCTCAAATTTCTACCAGCCAAATAACCAGTGAAAACACACCTGTACCTTTTCAGCTCCTAGAGTCTGGACACAATCTAATACATGCCCCAGTAGTGCAGTTATTTAATTTACCAAACAACCAATACATAATATGAAATAATCATCCAAGTAATTATTCTGAAAATTGATCTAAGCAGCCGAATAAGTGGTTCGGGTCTATTGGCCACACCACATATGCCTATACAACCCAATATGTGGCCACAAACTTAATATTCAGCAATGTGTGGGGTATATGCGGAAAATATGAGATCACTTTTTGAATAGAAGGTATATATGTATGTTGTTATCAATGTAAGCTCTTCAATTACCTTTTAGATTACTTACAAACACATCCACATATGTGTATGTATTACATACGTGTATTTGTGCATATCTATTTGTTTACATAATTACGTATCTATATATGCGTATGGATTCCTATATTTATATGTAAGCATTTTGATATATGCATATATATCTGCACATATCTAGCACAGATATTGATGTAAACCACGTTACAAACACTCATATTCATTCATCTAAATTAACTTTGCCAGCTAATACCCTTGGTCATGGAAATATATAGAGAACTTGCCAGAATCCTTAATTGGTATATTTCTACCAATGAACCAACTGACCTAAAAAAGAACTAATTAATTAAGATCTCACAAGTCCCTAATTACACTTGGGTCTGTATTATAAACATAAGAGAATGAACAGAATATACCACAACATCCCTGTACGACCAATAATTTTGTTGGATGTATATTAGAAACGAAATCCATTAGGCTTGTTAGTTGACAGCTACTGACTCTTGGAACTCCCTTCTAGTATCAACAGAATTTGGTAATACCATATCGCTTCTAAACTCATTTACCCTACAGAGCAAGTTTTGTAACAAAAAAGTTTGTTGTTCTTTGGGTTCGAACATTTTGTTAATGTCCTAATATCTCATAACTTGTCTTGGTAAAGTATTCCCTGAAAAGGGTGGATCCTTCTTGTCTTCACGCACTTTGGCCATGAGTTCATTTGAGAGCCATTTTAGTAGTGTTTAACATCTTTAAATTTCCTTGTTAAAAGGGTTATAAACTTCTGATTCTGACACTTTTTTTTGTTGTATGCATATCTTCTTTACAGGTTCCATCTGAATTCAAGGATGTTCTTGACAATACAGTGGTTGCAGCACTTTCTCATCCATCAGTAAATGTACCTTTTTAATTGACTTGTAGTCATCATGGTTTTGAGATCAACCCCACTGCAACTTCTACTATTAGCTGTATTTTTTTTTATTTTTTTATCCACACTTTTTGATTTTTCTCACCTCTCGATTCATTTTTCATTTCTTTAGAGTTACAATCGGAAGTGATTATCATTCACTTTCCATCATTTTAAACAACTAATTGCACATTCATCAATTTGCAATTTAACAGGGGTAGTTTTTATTTTGGATAAATAGAATGTAGAAGCTTATCAGGGAATTAGGATATTCACACTTCCGTTTGTGAATGCACACCTAACTTCTGTGTGAATCCTAGTTTGACTTTGCTCAGACGCTTATGCTAACATAGTTCCTGTCAAAGCTAAAATGTTATTGACTTCAATCAAGTCAAACTTACACCTCAAAATGATGGTTAATATAGAAATATTATAATTTTTGATTCAATTTTATGTAATTTAGGACTGACAATTACTTAAATCCGCCAACATACTGACATTCCATGGAAATCTGATTTGTCGATAGACCAACCATTTCACATGTTGCTTGTTGTGGAAATGAAATATTTTGTGGAAATTTTGTCATTTGTGGAAATTTAAATCCATGCAAGGTAATTAGCAACATTCACATGGTGAAATTGACCATCTTGTTTGATGGGCAAAGCATTACACACCCCAAGCGCGTGTCTGTGTTTGAGATGGGGAGTTAGGATGAGGGGCAACTACATAATTTTTGTTATGGCAACTCTTTTTTGACTTCTAAAATGACATTTGCATGATGTAATTGTCTTTAAGGGGCTTGTAGTGGGAAGAGATATGTATACAATAAGGATTTGTAGCTAATTTATAATATCACAAGACATTCACATAATTGGGAGAATTCAGGCAACCAGAAACTAAAAACAATCAAATATAAAATTTAAGATTAAATGGGAGCAACAAAAAAAAGCAAGTATTTAATAAGGAAACTGATTGAGACAAAGGGTAGTGTGTTTTGCATTTTGAATAATTTTACTCTGACAACATGACGTATCTATCAACCTGACGTCTGGGACATTTACCAACTGCTTGATTATTCAACCTCTCAGCATTAACCGTGCAAGGCACACTTGATTTACACCCACACTATTATGAAGCCCTTAAAAATGGAAATGTTTCCTGAACTCATGAAATGTACACTCCCAAAACAATGAAACAAATGAGTCAAGGAACTAAGAAAAAGGTCATGGTTGATTAGTGTATTAGTAGTGTAGTAGCAAATTATATTGAAAAACTAGAACCTAGTTTAAGTTTCTCCTTGGTGCGTTCCTGAATTTTCTCGCATTCATTTCAACAATACCATCCTTGGACCCTGCAACTTAATCTTGTTGGCTTGCAACAATTCAATGGTGACATAGGCAATATAGTAGGCCTATAGTACAATTCTAGGTAGAATTTTGACAAATTTTGAAGGGTGTAATATGCCCACTAGGTATCAATACCCACATCATGTCGATAGGAGATATTCTGGTTGAGCTAGAACCCATGGTGGGGTGATCATATTTATAACTTTAATGTTTGGAAGGTTAAAAACTAATATTATAGAGCCATAAGTTGAATTTGGATGGGTGTGGGCAAAGAAGCTAGTCTTGCTGCATCGTCACCCCACATGTAGTGAAAAATATGCAAATGCACCATTTTCATGGAAGTGGGTCAAGAAGCAAAGTCCAAGACATACAAAATTGGAGTGAGATCATGAAATATTGTCTTTTTTATAGGAAGTCTTTTGAGACGGTGGATTCCATGATCAGTAGAAAAGTCAATATAGTTTGCTTGTAGGAAGCGAAGTGGACAAGGAATGATCCCGAGATATTTGAGACCAAAATATAAAATATGATATACATGTATTGACAACACATGACTGACATTGGAATTATTGATGAAAAGATGTTGAAGGATGACGTTGTCGAGATCACAAGGGATGGGAAACAAAATCATAGCTATTAAGCCTGTTCTTGGAGGGGGGTTATTATTACTGTTAGTGCCTTAGTGGTTATGACTCCCAAGTTGGCCTTAGTGAGGAGGTTAAGAAGGATTTTTGGAATATCATGGATGAATTGATGCAAGGAACACCGATAGAGAAGATATTTATTGGAAGTGATTTGAATGGTCACGCGGGAAGTATCAACGTTGGTTATGAGGGATTACAAGGTGGTTTTGGATGTAAAAGTCAAACTGGTGAAGGAATGAGATTCAAGAGTATATTACATGTTAAGTTATGAAATGATTTTGGCAAACAACATTTTCAAGAAAATAGATTCTAACCTAATAACTTTCAAGCGTGGGTACAATTATAGTACAATTATACCCAAATTGAATTCTTCATTATAAGGAGATTGAAAAATATGTATGTGTTGAAAAGTGATCACTAGAGTAGAACTTACTACCCAACATAGGTTGAATTGTTTTGGATATTAACAAAATTTTTAACAAAGTAAGCACAAGGGCACCTAAGGTAGAAGAATCAAGTTGTGAAATCTTACTGAAGAAAAGAAAGTAATGTTTCATAGTAACCTATCATGAAGCTCTTGGAGCATGGATTATTATGCTAATAAGAATTCCCAATGAAGTTTTGTGAAATCTGAATGTTGTGCGCTCAATAACGAGACTTAGTAGTGGAATGGAGTTTAAAAAGGAGTTTTGTAGGAGCTTGCCCAAATGTTGTGGTGATGTTTTTTTAAGATACAGGCTAAGAAAGTAATATAAGAGGCCATATTTACATACTTCGAATATATGTATATATATATATATATACACACACACACATATATAAATATATATACATATAGTCAGGCTAGAATACACTCGAGTGTATAGATCACGCCGTGCACTCAAGTGGCGTTCACATGTCTAGACTATTTTTTTGGTGAATCCAAACCGTTGATATTCATCGTTATACTAAATATAGGCTACCTACAAAATTTGGGCTCATTTAGATTCTTCTAAGCCACTCTTTTCTAACCTACAAAATTGACGCACAAAACTAATTTGAATTGTATAATTTTTGTCTCCTTTAGATGCATGACCTATAAGTGTCCGAATGACCTCAAATTTTATATGTAGTATGTTCACAAGATATCTAATTTGGCTACAATTACGCTCACTCTTGAAAGTAATAATATGATGATCTCTTTTCTTTGAAATGTGTATTTGCCAAGATCGTGTCGTAAGCAACTACAAATCCAAATCCTCTCTCCTCCATTTCTATTGCCACGTCCAAAACCTCCATGCACTCTCTCATATCAATTGCTACTCCCCACATGGCCGCTTAAGTCACTCCCAATAATGATCTTCTCCTCTATCAGTATTCCTTACATCAATCATCCATATTTACATACTTTGAATATATATATATATATATATATATATATATATATAGGCTAGAATACACTCGAATGTACATATCACTCCATACACTCAAGTGGCGTTCACATATCTAGACTATTTTTTTGGTGAATCCAAACCGTTGATATTCATCGTTATACTAAATATAGGCTACTTACAAAATTTGAGTTCATTTAGATTCTTCTAAGCCACTCTTTTTTGACCTACAAAATTGACGCACAAAACTAATTTGAATTGTATAATTTTGTCTCCTTTAGATGCATGACCTATAAGTGTCCGAATGACCTCAAATTTTATATGTAGTATGTTCATAAGATATCTAATTTGGCTACAATTACGCTCTCACTCTTGAAAGTAATAATATGATGATCTCTTTTCTTTGAAATGTGTATTTGCCAAGATCGTGTCGTAAGCAACTACAAATCCAAATCCTCTCTCCTCCATTTCTGCTGCCATATCCAAAACCTCCATGCACTCTCTCATATCAATTGCTACTCCCCACATGGCCGCTTAAGTCACTCCCAATAATGATCTTCTCCTCTATCAATATCCTTGCATTAGTCATCCATGTCATCCGAAAAATCCTTCTTTGCCTCATTAAGGCCAACTTGGGGGGCATAAACACTAATAATATTAAAAATCTTTCCCCCAAGAACAACCTTGATAACTATGATTCTATCGCCCATCTGTGTGATCTTGACGACATCATCTTTCAACATCTTATCAACAATGATTCCAATGCCATTTCTATGTCTGTCAATACCTATATATCAAAATTTGTACCCTGTGTCTCCAATCTCTCTGGATCTTTCCCCTGTCCATTTGGTTTCATGCAAGCAAATAATGTTAACTTTTCTTATATATTCAATGCAAAATATAACTAAAATATGTTTGGTTATATTTTCAGATACAAGGACACACGTGTTTACTAGTTGTACAGAGGACAACATGTGTGCAATAATTGAAAAAAATGAAGTTTGTACTTCTCTATACATTGAATGCAATTTAAAAAAGAGATCTGGCTATTTTATGTGAAAACAACAACGAACAATGTGATTAGGATAATATTTTACATATATTTATATGTTTAAAATGAATTATCCGTGTTGCTATTTTTATCTATAGTTTTTTCTCAAGAACCATAACCATACCACATCACTGTGGTTTGAAAATTTTAATACCGTATCCACACCATAATCATTTGGTGCGGCTATGCTGTTTAAAATGTTATGTGGTTATCCGTAGATATAGTTTTTTTTTTCCAGAACCATTGCCATCCCTATGAATTACTATCGTACTAATCATAAATTACTAACTAGTATGTTATATGATGGTCTGATGCTAGTATAGAAATGTATGTAATATGCACCACTGTACATTAGACTAAATTTATGTTACATGATAGTATGATACTAGTATACTATATATATTTAGTATGATAGTATGATACTAGTATACTAGCATGTTGTCAAAAAAATAGTATGATACTAATATACTACTATATGTACCACTATATATTAGACTAACTATTGTGGAAATCGATATGAGTGGATAGAACCTCGAAACATGTAGAGTGTTTTCTTATTGCTAGATATATAGGAGGCATCCACCCTTTCCTATAAATAGGATAAGGGGGAAGCATACAGACACTTACACAAACCCTAATGGGCCAATAGACAATTTGGCCCATGTTACAAATAGACTAAACAAAATTTAAGTAAAAGACTAAAGCACTTATGTAAATAGACACTCTAACACTCCCCCTCAAGCTGGAGCTTGGGAGAATCCCAAGTCAACTTGCAAATAGACAGACAAACAAACTAAACATAATAAAAAGATAACCAAGCCCTTACAAAAATTTCTCCCTCTCAATGTTACAATAAATCACTCATGCACTCAAATCTCACAGACTCCCCCTCAAGTAGATACTCCAAAGCAGCAGATATTTGGGCAGGGCATAGAGGCTTCTTGATCATCATAAAGGCATCTGGAGCATAAGAAAGAATAGCAGATAGGCACCAAGATCTTCATTACGGTCGTCGTCGTAGTAGCCAGAGAGTGCTGGATCACAAATCCTAGAGAGTGCTAGGTCACAAGAAGCAACAATAGTCAACATGCAAACAAAGCATGGACAAGTAGAGAGTCAACGTGGGCAAAGCATGGACAAGCCAGAGAGTGCTGGCACACAAAAGTAAAAGTCGACAACGTAAGCGGATAGAAGATCAGTGAACAAAGTAGCAACCAAATAAATAACTTAAATATGCAATGTTTACAAAACTCCATGTAAAGTCAGAAACAAAAGTCTTCATCATCTTCCCTCTTCTTAAAGTATCCATCACAGTAGTAGGCGTCATAGTCCAGAGAGTGTTGGTCCACAGAGTCCAGAGAGTGTTGGTCCACAATAGAAAGTCAACGTGCAAAACAGAGCACGAACAACACATAGTGCAAAAGCACAAAGCAACAAGTAAAATGTGCTAATCATAGCACAAGTAATAACAATGACGTCCCAATATGGAACTTCATAGCAACAGCCGAGGTAGATGATGAATAAGAAATAATAGCAGCAAAAAGCTCCTCATAGCATAAATAAGCATGAATAGTCCACATAACAATAGAAGGATCCTCATAGAAGCAAAAAGCACACCACAGTAGCAGAAGGATCCATATAGTAAGTGTAGCATGAAGGCCAATAGAACCACATAATGAAATTTCTTTTCTTCTCTCCATCTCTCCTCCATCTCATCTCTTCCCTCTACTATTCATCCTCTATTCTCCCCCCTCACGCCAACCACGAAAAGAATGAAGAGTGGTTGGAGTGGAGAGTCAAAAACAATGGTAGAGGTAGGTTTATGTAGGCAAATATGTGGAGGAGGTAACCAACAATGCGAGTCAAAGTCCAACATGACCCGATTACAAAGATCCGGATAGAAAAATAGATGGATCTTTTTCCTACCTGAATTAGGTCAAAAAATAATCTGGGGGTAGGATAAAAGCAAGACTATCGGAATGGAAACTTGGTAGAAAGAGGAGGTACACTACCAGAATGTTACTCGGTAGGATCAATAGGTTCAATGAGGAGGTAGGAAAAAAGTTATGTAGGGTTGGAAGACCAGGGGTTTGTAAACAAAATTATAAAAATGCTGAAAACGGGAAGATAATTGTTGCTGGTAAGAGGAAGAAGAGACATGCCATGTATAGATACCTCCGCCATATGATAGAATCATAGTAGCACGCCAAGATGTAGCAACAGATAGCAGCGGATACACGGTGTCGTTGAGCAACACGCCGTGACAGTTGACACATGAAGCAACAGCAGCAGGCGACACGCCGTGTCGATGAAGAGACACGCCGTGCATGGTAGCACAATAGTAACAGTCAACATCAATAGAAGCCAGCGACACAGCGTGTCGTTGAAAGGACACACCGTGTCAGTTGACAAAAGCTCGGGGCAGAAGCAGGCGACACGCTGTGTCAAAGGATGACACGCCGTGCCAAGGTACATGCGACACATCGTGTCCAAAAGTCACACACCGTGTCCAAAAGCGGCGAACAAAGTCACAAAAAAGCAGAACATCGCCTACACGCCGTGTCAAAAAATGACACCGTGTCGGCGACGATCAGCAGCAGAAAAACCCTAGCAACAACCATTGTTCTGAAAAGCGGTAATCGGTGTACGGGCGGAGAGGGTACCGAATAGAGTATATACGGTATGCGGGAGTATAAGCGGGAGAATATTCAGTTTTAATCGGTTTTGATTTTTTTTAATATTAACCATAAAGATATATAAATTATATATTGACCATATAATAATGACAATGATAAGTAATTAGAAACATTTATAAGTAATAGACTAATATTGCATTCATAAGTAGTTAGAAACATTGATGAAATTAGAGAAGAAAACTTTGATAAGTAATTACAAACATTGATAAGTCATAGACTAATATCACATTAATAAGTAATTAGAAACGTTGATAAGTAATAGACTAATATTGCATTAATAAGTAATTAGAAACATTGATAAGTCATAGACTAATATTGCATTAATAAGTAATTAGAAACATTGATAAGTGATAAGACTAATATTGCATTAATAAGTAACTTGTAACATTGATGAAATTAGGGAAAAAAACATTGATAAGTAATTAGAAACATTGATAAGTCATAGACTAATATTGCATTAAGAAGTAATTAGAAACATTGATGAAATTAAAGAAGAAAACATCAACAATAAGGATCAGTTCAATAAACACTAACTATAAACTTATAGAGAAAACATGAGGAGAAGACCAAATATGTAAATTGGAAGAAGAGAATGTAATTGTAATGACCAATAGTAGTATTAGAAAATATTAACGCAAAAAAAAATTATTACTAGCATTTGATTTTGAAAATCGCCGATTAATCAGCCGATTATTCCCTCGATCGGCCGATTAATCAGTCCTGGACCGATTATAGGCCGATTATTCATAATCGGAGCGGTATACCCCCAAAAAGGAATATTCGGCCGATTATTCGGCCTAAGCGGCCGATTTTCTAAACAGTGGCAACAACAGCAAAAGAGGAGGAAGTCCTTTTTTGGATCTCCACCAAAGCAGTAGAGGGTGATGGATCCTCAATATTAGTAGAAATAAGAGATCTTTTCCTTGATTTAGGAGTAGATCTCAATAGGGGTGGATGCATGGAGTAGATCAATGGCAGAGTTGATAATAGCGGTGTAAATCTGTGATGATGGCGGCAAATAAAGTAGCGACAACTTTATTAGCAAGCTAGATTGACAGAGACATGGTGGCCCTTGTAGATCTGGATATCAACAACTTCATAGGATGATTTTATTGATGAAGATGGAGACTGCTCCAAAAAGAGGCGGGGATGAGAACATCCCTGCGGGTAGCCATCAGCAGCGCCGGCTGCCCGCAAGGGGAGACATCTCTCCTTGTGCTCTCTCTCTCTCTTAGGGTTAGGGCAACACACGACCGATTGCTCTGATACCATGTGGAAAAACGATATTAGTGGGAAAATCCCCTACGTGTAGTAGGTTTTTCTCATTGCTTGATAGATAGGAGGCAGCCACCCTTTCCTATAAATAGGATAAGGGGGAAACATACAAACACTTAGACAAATCCTAATGGGCCAATAGACAATTGGGCCCATGCTACAAATAAGTCTAAAAAAAACTTAAGTAAAAGACTAAAACACTTAAGTAAATAGATACTCTAACAACTATAAGTACGTTACATGATAGTATGATTCTAGTATAGTACTATATATTAGACTAACTACATGTATGCTAATGTTGCATCTACAAGTTAGTAACTAGTTTATATTTATTTCTTCATGTCTAAAATCAATGTAATTGTTTTCTTTTGGTTCGATGTTCTGCACGTATGTCTATTTTCATTGCTGTGTAGGTAAATTTACATGTCACATGTATTTGGATATGTATAATATGTAATTTTATGTAAAGTTATATAAGAAAGTAAGCATTCGTTTTCCAAATAATGATGATGCGCCATGAAACACATTAAATTCGTGTCTTTGAATAATGTGATGATGAGCCATGAAACACATTAAATTTGTGTCTTTGTATATCAAGCCTTCCAATGTTTCTACATGGGAGTTAGAATGAATAAGGGTCAAGAAGCAACCCTATTTGTAACAAAAGGCATGGTTGAGCAGCTACATGGTTAAATGCCTAGTGTCAAGCTTTTTACTCCAGTAAGTTTGGTTGCTAGAGATTTCCCAACTCTGCGTTTGAACTGCCCATTCAACCATTTAGGCTATGGATGTCCAACCCTTTTCGGGACATTTCTAGGTGGTCAAACTGGCATTTAGATTGTTTAGGTTATTGACGTTTAGAAAATATTTTTTTATTAATTCATTATAAGCTGACATTAACCGCATAAGCAAATCACTAGTCAACTGTACATGTAAACTTATGTTACACAATTACATTTGTGCCCATTTCCAAAAAAAATCTTCAAGATAAAGAACTGTACAACCCTTTATGGGCTTTCAAGGATATATACCGTATTCTGATTTTGTATTGCTTTTTCTATGGATTCTTTGCCATAGCCTCCAGATGAATTTAGTCATCAAGATGGTCTCATATTTTTCTCTATTAGTAAGTGTATGCCTCTGTGTGTCTATATATATATATATGCCTGTATACACACAACATATGAGTTCATATTCAACAAAACCGATGGTTTACCTTAGTATATATATGTACCTACATTGCATTTACCATGCTGGGAAGCTGTACTACATAATACAACTGTATAATATTGATTTTATACTACTCATAATACGTCTAAAAATCATTTGAATCCGACATTTATAGATCACCCATCAAAAGAAGACGTGTATTTCTAATTAACATTAAGTTGCTGAATTGCAGAAACTGTTGACTGTGTAGCTTTGAAATGCTACCATGTGTTCCAATCACAGCACTAAGTAAATAACTTTTGTGGTTACTGGTCTCAGTGTGCTGCAGAAGACACTATGCATCTAGTTCTTGAATGGTCTTAGTAATGAGTTGCATAATGCAACTGTATAATATTGATTTCATACTACTCATAATATGTTTAAAAAATCATTGTAATCAGGCATTTATAGATCACCCATCAAAAGAAAATGTGTGTTTCTAGTCAACAGTAAGTTGCTGAATTGCAGAAACTGTTGAATGTGTAGCTTTGAAATGCTACCACTTGTTCCACTCACAGCCATAGGTTGGTAACTTTTTTGGTTACTGGTCTTAGTGTGCTGCATAAGACCCTATGCATCTGGTTCTCAAATGGTCTTAGTAATGAGTCCAAGATGCGTCATGGAGCAAAATTTGCTGTCTGGTTATCTACCTTAGTACTGTGCTTCAGTGAAAGTCTGCTGCAATTCCCTAATGCATATTGTGGTTCGGTCAAATAATAAGCTTCCCTAATGTCTAAGGTGTAACATGTTAGGTTCAATTTTTTATCTTGCTACTAAGCTCCCTTGTCCTCAAGGGGAATGTCCAATTGTTATATTATACTTTTATTTGGCTATCTCCCCGTAACAACTGCTACATAAAACATGTAATTCTGTTTTCTTTTGGTTCTCTTGCTATCCAGGTACGTGTTGAAGCTGCTCTAATGTTGCGTGGGCTGGCAGAAGTTGATCCGACATGTGTTGGTGGGCTTATTTCTTTTGGCGTGACAACATTATACGCTTTTAGAGATAGTATATATTTTGAGAAGGTACCAAACTCAATATTAAAATGTCGTAATGAACTCTATTCTTTGCATTGTTGTTAAGGAACCACCTAGGCACCTATGGAAAGAAGACGTTCCTTGTATGTCTCCTTTGAAATTGAAACAGTTACAAAAGGTTGGCTCCTTGGATCTTTCTTCTTTCTTGTGAAAATGTGTGGTTCAAATGAAGAATTCTCACTGTATTGACTTCACAAACTGCGTAGGCCCGATGCAAGTTGGGTGGGTAAACCATGTGCAATTTACAGTTAGTCAACACAGCCTGGGACTCCGAACTTTAAAGCCCCCAGGCCTCAAAATCCCTTAATCCTTGCTGTCAGCGATAGAGCTTCCATGCTGCAAGATAACAGTCCCACACCTCTCCCGGGTATTGCTATTATAACAATTGCGTTTACGATAATTTAAAAAGGCTGTGGTTGTTATGTCGTTCTAGGATGATTGGTTTATGGTTGTTACTGATTTTTCACCCACTGTCCCATCCATCAGACCCAATATTTGGACTTGTATTTTTTCCTTAACGAACTTCATATTGATCCTGCTATGTTGTCCCCATGCCTAACATGCGATGGTGCCACAACCAATTGCCCTCGTACTAGCGACCGGCGGCTATTTGCTCTTTTTTGCAAGCAGACCGGTTTTCCTCCCTCAGCTGCTCCCTCATTTCCAAAGAAACAACTCCATGCCACTTCCATCCCCAACCCCTCAAATTTTATCTTGTTGAACCTCAACTGCATTGCAACACGATAACAATCTACAAATACTATTTCTCAATTTCCTTGTTGGCTTACCGCAAATGATAGGAGCCTGGTGACACCGGCATTGTTCAAAATATCGGTGAAATTATCAAAATTTCCATACCGATGATCATCGGGTACTGAAATGAGGTACCTCTGACTTTATAGGCTGTTTTGTGAACTTTTGATGGTGTTCCAGCCAAGTTTCGACATTTTGACGAAATGAGGTGTTTTTTGATGAAAAAAAGGCACATTTCAGCTCTGTTTCGGCGAAACACAACACAAGGAAAAGTTACTTTTTGAGGATGGGGTACCATGTCTGGTGCTTTTACTATGTGACTCCATGAGCTCTAAAGGGACAATCTAAGTCATGTTTCTTCACTTCCTAGCATGATTTAACTCTACCACCCTCCTGGGCGTTCGGCCTTCTCCACAGGCGTGGGAGAGGGGGGAGAAATCTTTCTCTAATAATTCCATAGCATTATTTAACTCTCTCCTCTTTCTCTTGCTTCTATAAAGATCTATAAAGAAAGTGTTTAAAAAATGGGTTTGGGACTTATATTCATGGCTATGATGACCTGCTAGGTTTCATTTATGAGGTTATATGATTTGCGATAATAATGCACAAAATTAGCATGACTGCCAAGATATTTTGTATGTTATGCTAGTAGCAATCACACCCAACTACACTATTGCCTCCTCAAGTCTCTACCTACACAAGCACACGACTAAGAGTAACACTTGAGTTTATCCAAGATTATGCATTTTGTCACTAGTAGGCATATAGTGAACACATTGAGACACATATATGCTGGTACAAAACAAAATAAACTGGAGCCAATATGTTGAAAACATTATATGCTAGGAGCACAGACACTTCCTGAAGGCTGTCGTGTCCGTGTTCGACACGTGTCCAACCCGGACACGCCACGGACGCGGCAAACACTCCTTTTTTTTGATAACGAGGAACCCCTCCCGGGATCGACCACTATTGGACCCCACCCAGCTAAGGGTAAACCCCGGAACCAGCTGCGTACTTGGGGGCACCGCGACGCGCTCAGTAACGTGGGGCTTTTGTTGCACCCCGAGGTTTTTCGCCCAGAGTCGAACTCGGGTCCCTTCATTGGGGATTGACGAGCCGCACCACTGGGCTATTCCCCCGCCCCCGACAGACACTCCTTTGACTTGTCCAGTTTTGTATTTTTTTATTTGCAAGCTGGACACAACGTGGACACGTCTCGGACACTTAGTGGACACGGCCAGCCCAACTCACGTAAGATCTAACTTAAAAGAAAATTGAAAATAAAACACAACCCCGTGGACTCCTTGAGCAAATCCCAACTCCTCACCAAAACCCTCATCCCTTTCCTTGAGAGGTGACCAACAAGTCTCCCCCTCTAATTGTTGTTGTTCCCGTAGAGAAATGATGCAACCGCCTCTTGCAGTAGTTGCTGCAAGTGGCAGCTAGGTCCTGAAGTTGCTGCAAGCAGCCACCATAAGAAGATGAAGCTGCTACAAGTAGTTTTTGCATCAGCAACCATTAGGAGTTGAAGCCGCGATGAGTAGCAGCCGTTTGCAGCAGCCATTTGCAGCAGGAGCCGCCAACAAGTAGAACAGCCATTAGAAGAAACTTCCTTCCCTTCTAGGAACTCCTTCCCTTTTCTTCCTCTTGATTTTCTTCTCTATTTTCTTTTCTCATCTCTTCCTACTTTATTGGTCCTCTAATCTGTCCACTCCTCCACCCACCTGTTCTTACTACTCTATCAAAACCTCTTCTCCCCTCCTTTTCCTCCTACTAACATGCAGTCATGTTACACTTTTGTCTCTTCCCTCTTCTCTCCACTCCTACATGACTAGTAAACGTGTTATCCTCTCGCTTCACCACCATCAACACCACCCATACACATCTCCCCTCTATCACTACTGTTTCCCCTTCTCTTCCCTATATCCACACCTCCATTAGTATTGTAACTGTCAAATCGTTGTGTAATTAATTTCTAATGATTTTCTTGTCCATCATTCTTGGATATTATAAAAGTTTAATATGTTACATTGTATGCTAAATTTTATATTGATGAACATAGTATGTATACAAATGTGAATATAAAGTGGATATCATGGTAATCTTTGTTTGTTCTTGTTGTTGAGAATTGTGGGGCATGTTGTGTTTACAAATAAATCATATACATATACATGCATTTAACTGTATATATTTATGTATATATAGGTATGTATATATGTATATATATTGTCGTGTCCAACGCCGTGTCCGTGTCCTATATTATGAAGATTGCCGTGTCCCGTGTCCGTGTCCTATATTATGAAAATTGCCGTGTCCCGTGTCCGTGTCCGTGTCCGTGTCTGTGTCTGTGCTTCTTAGATTATATATGACTCATGCATAGACAACAAAAAGGACAAAAACCATCATGGTTCTCAAGCTTCAACTAGGTAAATAAACCATAATTGTGCTTCATTTATGCAATTATTGATCACTCTTAGACTGCTGCAAACTTGTAATAAGTTGTAATTTTTGTTCCTTAGTGTATAAAAGGAGTCATGCAGACCCCACCGGTGCTTGACATATGATATAATTGCAAACATTTGAGTTTTAAGTCTATATGTCGGGATTGCAAACTGTCATTATTTATTTTGATAATTTTACCAATTACCACTGAATTTGACATCGAAATCCCATCGAAACATATTAGCTTCCTTCACTCACACATTACAGAACCCCACCCAGAAATATCCATAACGGAATATTATTGCATAAAAATTAGATGTACACTACTGGACTGGTATGGTAAAGTTTCATCAGTTGATTCATTCATTTTGGCATCCAAATGCCAGGAACACATCTGTCAAAGTTTCATCCAAAAGTTTTGGTTATCTCCCCGCCGAAAGCGTCAAAATACACTATTTTCTTTCTTTCCACTAGGTGGATGAGTAGAGCAGATGGGTGGAAGTGAGGTGCATTCCATTGCGCGGATACAATCATGGTTCTTAATTTAAACTATTGGTTAGTTCTTATAATTTTATCTTTTGTTCCAAATGGATAGCACAATTCTTTACCCATAACCAATATGCAATATATCATGGTAGTCACCCATAAGATGCAACCACATAATCTATTGAAGAGACCAACAAACATGATGTAATCATCATCATCAACAACTAAGCTTTAGTTCCAACAATGTTGAGGTCGGCTACATGGATCCTTTGTTTCCATTCAGCTCTATCATGGGTCGTATTCTAGTCTAGATGTAAAGATTCATATAAGCTATTCCCATGTTAATTTAGGCCTTCCTCTTCTTTTATTGATTGTGCTTCACTCGATAGCGTTGCTACGTATAAGCTCATTAGTTGGTATGCGTTGCACACGTCCATACCATCTAAGTCGACCTTCACGTAACTTGTCCTCAATGCTCGCCACCCCACTTTATTCCTGATATAATAATTTCTCAAGCGATCTTTTCTTGTTTGCCCATACATTCTTCTCAATATAAGCATTTCAACCACTTTCATCTTGTTCAGACTTGTTTCTTCACCGCCCAACATTCACTCCCATAGAGCATGGCTGGCCGTATAACTGTTCTATAAATTTTACTTTTTAATCTGAGAGGGATCTTCCGATTACAATACTCTAGCTGCACTCCATTTCTACCATCCTGCAGTGATCCTGTGACAAACGTCATCTTGGACGCCCCCATCTAATTGAATAATAGAACCTAAGTAATGAAATTTATCACATTTTGGTATATCTACATCAAATTTGGCTCCACCATTCACACTGCGAGATTGCCTGAAATTGCAATGCATAATGCTCCTACTAATCATCAATCCATTTGATTTTAATGCCTTTCTCCAAAGTTAAACTTTATTGTTTAATCCATCTTTAGTTTTGTTAATCCACACAATTTCATCAACAAATAACATACACCAAGGAATATCATCCTGAACATTTTTTGTCAACTCATCCATGTCAAGAACGAAAAGATATGGGCTAAGTGTGGATCCTTGGTGTACCCCAACTGTGATAGGAAAAGTTGGTGTCCCTCCTCCAGGAGTCTTCACACTTGTAGTTGAACTATCATACATGTCTTCAATCAAGTCAATGTGTTGGATTGACACCCCCTTTTTTTTAAGACCATCCTCAATACTTCCCTAGGTACTCGATCATAAGTCTTTTCCAATTTTATAAAACCCATATGAAGATCTTTTTTGATTTCTCTATACTTCTCCATAAGCCTCCTTATCAGAAAAACAACATTTGTATTTGATCTTCCCAGCATGAAACTAAATTGGTTGTTTGATATCTGTATTATAGATCTTAGCCTCTGCTCAATAATCCTCTCCTAAAGCTTCATAGTGTGACTCATCAACTTGATACTCCTATAGTTTATGCAGCTCTGAACATCTCCTTTTTTCTTGTAGATGGGGACTATAGTGCTATTTCTCCACTTATCCGACATCTTTCTTGATAATCTTATTAAAGAAATTCGCTAACCACATAGCTCGTTCATCCCCCATATTCTTCCATACGTCAATGGGGATACCGTCTGGTCCACATGCCTTTCTCATTTTCATATTTTTTAAAGCATTCTTGACCTTAGATAGCGAAACTCGTCGTGTGTAAATGATATTTCTTGTATTCACATCTCACGAGCCTCCTACATTATTTATATTATCTCCATTGAAAAGCTTACGGAAGTAAGTTCTCCATTGGTTCTTGATATCATCATCCTTCACTAGCACTCTACCATCTTCATTCTTGATGCATTTTACTTGACTCAAGTCTCTTCCTTTCCTCTGTCTTATACGAGCCATTTTATATATATCTTTTTCCCCTTCTCTTGTGTTATCATCAAAATATCTAGACCTTGCCTCCTAAGCAACCTTCTTAGCTTCTTTCTTTGCTTGCTTGTATCTCTGAAAAGTAGCATCATCTTGAGATTAGGCCTAACTCCTATAAATCTCTCTTTTGAGCTTAATAGCCTTTTGTACTTCATCATTCCACCACTAATTTTCTTTCTGAAGAGTCCCATAACCTTTAAACTCCCCCAAAACCTCTTTCACAATTTTTGTTATGCAGATGCTCATATTATGTCATAGTGTTAACATCAGGCTCCAAGTTCCAAGTGCCCTCCTTGATGAGTTTATCATTAAAAGTCAATTTCTTTTCTCCTTTAAGATTCAACCACTTTATCCTGCTATCTTGGTTTTGTTTGCCTTTATTGATCTTCATGTTAATATCCAAAATCACCAACCTATGTTGGATGTTGAGGTCTTCACCAGGAATCACTTTCGTCTCGTAAGGAAGTAATCAATGTGGCTACAATTATGCCCACTCTTGAAGTAATCTTCTGGGATTCTCTTTTCTTGAAATGGGTGTTTGCCAAAATCATATCATATGCAACTGCAAAATCTAATGTTCTCTCTCCTTCATTTCTGTTGCCGTATCTATAAGACCACCATGAACTCTCTCATATCCAACATTTTACTCCCCACATGGCCATTGAAATCACTCCCAATAATCTTCTCCTCTATCGGTATTCCCTGGATCAATTCATCCATGTTATCCCAACTTAGCCTCTTTGCTAAGGCCAACTTGGGGGGATAAGTGCTAATTATGATAAAAATCTTTCCTCCAAGAACAACCTGGATAGCTATGATTCTATCGCCCATCCTTGTGATCTTGATAACATCGTCCTTCAACATCTTATCAACAACAATACCTACGTCATTTCTATGTTTATCAACACCTGTATACCAGATTTTGTACGTTGTGTCTCCAATCTCTCTGCATTGTTCCCCTGTTTACTTGGTTTCCTATGAACAAGCTATATTGACTTCTCTTCAAATCATGGTATCCGTTGTCTCCAAAGACTTTCCTGTCAAAGAGCCAATATTCTAAGATCCAACTTTGATCCTTTTTTGTTGAACTTTCTTCTTTACCAGCCTCCCTCGAAAATGTTGCCCTTGCACATTTTTCACTACATCCGAACAATGATGCAGTGCGACTAGCTTCTTTACCCACACCTGTCCAAGTTGTGGAAATCCTTGCCTATCCTTCAACACAACCGGCCGCCGTTGTGTCGAAACCCCTTACATATTTGTCACTGCGCCCGAGTGCCAATGCAGCGCGACACTAGGTAGGGATGTTTAAATGAAGTTTTTATAAGGATCCAGTTCATAGAAAGAGTGACAGTTTTTTGGATGGCTGTCAACCTACCACCAACCTTCCTCCTTGGGACCGACTACATTTGCACAAAATGTAGAGAACCTAGGCAGAGTTAACAAACATGATGTAATAAGGGCAATTATTTGTCCTAGGATCATACTTGTCAAGACGGCTAGGCGGTTGGTTCCACGCAATGGGCGCCTAGGCTTTTCTGGGCTTTTATATATTTTTTATATTTTTTAGTTACATATTTGTATATTTATACATATGATACCACATGTTATTTCGTAGCTAAATGTTCATTAAATCATGTTATATGTCTGTTTTGCGTTGATAACTGTTTAGAGAATCAAGAGAAGGATAATTATGAGAAGAAGTAAAAAGTAATAGGAGGAAGGTAATTAGGAATTGTAGGTGAAATAAAACAAGAAAAAAGAAAAAGAAAATTGCAAATGGCATGCAAGAAGCCAAAAAAGGAAAAAACACAACAGCAGGAGAGGAGATATGGAGGAAGAAGAAGTTTGAAAAATAAAATTACGAACAACAGCGTAGGAGGTGTGGAAGGAAATCAGGAAATTTTAATGCATACATGCAAATAGCAGTAGCTGTTGCAGGTGTAAGAGCAAGAAAAAGTCAGAGAAAGAGGAATATATGCAAATCAAACTTCTAAATGAGACCCAAGTTTATCCGAATTTATCCTATATTGACCTTAAATGAAACCCAAGTTTGGCCAAATCTTCAGTAATTTCCCCAAATCAAATGTATTTCCCACAAACCGGACCTAATCATCCCAAATTTGACTTGATTTGGCATAATTTAGACTTAATTTTTCATACCATGACCTAATAAGACTTACTTCCCCTACGTCATCCTATACAAACTTAAATGTGACCCAATTTGGCTAAATCAGACCTAGTTTCCCCAAATCAAAAGTATATCCCTCAAATCAGACCCATTTCCCCCAAATCAGAACCTAATTTACCAATATTTGACCTGATTTTCTCTAAATCAGACCTATTTCAACTACAAAATGACTCAATGTAATCAAATTTGACAAAATCCAGACTTGATTCATTCTTATTTAGCCTTTAAATTGCTTAAATTGGCCCTGAACGGCCTTAGACGCCCACTTAATGCACTTAATAGACTGGACGCCTAGTTTGAGGCGCCTTGCCTAGCGCCTAGGGCGCCTAGGCGGGCACCTTGATAACTAAGCCCAAGATAGAGTTAGTGATGCTACTTGAGGAGGTATTGAGTAGTAGTAGGGGGCGAAATTCCCTTAAAGAGCTTATAAAAGAATGGTAAAACCTGGCAACAAAGGGTATACTTCACAAAAGGGGACAAAATCCCCTTATTACAACCCACGATGAGTGGAGCTGACATAAGCAACATATAATAGAACTTGAAGGAGTTGTTTTGAATAAAATGGCAGTGGGGCGTCAATAACATCAGATAGTGTCAATATCATCAAGATTGATGCCTGAGTATACCGTCTCTGGTGCAAAGGTTCTAGTTTACCATGTTTCTTGGTAGAGCACAACGATGCTTTTGACGAATCTGCCGTTGTGTATACTGTGCAAGAGAAATAGATCTCCTACATGTTCTTTACAAGGTGTTCTGAAATAGGTGGAGATCAAAGAATATGTCGGTTTCTATGTTGATGAACAAAGTCCCTCTTCTATGCTAGTCGATTCAATGCCTACTAAAGACGAAGAGGAGACTCCAAAGAAACCTTACAATATAGCTAAAAGCAATGGAAAATGGAACATCAATCCACTTCAATGCCACGTCTTTGGTGACCACACTATCTATGCTCATTTCCACACCATTGATGTGGATATTGGTGACGAACCCACCAATTTTTGTGATTCAATCACAGGCAAAGATGCCATTGCAATGAAGGAAGAGATGGAATCTCTTCACAAAACTAGACTTGGGGGCTGGTGGTACCTCCCAAAGGAAAGAAAGTCATGAGATGCAAGTGGGTCCAAGAAGAAAGAAGGTGAAAGATACAAGACCACCTTGTTGCAAAAGGCTGCAATCAGATTGGAGGCATTGATTACAATGAAGTCTTCTCACTGATCGTCGAACACAATTGAATACAGATGCTTCTTTCCTTGGTAGCCATTAAAAACATAGAGCTACACCAACTAGATGTAACGATTATGTTTTGTCATGATGAACTAGAAGCAAAGATCTTCATGCATTAACAAGAGGGTTTTTAAGACAAGAGAACCATGTGTGCCTTCTCCAGAGGTCGCACTATAGGTTAAATAATTCTCCTAGCCAATGGTAAAAGAGACTAGACTCTTTCATGACAACGAATCCTCCAAAGGTAGATACGATACTTGTGTCCACTAATGACAATTCCTCCGTCTACCTACTGCGATATGTAGATGATATGCCAATTGCTTCTAGACTTACATCGGGAATTCTCTCATTCTTGTGGAGAGTTTTAAATGATAGACCTAGTTGAAGCTAAGAACATTCTTGGCATGGAGATTAACAAGGACCAAAAAGATAGAATTGCTTATTCTGATACAGGAGAAGTATATGCGGACCTATTCAACTCCATTAGCCGCTCACCTCAGGTTATTATGATTGTAGTGTCCAAAGTCGATAAAGAAAAAAGAGATGACACTTGTACCTCACTCGAGTGCCATTGGTAATGCCATGTATGCTATTGCTACACTAAACCAGACTTCAGTTATACAATCAATGTGGTTATTTATTATATGCCTCATCTTCGAAAGTGACATTGGCAAACAATCAAATGGATTTGAGCACTTCAAATACTGGCTTAGTCTTTCGTGACTTCAAGTCATCACGACATGGTATGTGGACTCAGATTATGCAGGCGAATTTGACAACAGGATCTCTCTCATCCGGTACATCTTTATGTTGGAATCGACAACTATTAATTGGAAAGCCACTTTACAATGTACTATCGCTCGACCCACTACTAAAGCTGAGTACACGGTTGCAATGGAAGTGACAAAGGAGGCTTTATAGCTCAAGGGTTTGCTAAAGAAACCATGCATGGATGAAGAAACATATCATTGTGTTATTCAAAATGCCATGCATCTTATCAAAGATCATATTTTCTATGAGAGAACAAAGCACATTGACATCAAATGCCACTATAAACACCTGAATGCATAATTCAATAAAGAAGATTGGTACGTATGAGAGTGCACTATAGTTGTCTAGGTGGCCGATCCCTTTTTTCCAAGGGGAGCGCATTTTTGCTATTTTTATTTTATATATATATAGTAATATTTGAAGGCACACACAATCTCACACGCACGCACACACACATGCAAGCACGATATACATACATATATATAGCTATATTCAAATAGATACATTACTAGGTATACTTCTGATGATTACATCTAACTTATAACAATTATATTTGACCTAAATCACACCTAACATGACCTAAACTAGACCTGACTGGCCCTAATTTGACCAATCTTGATCTACATTGGACTTGTTTGGCCAAATCTTATCTACTTTCCCCAAATCAAATGTATTTCCCCCAAATCAGACCTGTTTCCCCCAAACCAGACCTAAATTTCCCAAATTTGACATGATCTGGCCAAAATTAGACATAATTTTACATGACCTAATCAGACCTTACTTCCCCTAATTTATAATATACTAACTTAAATGAGACCCAATTTGGCCAAATCAGAGCTAATTTCCCGGAATAAGACGTATTTTCCCAAAACCAAATCTTTTTTCCAAATCAGATCTAATTTGCCAAAATTTGACCTGATTTGGCCTAAATCAGGAGTATTTCAGCCATAAAATGACTCAAGGTGATCAAATTCGACCAAATCTAAACCCAATTCATGCTAATTCAGCATATAAATGGTTTAATTTGGGACAAAGGCCTCAGATGCCCACTTAATACACTTAATAGGCTGGGCGCCTAGTTTGAGGCACCTATGCAAGCCTAGGCTGTGCCTTGATAACTAAGGAGTCTAAATAACATGATCACAAAGACTCTTCAATTAGCAATGAGCGTCACTTAAAATTAGGGTCTTCTTTCTACCTGAGCTTTGCCCGTATTGGGCATGTGGAGGAGATGGTATTTCTTTTAGTTTCTAATGTTGGAGAAGTTGACAAGAGCTTTTCTACTTCTGTTGTCGTCTTTAGTTTGAAGAATGTTGGCCTTTTGGATATGCAACCTTAAATTCTGATGATATAAATATTTTCAATTTGTATAATCAATGTGTGCATTAAGCGTTTTAGGCGATGAAGTAACTTAGACAAGATCTCGTGCACAGAATGTACAAATATATGTGTTTGGATGCTTGTAAATCAAGTTGTACCTAGAGTCATACTTTGTATAGGTGCAACATGTACTAAATAGAAACAATGCAATAAGAAGTGATGAATGACCAACAGCCATCTTAAACCTAGTTTCACATATGTATACACCCATCAGTATCTGTAAACAATAATTCTAGATTACTTGAGCTGTTTTTTCTCTCTCCAAAATTTAGGATTTTTTGGTCAGGCAGGTTTTTGGTTGAATTGTAATTTGAGCGGATTGACTCTAGGTCAAATTTTAGTTCGATCGCAAAGTTTTCTGTTCGAATTGACAAGGAGCCTTTTTGAATTTCAGTAAGTGTGCAGTTAGTCATTTTAACGCCATTGGCTATCTTATAACGGCTAGTTAAGCATTAAACTCGTACTAAACACTCCCAACAACAAGCATTAAACTCGTCCTAAACACTCCCAACAACTATCTTACATGTTCCTAAGTGTTTCCTATTTATAACAGTGTCATATGAATACCCAAGGTATACTTGAGCATTGCCTATACATGTCATCTCTCGGAAGCTTAGAAACTTAGTTTGCTACATCCAACTGCTCTCAAGCAAGCCTAAGCTTAGCCCAGCTCTAGTGGCCGATTCTACCGCATATAGCCTTGCCTAAATCCATGTGGAATTGCTCATCACTTGTTCATTGGTGATATTGTATATCTTGTAATTGTGTTGTACTCTCTTCTTCCATTCTTGTTCCCTATTTAGTTCTTTACTTTGGAGCTACTTCTTGCGACGTTGTGACGAAGTACTTTAGAGCTGCTTCTTGCGAGAAGGATGCATCTAAAGGTGGTGGAGTACAATGCAATCTTCTCCAAAGAGCGTGGGCTCCCGATGTCCCGCAATGAAGGTGACAATTATCTTGGAGCTGAAAAGAAGGTTGGTTTTGATCCACAAAAGACACCGATATTTATAATTTGTATCAGTCTACGGATTAGGGTTCACAACAAATAGGTAGTGGAGCTATGACATTTCAGGCCAAAACCACTACATTGTATCTCTTGTGGTTGCTTCACTTTGCGATTACTTGTTTTACTTTCCGCTACATATCTTCTTCAAGTAAGTTGCAATTAACCTTCCTTGTGTTTTAAGCTGCATAAATGAATTGCTTTATTCACCCCTTCTCTAGAGCTTTCAAAGACAAGGTGGAGTTGTCACTTTGTTGAGAGAATGTTTTAAACTCTCGAAAAACATTTGTTGGATGATTCAGATATCTACACCAAGGCTTTCCATCATCTATACACACTTTAGTATGTCCAGGTTGAATTTCAGTCAACATCGTATATACCCCCTAGGTGGCGTATCTAGGTAGCATGCTTCTTCATGAACCGCGGTTACCACCTGACAAGTATATGATCCACCTGAACCATAATTGGGCCTATATATGCAATTATGGTCAGGACACTTGAATGCATACACTCCAACATGACCGTCTCACAACATTGGATGAGTCCTGGACCTACCATAATCCAGGTTCCGGGTCCTATTCTTATATATAGACCATTATGTTACATGGTTTATTCTTATGAATAAAGCCCAAAAATTTCGATTTCGATGGGATCTGGTACCGAAACGTGCGACTGTGTCGATTTCGATGATTTCGATGAGTTTCGCCAAATTTCGATGATTTCGATGAATTTCGCCAAATTTCGATGAAAATTTTGATAATTGCAATCCTTGTTGTTTTTTGAAGAGGAGCAAAGGGGGATCGGGGTTATTTCACCATTTAGTACTTATACATAGTATATACTTATAGTATATCATAATTGCATTGCATTTCCCTAATATTTGCTATTCAAATTATTAAATACTTATGCAATGCATGCCTGTTTAGTTTCAACAATGCGGACGACATATATCCTAGTGGTTGTTTATTAGATAATGAAGGTGCTAGGAAGCCAACCACACCAACAAATAATGATCTAGCTTGGAAACATTGCACTAGTGTTCTTGGGACCAATAAAATGATTGACTATTGAGTCAATATCAACAACAAACTATCAACCCAAGTAAAATGTGTGGGATGCCCTACATATCCAATATTTCATATTGTAACACAAATAAGTACATGCATGTATATAACTCATTTTGCAAAATTGCATAACTTAATTCCTACATTTTCTCATCAAAACCCTTCATCGAAATCCTCAAGAAACATGACAGTTCTCTTACCTCCCACGTGAAGGACCCCCCCCCCCCCAACCTACCCCCACATAAAATTTTATTGCATAAAACGATGCATTTAGGTGTAGAGATCATGCCTGTAAAATTTCATAAATTAATTCGTTCATTTTGGCATCGAAACGGGCACGGTTGCATCTATCAAAATTTTTGTCGAAATTTCAAAAAATTTCGGTTTCCATGCTGTCGAAACGACATCGAAATCGGATACCTCGTTCCTTGCCCTAGACATGAAGATGCACGAAGAGACATCAAGAGACGTTAGTACCTAGGGTTTCCACTGGGATTAAGGCCTCTTTGATCTCCTTTCTAAGCAATTTTTTCTTCATAGCTGGCTTTCAGTTGTAATGGGGATAGGGTACTTCTATCTTACTTATGTAATCATCCTCTCTGTAATTTCTTCCATCAATAATATCAACTTGGTCAGTGGTTTATGAAATTATTAATTGGCCCAACCAATATAAATATGTTTTGCAATGCTTGCTTGCCATTCTTCATTGTTACTTCTCGCACTTATCGGTTGGCTCATTCGATCTCATGCTTCCGCATCTCCGCAACAAGCTCAATGGGGATTGTTGTTTGGATCTCTCGTCACCTTGATCCCTAACAAATATAACACAAAATTTACGACTTCCTTACTCCAACCGAGGTAGATAATCTAATTTGGAAATTGCGATACTGCAAATGTTCAATAAAATGCATGGCATTGATAGATAGAACACCATAATGTAGAAAATATACATGCATGTGCAATGCGCAAAATCAAGATATAGCACTTCTTCTGAGCCTATAAAGTCGCATTAGGAGAGAGGCCAGAGATCCAACAGGAAGGAATTGACTTCAAGTCTTCAAGAGTGAATGCTCTCCAAGACTCAAGTCGTCTAAGACTACGAATATTCAACTGTCTAAGCCTCCCAACTCTTCAACACACCCATACCACATGTGTGAAGAGCACAAGTGCTATGGAAAGTCAATTAAAGACACTCATGTCATGCAAGATAGCGGCAAGCCATAGCAAAAGAGATGGTGTGGACCCATTGTCACCGACCATCAAAACTTAGATGACAAACGGACAAAGAAATATGTGCTATGTTAACTTTGTTGACTTTTGTTCAAAATCTGGCGACACGACAGCAAGACCACTCTGTAAGTACTTGGGAATTGACTTTGCTAATGCTCAAAGCCCAATTTGGCAATTAAGCGCTCAGCTTTAGTAGCTATATGGTTTCAAATCATAGTTTTTCACTTCTGAATTAGTAAACTACAGTACTATTATGCATCATAACAAAACACCCCTAGAGTGAATGCTTACTCAATAATCAATTATAAAAAGTTGTATGATATACTGTTTTCAACCCTGTATGTGTAAATTAAGGACTTTGGGGTACTCTTATATACTTAATCAAAAGAAAATTGTAGCTCATTTTATTCAATGTGGCATACACCAGTCTTATTCATTCTGGAATAAGAGCATCGATTTGATCTTTTTTTAGTTCGCTCAAAATTGTAAGATAAATTACAAATGGTAGTCACAATAGTCGTAGCCCTTGATAACCGTGATATAGAATTTTGCTACCAGTTTTTGGTCGAAATTTATGTATAGTTAAGTTGGATTGATGATGTCAATGAATGTGAGATTACATAGTCATACATTTGGTCTTTTAAGAGTGTCCTTCATGTCGTTTGTTGACAAGTTTTTATACAGGGGAATCGATTAAACAGAGAGGTTGATTCCTTACATGGACAAGCAACAGTTCTTGCTGCACTTGTTTCTATCTCACCAAGGTTACCTCTTGGTTACCCTGCAAGGTAGTTTCTTAACTTTCGCTACATGATATATGCATGTGCTATTTAATATCAGTACAAAAGATGCATGCACTATAATTTTTCTACAGTAACTGTATGAACGTGCACATATTCAGGTCTTAGAAATACCTACTGAATGTCCATTGCTTGCACAATAATATTGACATTTTAGCTGGGCTCTATAAAATATGTGACATAGTACTTGATACTGTTTCTGTTTGCGTAAAGTAAGATACGAGGTAATAGATGATTCCATTAGACCAAACCCTACTGCTATATACATGGGAGGGGGACACTTACAACTTGGACTCAAACCGTAATGGGCCAAACATACCTAGGCCCATATACATAATAAACTCAATATGTAAAAGTTATTAACACTCCCCCTTAATTTGGGGCATGTGTCAAATGCCATCATCATCAAACTAGTTCCCCACAAGATGCACCACTATCATAAGAACACATGAAGAAGATGGCACTGCAAAACAACAGGCGGTCGACGTGCTTGACACAGATGTGTTGCTACAAGAAAGATGCAGTGCAGGTGTCAACAAAGCACAAGTAAGCAAGTGAGAACCAGACAATTTGAACGGATTAATAATTTCCTGTATATGAAAAATGAGTTAGACATGCGCATAAACATATATGCATAGTTCTAAATGCTCCAACTGAATGCTCCATAGACAAAAGCAATATTGAACTTGAACATTGCCCTGTTGATGACATGTCTTCTTCTCTTCTTATTCTCTTCAAATCTATCTTCTCATTCTTTCTTCTCGTCCTCTCTTTTACTCTAGATCTGCTGCTCATACAAACCACAGTGAACAAGAGAATGGATGGGGTAGACAATTGTAAACATCTCTCCCTCAAAGAATAATTCAACAACCTTCCAATAAATATCATCCATTGAGGGAACTCTTAATAATATCATGACATTGAAGAAACATGCTCGCAACTAAGAAGCTTAACACAAAACTCCATATATAATTAGCAACAATATTGCAGGGGGTCCTGCTGCCCTTAACGAGTGGGAGTCAAAGGGAGGTCACTTCTCATGGGGCGAGCCCCCTAAAAAAGATGTATACTATAGTTTTCAGAAGAAGATCAAGCATACATCTAGCCAAATATGGTGAGGGGAGCGGAGCTCCATTGTTATTTTTGCATATAGGGCAATGATTAAAAGAACCAGATAAAAGAATAATATTGAGTAAGCCTTTTTCTTTTTCAAGGCTGCTAACCCCAAGATCAAATCTAGGGGGAAACCTAGTGGATAGAAGGAACTCTCGCTGCAAAGAAGCAACTGGGCAAATATTTTGGAAGGTGACGTCGTCGATTTTTGCTGTTGGTGAGTTGGCTGGTGTGTGAGGGGCAAATAAGGTAGGGGAGTCTACTCTCTAGAACATGTGCTTGGAAGTTGGAACCGGTCACTACGTCTACAATAGAGTGATTTGGGGAACGTACAAACCAAAACAATTGGATTAGCCTACATGGTTTTGGTCATTAACTTGCTAGATGAACCACCTTTTGGTTGGGCACTACTGGCTAGAGAGAGCACCAATAGTCACGTGATGGGGGCCCACTAGTTGCTTGACAAGGAGTCATCACCTGGGTTAAGGCTGTGATGTTGCCGTGTATTGGACAACCAAAGATGACAAGAAGAGAGATGAACATCCTGAAGGGATGCCACATGTAGCCGCAGCCTGAAATGAGAGCCAAACGATGATTGTGGTGCTGCTATGATCAAAGATGTCGCAAGAAAAGAGATCGTCAGAGGGATTCCAAAAAGACAGTGAATCCGTAGGTGGTGGACTTCAGACATCCGCATGAAGACAACCAGTCCTAGGTGACCCGTCATAATAGACAAATCATGACAATTGGACTTCCACATGAAGAGGTTTCTGCGAATCGTGAAAACTTGACAAGCCATGAAGACCACTAGTTTGAGCAGTCAAGAATTTTGAGATGTGAGAACGTGACAGATAAAGAATAAGCTACAGAAGAGCGAGATAGGACGGAAGAGGACAATGCTTGTAGGAGGATGACCAGGGAAGAAGCGTTAGCCACCCAATAGCTAATCAACTTTTTCGTTTGAGGTATCTTGAAAAAAAATGCATTGCTCTGATACCATGTGGAATATGAGATACGAGGCAATGGGATAATTTAATTAGGCAAAATCCTACTCCTATATACAACCGAGGGGGACCTTACAACTTGGACTTAAACCGTAATGAGCCAAACATTAATGTTTCAAAACCGGTTCATGCGTCCGTGTATGCAGTTCAGACCCTTATCCAAACCACATATGGGAAATCAGTGCTTAAAATGGGCCATGACCACATATAAGGCCGCATAGCGGCATATAAGTCTGATTAATCCCCGATTTTTGAATGGTCAAACTGCTAAGCTGTCAATTTTTAAACGCCACTCCCTATTCTTCATGTAACTAAAACCACCACCTACATTCATCCTACCATCTGCTTCCATTTTCCCTTTTTTTACATTGCATTCATCTATGGTTATTAATACATTTAGCTCATTGTTGCATATTTGTCTATATTTAAGCCGTGTTTGATTGCATATTTGCATGATTGCATCTTAAATATGTAATTCTACAAATTAAATATGTAATTCTACAAATTAAATATGTAATTTTATGATTATTGTATATTTATATAATATATAGAATAATTAAAAAATAAAAAACCCAAAACTGCATATATTTCCGCATATACTCCCACATACGACATATACTGTATTCAGTAATCTCTTTGAACGCACAACACATACCACTTTCTAAAACTAAACCAAACATACTTAGGCCCATATACATAATAAACTCAATAAGTAAACTATCAACAATGTTGGTTGGCATAATTTTTCTTATTCTAGTGGCGTATTGTAGTTTTAAAAAGGCTTTCCATGCTGAATAACGTCTTGCTTTTGTATGTAAATATTGTTTAGGAAAGCGGTATGCGGAGCATTCCCGCATAATGTATATGCAGTATATGGGAGTATATATAGGAGTATATGTAGTTTTGGATTTTTTCTCAATAAACTAATTATGTATTGTCACTAAATGATATATTGAGCTCATAAAAAATACAAAAATATAGATTACACACTTATGTGTTACATATAAACATATTAGCATGCATGTATGATATGCTTATATATGTATATATGTCTGTATATGAAATGTGTTTTAATATATGTGCAAATATTCAAATGTACGTATATAAATGTACGAATGTGTAGAGCGTGTGTAAATGTGAATAAATCAAAATGTACACATGCATGTACAAATATGTGTTTGTATATGCAGGTATTATATATGTATGTATACATATGAATATGTCAAAAGGTATTCATATAAATGTGGAAATGTATTTGGAAATTGTTATATACACAACAATGTATACATATATATTACTTATATTTCAATTTTAATATATAATGAAACCTATGTATATGTATGCATGTATACATAGTTTTAAAAAGCGGTATGCGTTGTGCGTGCGAAGAGGTCACCTTATAGAGTATATGCGGTATGCGGCAGGTATATGCGAGAGTTTATGCGTTTCTGGATTTTTTTAATAAATTAATTGTATATATCATAATAATATATATTAAGCATAGAAATTATGTCTCATTTTCAAAACACAAAAATTATGTATATTTATAAGTGTCCATACAAATATAGATGTATAATATATTTAACTATTCATATATGTGTACACATAAATAGCATTTGTGAAATATGTATGTGTATTATATGTTTATATATACATATTGACATGTAAATGTATATGTAGTATATGCATATATGTGAAAATGTGTGTATGTAAATGCCAATATATTTCATATATGCATGTCCATATATTCAAAATGCATATACATAAAATAAAATATTACACAATTGACGATGTTTGTGTATTATATGTAAGTACGTCATTGATGTATTACTACACTATATATAGGTATAGATAGATATTGAAAGGTATTAACATATATACACATATATATATATATACATATGTACATGTGCGTGTGTGGGTAAATAAGTAGTTTAAATTAAATTGAAAAAAATTATGTAGAGCTTGTAATAAAAAATGGTGGCATATACCCCCGCTTATGGCCCACACATGACCACATACTGGGCCGCTTTTGCATACACGGTCTCGTAGGAGGGCCGCACCGCTATGCCCCACATAAAAATACTTTTTGAGACACTACATGTATACATGTAATGCATGGATATAAGTTGTAGGATTCACAAAAAGCGGAGTTTAAGCGACCTTCAATTGCCAAGCGGGACCATATGCGACCCAAAACCGCTTAGTGGACCAATTAGCAATATGCGGTGCAGTAGGTGACTAAATGGGCATAAGCGGGAGTATATGCGGCCGTGCAAACTGATTTTTCGAACAATGATGTAAATATCTAAATGTCAACATCATTTGAAGGAAAAAAACCTGGAAATGCTGGGGTGCCCGCATATGTGCCTAGGCGCCCCGCTTAGAAATGCCTAACACCTAGCCGCCTCAACAATTGAGTGAAATAGAGTAACATTGACCCCCTTGGATATGGGGAGAGATGCACACATGAGGGGTGCTGAGTAGGGAATGAAATCTTATAGCTTTTGGAGGTAGAAACAAAACAGTAGTGGTCTGATTTTTCTCCTCATGATTCACTAAAAATTTTCAATGATGAATAACGTCATGATTTAAATTGCAAGGAGACACATCATGCCTCTATGCCGACATGATGTGTTTGCTGATAACCTTGGCATTGGAAGAAGACACGTCATGTTTGGAACATGACACATGTTTAGGGGCCGTAAGTCGCTCGACCGTCATACTCAAGGTGACATAACATGTTTGATGATGACACATGCCAGGTAATGAAAGCATAAAGAGCCAAAGAAGTCAAAGACTCTATGCTTAATGACAACCATGATGATGCTAGTATTGCTAGTTTCCCTCGCGCTTATGCTTGCCGATCCAGGACGTGATGGCACAACATTGCTCTGGTAGTTCTCTTGACTGGAGCCTATGGTCTGGAGTAATGGCTTGACAACTGCAACTGCAAGGTCGGCTGACTCGGAAAGTCTAGAGGCGTTGACGGAGAAGAATCTAGCAGTTGCTAACCACGAAAGGACCTGGTTCCCACCACGCTAGGCTACGCTCGACATCCACCACAAGCGGCTTGGACGATACGAGTGCAGGCTGCAAACTCTTCACTTGACGAAGAGAATGGGCTGGACGACGACAATCCTCGGGTGATAATGAGTTGCACATGGGAAGACAACGTGGAGAATGACGATTTGATGGAAGACACCTTAAAGACGACTAGGAGGATGCAATCACGTGAGAGGAGTCGGGCAAGACACATGGGTGTTGGTTGGTGATGGTCGGTATGACAAATGCCAACACATGATCCTGAATACAAGTGGATGTGACACCTAGATGACGTGACTAGGTGGATGTACTCTTCTTTTCTCTTTGGTGTTAGGTTTAGGATCACTGCTCTGATGCCATGTTGAAAAGAGTAAGCACAACTTTCTTATTGTATTAAATATTTAAATGGCAAACCCCTATCCTATATATAGGAGAAAAAGGTGGAAGCATTATTGGTTCGGGACTCAAGCAAACCCATATGAGCCAAGAGATGTAGGCCCATATTACATATGTACCCATTAACCAACTAAACTAATAGTACTTTCTAACAACTTCGAATATGCAAGTTATTTGATTTGTGTTGTACGTGTCTATACCATCTCAGGTGACCCTTGCACAACTTGTCCCCGATACCCACCACCCCCACTTTGTTTGTGATTTAATTAGTTCTCAAGCAATCTTTCTTTATCTTCCCACACATGCATCTCAATGTACACATTTCAACCACATTTATCTAGTTAAGATCTTGTTTCTTCACCACCCAACGTTCGCTCCTATATAGCATAGCTAGTCGTATAGCTGTTTTGTAAACTAACTTTTTAATCTGAGAGAGATTTGACAGTCACAAGTTACTCCAATTGTACTCCACTTCAACCATCCCGGTGTGATCTTGTGACAAATATCATCTTGAACATCGTTATCCATTCTGAAGAATACAACCCAAACCCAAGTAAGGAAACTTATCACATTCTGGTACTCTTACTCCATTGAACTTAGCCCCACCATTCACAATTCTGGACTATCTGAAATTGCAATGCATATCATAGAATGGAATGTCTTAATAACAAGTATTATGTATTTAAGTTTTGTTTGTAGATCTTGTGATTCACAAAAAGTCTAGCACTTGGAACTTTGTTATTTAGGATTATTCTTAGATCTCTATAGATGATTGTAGGAATAGGAGGTGTAGATGGACTAGGGATAGGGGTACGATACCTTAGAATCAAGAAAAATAGACTAATGTAGCAAGAGATTCAAAGAAAATCGCTAAAACCCAAGATGTAGTAACAACATCCCTAGGGATAAATTTCTCAAAATGCAAGTTGTGTTTCTGTGCCATTTCACGAAATTACCGCCCAATGGGCTTTTTCTACGAATTGCCCCCCCTGTTTTGACTTTTTTGAAATTTTGTACCTATGCGGGAAATTTTGCAAAATTACATCCCATTCCCTGCACTTGTACGTTTCAATCTTTGATTGAAAAAAAAATTCAGAATTGTGATAATTTTTTTCTTTCAACGACGCATATACTCTGTTTTTCTTCCATTGATCTTAAATCAATTAGATTCTAATGCTTTCTACAAAGTTCAACTTTATTTTTCAATATTTCCTTAGTTTTATAAATCATTACAATATCATGTGCAAATAACATGAACCAAGGAATGCCATCCTAAACATGGCTTGTCAACTCATCGATAACAAGAATATGTGTGTGATTAGTGATAAAACTCTGGAAGACAACAACGCTACTTTATTTGTATTTTTTATCCAGCTTTTGTCTTAAATTTGTGTTACTAGTTCCCATCAACTGCAGGATTTGTAGATATAGTAACAATTGGAACTGGTGTTTTCACAGGCTGCCTGGTACCGTCTTTGATGTCTCAAAGAAAATGCTAACTGGGTTGAGTAGAAATTCTGCCGTTGCTAGCATCGAGAAAGAAGCAGGGTGGCTACTGTTAGCTTCCCTTATTGCTTCTATGCCTAAAGAGGTACTGCTATAAATTTATATCGTTGTTGCACCAAAAATGAATATATAAATTTAGATATTGTTCTTGTTATATTACGTTTATATAACCTGTTTTCACTAGGAGCTTGAAGATCTGGTCTTTGACGTTCTTATGCTTTGGGTTGATCCACTTGGGAGGCACCCTGAAGGAAAACTGCTGCAAAATGAGGATTTGGTCTCTGAAATAAGGTTAGTATTTGTAGCTTTAGCTTTGATTTTGTTTTGTTATTCATCTTTTAATATCTCCATCTTAGTAATTATTTTGTGTACTCTCATAGTAGCAAAATTCGAATTTACTTTGAAAAATATCAGACTCCTTTGTGAAAAAACATTGGAATACTACATTTATAAGGTTAATGAACTAGTTATTTTAACTGTCCAATACCTTTCAATGTAATACCACAACACTTGGTTTAAGCGATTTCCTTTTCTAACTTGGGCAATGGAACAGTCACATCGGATTCACGTTAGGATTAAGTTTAATGAGAATTAGGGGAATGGGATAACAATAAGCAAAGAAAGCACAAACATGGGAGTCGACATAGATTAAACACACACACACATGACAAATGCGAGCGCGCGCACACACACTATATTTGGAAAATGTTATTCTATAAACATATCAAAATGTTATTTAGTATATGTCTTGGTAGAACAACACATCTTTTATCCAGTTATATTCGACATAACTCTCTCTCTCTCTCTCTATATATATATATATATATATATATATATATATATATATATATATATAAACAAACTCTATAGACACACACTCACATGCACACACATGCCCGTGCACACACCCACGTACCCACACACAAGAATTGCCAAACCAAACTTGACCACATTACATGTCCAAACGAGACTTGATTAGATGCTTTGGGCAAGTGTAGGTCAGTCTGGTGGTCAAGTTTGGTTTTCTGCCCTATCCCAATTATGGGGATCCTTTTATTCTTGTTTCCCTACAAGGCCTTTTGTAAGCTTTCATATAGAATGAGACATTGAGAGGTTGACTATGAGGATTACCCTCAAACTTTCTCGGGATCTTTTGGCAACCACAAAAAACAAGTATAGTAGTCAAAACTATCTTTGATCTGCTCCACCATTGGTCAAATGCTCAAGGCCTCCTTTCGGACATTAGGGTGAGGGATTGGAGGGTTCCGTATGGACAAAGAAAAACAAAATCTGTTCCCCCTTGACACTTAGTGTAAAATAACTAAAAATATCATAAACAATAAAGCAGTGAAAAGTTTTTATTCTAATTTGTTAATCCTGAACAATTTACAAGTTCAATTACCTCTTGATTCCTTATGCCTGAACGCATCATTTATTCGTTTTCCCCCTCAAAATAAGGTGTTTTTATACTTAGATAGGTCTAACATGTAAGATGTTGATGTGAGCTCTGTTCTTATGTTTATCATCCGAAAATATATGGCAAACTTCTAACTTTGCTCAATATTTTCTGCAAATGTGGTAGTCATTCGTTTCCCCCCCTCGAAATAAGGTGTTTTTATACTTAGATAGGTCTAACATGTAAGATGTTGATGTGAGCTCTGTTCTTATGCTTATCATCCGAAAATATATGGCAAACTTCTAACTTTGCTCAATATTTTCTGCAAATGTGGTAGTCAATGAATGAAGTCTTCATAGTATTATGACTTGATAGAGCTGAACGGGAAAAGGGATTCATAGGCAAAAATATCATTTTTTGGATTTAGGCATGATGGTTAATGTGTGACGTGTCAAGCTTTTGGTACTATTTCCAGTTTGACCTTTTCATGTTATTTACAGGGTCTTGTCTTCAGCAGTGGAAGCATTGTCTGCATTTATTGGAAGCTTCCTATCACCATCTCTGACTACCAGTGCTGTCGCGACAATAATTGATGAAGCTGTCCTCCTTCAGCCTGTGCTAGTCTACCTAAGTGGGTAGGTCTTTTAGTGATTTTTCCTTATTTCATTGTCCATCAGCAATCTAATTATTTTTCTTTAACCATTAAAATGCAGAGCTCTATCCTGTGTATTAGCATTAGCTGCAAAGAAAGTAGAGTCTTTGAGACCTTTACTCGATTTGCTCACCATCAGAACAATTTCTGCTTATCAGTCGATTTCAGATCCCATGATATACAGAAACGACCATCCACGGATTATTGGTCTCTGCACTTCTCCATTCAGGTTCTTCTCTTTCTAGAGTGTTTTTTTGGGCAAAGAATGGTTGCAGAATGCAGACTGTTGTATGTTTATAAGATTCAGATAGAATGATGTGTGTGAGGGCTTATTCTGTTTTTTTTGGTTTATATTAAATTTTGAAGGGATCCTTTTGGTTGGGAGGAAAGTTCATGTTTACGGCTGTTATTAGACAAGAAGGATTCAAGTTTAGGTCCATGGATTCCAGGAAGGTAGTCTTTCCAATTTTCTAAAATGCTCTATGATGTTTTCTGTAGTATACTGCAAGCTTTGTTGTTAACTTGACCTGTCCGATTTTTTATGGATATTTGATTTTACCATGCAGGGATTGGTTTGAGGATGAATTTCGAGCTTTTCAAGGAGGAAAAGATGGACTAGTGCCATGTGTGTGGGACAAAGAAATGTCCACATTTCCACAGGTAATTTGGTTTTAATATCGATTTATGTTCATTTAGAAAGGCATTTGTCAACCTTCGCGAACTTGTCTGTTTGTTATGTTCTCGTCCTTACTGAATTTTGTGCTTTATTGGGGTTTATTTTGTCCTTTATCTCCATCTAAAACTTGTGACAATGATTTTAGAGTGGAACCTTTAACAATATATTGATGTTTTTGAAAGTCAGAACACGTCACATGAATATCAGAACCTGGTTACCTCTGATTTTTTTTTTCTTTTTCCATGAATCTTTTCCAACACGCAAAATGAAATCATGTTTCATTGATTTTTTTTCTTCGGATAATGTTAGACTCGTGTGATAGGGATACAAGAGATATCATTTACACACGACGAGTTTCACATTTTGAGGTCAAGAATGCCTTGAAAAAGATGAAAATGAGAAAGACATGCGGACCAGACGGTATTCCCATTGATGTGTGGAAGAGTATGGGGGATGAAGGAGTTATGTGGTTATCAAATTTATTTAACAAGATCATGAATACAAAGAAGATGCCCGATGAGTGGAGAAAAAGTACTGTAGTCCCCATCTATAAGAACAAAGGCGATAATCAGAGCTGCACCAACTACAAAGGTATCAAGTTGATGAGTCACACAATGAAGCTTTAGGGGAGGATTATTGAGCAGATGCTAAGATCTATTACGAAGATATCAAACAACCAATTTAGTTTCATGCCTGGTATATCAATAACAAATGCTATTTTTCTGATAAGGAGGCTTATGGAGAAGTATAGGGAAAGAAAAAGAGATCTTCACATGGTTTTTATTGATTTGGAAAAGGCTTATGATCGAGTACCCAGAGAAGTGTTGTGGATGGTTTTGAGGAAAAAGGGTGTGCTGATCCAATACATTGACTTGATTAAAGACGTATGATAGCTCTACTGCAAGTGTGAAGACTCCTGGAGGAGAGACACCAACATTTCCCATCACAGTTGGGGTGCACCAAGGATCCACACTCAGCCCATATCTGTTCGTTCTTGTTATGGATGAGTTGACAAAGAATGTTCAGGATGAAGTTCCTTGGTGTATGTTATTTGCTGATGATATTGTAATGATTGACAAAACTAAAGATGGTTTGAATGATAAAGTTGGAACTTTGGAGAAAGGCACTGGAATCAAATGGATTGATGATTAGTAGGAGCAAAACTGAGTATATGCATTGTAATTTCAACCAATCTCACAATGTGAATGGTGGAGCCAAGTTGGACGGAGTAGATATACCAAAATGTGATAAATTTCATTACTTGGGCTCTATCATTCAAACAGATGGGGATGTCCAAAATGACGTTTGTCATAGGATCACTGCAAGATGGTTGAAAATGGAGGAGTGCAACTGGAGTATTATGTGATCGGAAAATCCCTCTCAGACTAAAAAGCAAGTTTTATAAAACTGCTATATGACCAGCCATGCTCTATGGGTGTGAATGTTGGGCGGTGAAGAAACAAGGACTCAACAAGATGAACATGGCTGAAATGCGTATGTTGAGATGGATGTGTGGAAAGACAAGAAAACATCGCTTGAGAAATGACTATATCAGGAATAAAGTGGGGGTTGCGAGCATTGGGGACAAGTTGCGCGAGGGCCGACTCAGATGGTATGGACATGTGCAACGTAGACCGACTGATGCGCCTATACGAAGCTGTACTATTGAGGCAAGCACAATTAATAGAAGAAGAGGAAGGCCTAAATTAACATGAGAAGAGCGTATAAAGAGAGATTTTGAATCTCTACATGTCAACCAGAATATGATCCATGATAGAGCTGAACGAGAAAGAAGGATCCGTGTAGCCGACCCCAACATAGTTGGGATTGAGGCTTAGTTGATGATGATGATGAATCTTTTCCAACATGCAAAATGAAATCATGTTTCATTGAATGGAAATTCACATTTATTGTAATAAATCCATTCATTAATTTGTAATGAATTGTTCAGTTTTGATAGGCAATGCTCAATCATGTATAAGTTCTGGTAGAGAAGCAGTGATGCAAGTTTTTTGATAGCCTACCTTTGATTTCTGCACTGTACTTTTTCAGTATGTCATGGTTTTATGGCGATGAGGAACAATAGGTAGTTTAAGCTCAAAACTAATGACATGAATCTTGAAGAGTATTGAATTATCAATTTGCATTTTTAAAGATAGATAAAAAAAATAAAAAAGGTGAAAAGTGTAGAAGTGAGCAATGAACCTTCTCATGGTGTACCATAAAAGCTCATTATGCAGGCCTTTAGGTGTATCTATGCATATTTTCATATTTTGGAGGTAATTAGATGAATGGATAAACATGTAACTATTGTAAAAATATATTAGAAGGGAAGTATGTGGATGAGAGAATGGAGTATTTGAATTCATGAAATAGTTAAACGCTTGATATATTAGGACGAAAGAGGCTTGTCATATTATGTATCATCAAAGTTCTCAGGTTTGGTCTTATTTTGAACTTTCAAACGAAACTGTAAATTTCAACTAATTGATTTTGGAGAGGAGTGAATATACAAATGACATTAGCACTGAAGTGGCCACCCATTTCAACGCTTTTTGATAATCTTGTTGAATTTTGGCCAGGGCATGCAATGTGAAAAATTTAACAATTTCCGATATATTTCACACATTCATTTTGAGACACAGTGTCTGTTACTGTGTTCGTTGTTAGATGACTAGAGGGAGCACATGCTTTGGGAGGTCTTGTAGGTCCTATAGAAGGCACCTTAGTGCTGACCCTACCCTATTTCTACCACCGCTAGTTCTACCCCCTCACACCAATATTTACAACAATAAATCCAAAAATAGGTGACTTTCAAGTTGTATATCTACCCAAGGTTGGGGATCTGCAGCCTCAATCTCTAGATCTACCAATAACGTCATCTTCAAATTAAGATATATAATTAATGCTATAGGATTAATTGTTAGGGAGAGGGCAGGAGCAAAACCCCAAGCAAGGTTAAGGTTAGGCTCTAACATCGCTTAATGTAAATCTACTGAACTAATAATAAACACCTCTAAACAAGGAATAAGGTTTCGCCGAAACTGGCGAAATTTCCCCCCAAAATACCGATTTTGGTGGCATCTGGTACGAAACCATGCAACCATACCGCTATGTCGAAATCGTCGATTTTTTTTGCCCAAAATTCGAAATTTTCTCAGGGAGTAGGAAAATCTCCTTACCTCCCACATGAAGGACCCCCCCACCTATTCCATATCAAATTTTATTGCATAAATCGATGCATTTAGGTGTAAAGATCATGCCTGTAAAATTTCATGGCTTAATTCATTGATTTTGGCGTCGAACAGGCACTGTTGCATTTATCGAATTTTTTTTCGAAATTTCAGTAAGTTTCGGTTTCCATGTTGTCGAAATGGCATTGAAATTGGATACCTTATTCCTTGCCTCTAAATGACTAAAGGGAATAATTCTCATTCATCAAGTGTGTCTAAATAGTGACACATTGAAGCCTTTATATAGGCTTCTGAAAGAAGAATAAACGAGGAATAGTGTGGGACTAAACCGCTTGACTTCACAATAGCCCAAAACAAGGAAAAGTCATAACAAATAAACGTAATCTAACCAAGCCTAACAAAGACACAATGACGTCTATGCTCGTAAGTGCAAAGAGGCAGAGCCTGTCCTACATCAATGGACACTTCTTGGCTTTTTTGCTCAACAATAGTGTATGTTGGCCGTCCTTGCAAGACATTTATAGGATCAATAAGAGTCCTAAAGCCTTCATTGACAAATTATTTGCAATTTTAACATCATCCAACTTCATATGTTCTCGACAATTTTGATTATACATGTATAATCTCTAACCATGATCAAGTAGGAATCTAGGAAACTATGGAGTACTTGTCCAAATATTTTATTACATCAAAGATGCAGGCAAAATTTGGTGTTTTATAGGGATTGGGATTGCCAGAATCAAAATTGAAGTATCATGTTAACATATATGTACCCTTGATCAACCCGAGGAGAAACATGCTAGGTTACGACTAGTAGTCAGTAGATAATCCTATAGATTCAGATACTCCTTAAAATAATGACAAACGATCTTCCTTTCTTGATAGTACAAGATACAAATGCTTAGTAGGTAGGGGTGAGCAAATACCGATCCAAACTGTTAGACTAGACTGGTCCACTTTGACTGTGACAAGTTTGGTCTGACCCATGGTCCGAAAAGTTTTGGAAGTTCGATCTTCGTTCCGTTGTGGTCCAAGACTAGTTAGATCGCGGACCAGATCGAGGACTGCCTTATGTGTTAAATAAATTTATTTTTGTAATTATGTCAAGTCAAAAACACAAAATTCTCATGTATAGATATGACTAGTGTATTTATTTGATATTAACATAATATTAATGCTAGAAGTAGTTTACAATATCTAAGTTTTAGTATTATATAACTTACAAAACATATAAAAAGTTTGATTATGGCCCAAATGGTTTGGTCCGGTCCTACTTTATAACAGTCCAGTCTACGCTCCACCATTTTATGCTAATTTGGTCCTCGGTTCAATTCCTTCCGCTCTAGTTCTGGATCGATGCTCACCCCTGTTAGTAGACCATATGAATTACTTGATGGTCCTCAAACTTGACATCGCTATGATGGTTGGCTTAAGCCAATGACTTGCTAAGGAGTGCCATTAACACAGTCCTACATATCTTAGGAAAACACCTCCACAATGTTAATGTCACTCCTAAGATATCTCGATATATGTGGATTTTGTCGCTCCAACTGTTCTAGAAGCAAAGCAGGTAAAAATTTGACATTAGCAGACTGAACTCTTGTTAGAGGAAACATTTGGCCTTGGTGAAGCAAGCCACTTGGTAATTGCTAGATTTACTGTTGAGGCAGAATACTGAGTCGCGACTCAACACCTATGAACTTTTCTAGGTAATAGGTTTCTACATGATTGATAATTACTCTTTATTCTGTTTCTTTCTTTTTTCCATATAGTAGGCTTGACTTGCTTCCCTATAATTACTATGGTGTCCCTGTGTTTCCCTTTTTGGAAAATGTATGACAATTTCTTCTTACGAGATAGTCACCCTAGAGGAAATCTCCTGGCCTCTCATCATCGTAGCCACAAATTTGATATTCATGATACATGTCGAACAAGCCAAAAAATAAGAATTCAGGAATTATGCTAAAAACTTGTGCGAAAAATGGAAAAAGTATGCCAAGGAGTCAAGAAAAAGTTCGAAAAAAACTGGATGCTATACAAATGAAATACAAACACACACACCCGCCCGCCCGCACACACACACACACAGTGTAGCATTCACAATAATGTAATACTTTTCAACGCTCAATATTGAATTTCAGGCTGACCGTTGGATGTAAAAAGTGTATATTCTACATATGGACATGTAAAATGTATCTGACTGCAATGATTTTTTATGGGAATATAAATGAACATACGGTTGGATTTAAAAAAAATAGCTATAAAATTTTAGTTATTCAAATGCCTCTCATGCTCTCACCGTAGGATGTTTCTCACATGATCGCTACCCTCTCTCTATATATAAATGTATAAATATATCTATATATGTATGTATGCACACACACACATAGACAACCACACATATGTATGCACACATTTATATATTAAATATATTGGATACACACACATATATATATATATATGATTACATGTATCTTACTAAATATTGTGTACACACATACATATTTATACATACATTGCCAATATATATGACACATATCTTACATACATACATATATTTATAATGTATACAGACACATATATACACTTCCAAAGTAAGTCTTTTGGAAAGGAAGGGGAGGCAATGAGATGATTATTAAGCAAACCCTACTCCTATATATGAGAGAGGGGACTGTACAAGCATGGACTCAAACCCTAATGTGCCAAACATACTTAGGCTGATATGCATAATAAACGGAATAACTAATAACTCTAACACTCCCCTTCGAGTTGGAGCATGGGTGAAACACACGTCCAACTTTCTAATTCAGAAAAAGGTAACAATAGCCCATACAAGAAACTTAGTTCCCCCAAATATTGCAAAGCTTTCAACCCCACCCCCCCGAAAAAGATAGCACGTAGTAGCCAACAAGCTTGTCTTCACCCCCTACCGAAGAAAACAAGGCAAAAATAGTAATAGTATAGTAGACGCTCTCTGAAATTGATGATTGCCATAGTAGGTACAATCATTAATCAAGATAAACATCTAACACTTTAGCCCATCATGAGTAGCAGATGGTGGAAGATATTTGTAGACATCACGAGTTGCCATTGTTATCGAAGTAGTTTCCGCAAGAAGCACTACTTTTAGAATGATGCTTGTAGTGTGGATACGAGCAATAATACGTGAATATTGCGCTATAGCAGGCGGTCAACATGCTTAAGATATATTCACTACTATAAGAAAGATGCACTGCAACAGGTGTCAAAAGAACAAATATGAGTAAGCGAGAATAGGATGACATCGCTGAATGAATGATCTTCTTTTCTTTTCTATGTCTCCCCCTCACACCAACCACGGAGAATGGGAGACAAGAGTGGCTGTAGTTGTGGGTGAAATTGGTAAGGGGACTCCTCGACAATTAAAAGTTTGCAATGAAGAAGCATATCACCACAATTATAGATACCCTCTATACTGGTGGGGGTTTGGAGGGTCCAATTGATTCGTGGGGAAAGATCAAGCATAAATCTTGCAAAAAATGTATAAAAATGGGAAAAATTTAACAAAAACGGGAAAAATATAGAATATGTCTAATACATGGAAAAACATTAAACATGAATGATTCACAAATAATACACGAATAGAAATTATTATCTGGGAAATGAGACTTATTCAGCCGTCACATGCAGATGGGGGGGGAATCACATCTTAAATATAGACGTTTGAAAAAGAGATTGATTACTTATACATGGCTTATAATATTAAGGTGTGAATAGGTTAAAGGCAAGCAACATAGGAGGTACAAATTCCATGACTTGCGATGTGCTGCTATCTATATGGATGACATGGCTATATGGCCACATGAGATGAATGGTGAGTTGCATGAAAATGGCTGGTACCAGTGGATGTTGAGAACTACTGTATGTTGGTTTGAGGTCAACAATGTTTCAGTCCACATAGACATGCATGAAGAGATGTGTGAAACAAATAACTGTGTTGTAGAATTCTTTTTCTCCTTTGATGAGAGACAACCAAAGTTCATTACATTCAGTAGGGCATTGAAGGCTTCTTTTCATTATTCATATTCTAGCTTTTTTTCTTCTACTGAATTGCCATAAAACATAACTTGTAAGTAGGATGGTTAGTATTCCTGTGCTCGTTCCCTTAGTTATTTCAAATATGTGGGTGCATGTTAGAGAGTCTTGACCAGTGTTCTGAAAAGCGGTAATCGGTGTACGGGCGGAGAGGGTACCAAATAGAGTATATACGGTATGCGGGAGTATAAGCGGGAGAATATTCGGTTTTAATCGGTTTTGATTTTTTTTAATATTAATCATAAAGATATGTAAATTATATATTGACCATATAATAATGACAATGATAAGTAATTAGAAACATTTATAAGTAATAGACTAACTATAAACTTATAGAGAAAACGTCAATAGTAAGGATCAGTTCAATAAACACTAACTATAAACTTATAGAGAAAACATGAGCAGAAGACCAAATATGTAAATTGGAAGAAGAGAATGTAATTGTAATGACCAATAGTAGTATTAGAAAAATTAATGTAAAAAAAAATTATTACTAGCATTTGATTTTGAAAATCGCCGATTAATCGGCCGATTATTCCCCCGATTGGCCGATTATTGATAATCGGTTCGGTAGACCCCCAAAAAGGAATATTCGGCCGATTATTCGGCCTAAGCGGGGGATTTTCCGAACAGTGGTCTTGACCAGGGTGTTGCACAACAACATACTGAGTTATCGATTTCCTCTTCCTGTCAATTGACATATACTCTTTCTTTTCAACATGGCTATTTTTGTATTATTTTTCATTTATGTGGATAATTCAAACCAGTAATATACATTATTGAAAGATAAATTGATGGCCTGTAATTCGTGTTAGTCAAATGCTTTTGAATGTATATATATATATCTTATTTAAAGACTAACCTCATTCCGTATATATATATATATATATAGTCAGGCTAGAATACACTCAAGTGTACAGATCGCACGAATACACTCAAGTGTGTTTGCATATCAAGACTATTTTTTTGCAAAATGTAAACCATTGATCTTCACTGTGATACTATAACTAGGCTACATACAAATTTTGAGCCCATTTGAATGAGTGTAAGTCACTCATCCAAGGGCAACAAAATCAATGCGCGAAACTAATTTGAAATGCATAATTTTTGCAGTCTTTATAGCATGACATATAAATGTCCAAATGTGCTCAAATTTTGCATATGAGCTATTCACAAGATGTTTAAGAAGATCAACGGATTAGATTTTTGAAAAAATTATTGCATCATTAAAAACTACTTGAGTGTATTCTGCTCCGAATACACTCGAGTGTATTCTAGCCTGACTCTCTCTCTCTCTCTCTATATATATATATATATATATATATATATATGATGAAATTTTGCAGGAAGGTAAACAACAAGGTATATTTTTAATCAATATGGTTGGATTGCTAAAAATGGATCGCTATAGAATCTTATTCAAATGGTTCTCATGCTCTCACCAAGATATGTTTCTCACTAGATCGTTGCCCATATATATATATATATATATATAGAGTCAGGCTAGAATACACTTGAGTGTACAGATCGCATGAATACACTCAAGTGTGTTTGCATATCAAGACTATTTTTTGCAAAATGTAAACCATTGATCTTCACCGTCATACTATAACTAGGCTACATACAAATTTTGAGCCCATTTGGATGAGTGTAAGTCACTCATCCAAGGGCAACAAAATCGACGCGCGAAACTAATTTGAAATGTATACTTTTTGCGGTCTTTATAACATGACCTATAAATGTCCAAATGTGCTCAAATTTTGCGTATGAGCTATTCACAACATGTTTAAGAAGATCAACGGATTAGATTTTTGAAAAAAATATTGCATCATGAAAAACTATTTGAGTGTATTCTGCTCCGAATACACTCGAGTGTATTCTAGCCTGACTCTCTCTCTCTCTCTCTATATATATATATATATATATTGGTTCATATCTTTATTTTGTGTGTTTTATTTGTTTCTGAGCATGATTTTTCTTTTGTATAAAGCCGGAGACGATAAGCAAATTGCTGGTAAATCAATTGCTCTTGTGTTTTGGATGCATGTTTGCAGCTCAGGTATGTCATGATTTTTTTAAACTGAGTTCTTTATTATTTAATGATTGTATTCAGTTGAGTTCTTTATTGGAAAATCATTGATGACTATTGTTCTGGAGCTCATAGGGTGTCTATGATGTGCACAGGATAATAATGGTAAAGCCTCCCTTCTAAACTTGATCGAGCAATGCCTTAAAAACGGAAAGAAGCAGTCTTGGCATGCTTCCAGTGTCACTAATGCCTGTGTCGGACTGCTTTCTGGATTGAAGGTTTCTTCTTCAGATTATTTAACAATCACTTTTCTTGTCTATAAATCTAATTTGTCTCTGTTAAGCTGATCCTTGTTTCTGTGTGACCATATAGGCTATGATTACCTCCAGGCCTCAAAGTGTAGACTTTAATATATTGTGCTCTATGCAAAGTATCTTTCAGGTTTATTTAATTTTTGAAAGAACTTCGTTTAGATAGAAAATTTAGATTTAAAAGCTTTTGGCATTATATGGTGAATATTGTACAGGGTATTCTTTCTGAAGGAGAAATTTCTGCTGGTCAACGAAGAGCTTCAGCAGAGGGTCTTGGTTTTTTAGCCCGCCTTGGTAGTGATTCCTTTACCGCTAGAATGGTCAGTTCTCTCATCCTTTCTTTCACTGTTCTGATGTTGTGTACTCATAATGCCTGCCTAGCCTTCCATATTATGGATTAGCAAAATTGATCTTTGTTGATTGACGTGCTTGCTTCAGATTTAATCACTAAACTTAAACAGATTCTAAGCACATACTTTCAATGTCTTTGTGGTGTACGATGGTTTGTCTATGGAACAACTCCCTATATGAGTGGACTTGAAAGGTTTACATACGTTGGACCAAGAAGAAGGTTGCTTTCATTTATATTTCATCTTGCTTGCCATTTAGGAATATGTGGTCAAGTTGGGTTTTACTACTCAATAATTTACATGAACCTGTGGCTTTGTCTAACTAGAGTTTATGGTTTGAGAAATTGAGTTCTGTACATGGAAACATGTCTCCCCCTACCCATTTCAGTACATTGTTTACTGGCATTGTTGGAAACAAGAAAACGGAAAGAGATAAAAAGTCTTTGTATTTGCTAATGTGGTCATGCATCCTATTTTCATATGCGGCGAGCATAGTTGTCAAGGCAGTCGGTCACCTGTCCTGCTTGGGCGATCAACCGACTAGTCGGTCACTCAGTAGGTATAATATTTATGCGAAAAATGATAGGAGTGGGGAAATCTCCAACGTGTAGGTTTTTCTTATTGATAGGAGGCAACCATCCTTTACTATAAGGATAAGGGGAAAGGAAGCATACAAACACAGGACAAACCCCAATGGGCCAAGACACACTTGGGCTCATATTACAAATAGATTAAAACAACTTAAGTAAATAGACACAACTTAAGTAAATAGAATCTCTAACACTCCCCCTCAAGCTGAAACTTGGGAGAATCCCAAGTCAGCTTGCAGACTGACAGACATACTAAACATAATAAAAGATAACCAGCCCATACAAGAATCTTTCCCCCTCAATGTTACAACAAGTCACTCAAGCACTAAAATACTCAAAGACTCCCCCTCAAGTAGATACTCCAAAGCAACAAATATCTAGGCAGGCATAGAGCCTTCTTGATCATCGTAATGACATTTGGAGCAAAAGAAAGAATAGCAGATAGGCACCAAGATCTTCATCATAGTCGTCGTAGTAGTAGTAGCCAGAGAGTGCTGGATCACAAGTCCTAGAGAGTGCTAGGTCACAAGAAGCAACAATAGTCAACATGCAAACAAAGCACGGACGAACCTGAGAGTGTTGGATCACATTAGCAGAAAGTCAACATGCACACAAAGCATGGACAAGTAGAGAGTCAACATACGCAAAACACGAACAATCCAGAGAGTACATGCACACATAAGTAGAAGTCGACGACACAGACGGATAGAAGACCAGTGTGCAGAGTAGCAAGCAAATAAATAACTCCAATATGCAATGTAAATGAAGCTCCATGTAAAGTCAGCAATAAAGAATCTTCATCATCTTCCCTCTTCATAAAGCATCCATCACAGTAGCAGGTGTCAAAGTCCAGAGAGTGCTGGTTCACAGTAGAAAGTCAACGTGCAAACAGAGCATGGACAACAGATAGTGCAAAAGCTCAAAGCAGCAAGTAAAATGGCCGATCATAGCATAAGTAGCAAGAATGACGTCCCAATATGTAACTTCATAGCAGTCACGATAGATGATGAATAAGCAATAATCGCAACAAAAGCTCCATATAACAACAACACTATCATGAACAGTCCACATAACAATAGAAGGATCCACATTGAAGAAAAGGAACACCACATAGTAGCAGACGGATCCATATAGTATATGTAGCACGAAGATCCATTGAACAACAATAAAAGTGGCATGAAGATCCATATAGCAACATAAGTTAATTCTTCTTCTTTCTTCTTCTCTCTCTATCTCATCTCTTCCCTCTACTCTTCATCCTCCATTCTCCCCCTCACACCAACCATGAAAATAGCCGAGAGAGTGGTTGGGGTGGAGACTCAAATACAATGGTAGAGGTAGGGTTGTGTAAGCAAATATGTGGAGGTAACCGATAATGCGAGTCAATATGCAACATAACCCAATTATATAGATCTGAATAGAAAAATAAATATATCTTTTTACGACCAGGAAAGAGATTTGTCCCGCCAATTTTTTTTACATTAGGTCAAAAAACAATATGGGGTTAGGACAAGTATTGAGGAGGTAGGTAAAAAGGTATGCAGGGTTGAAAGACCGGGAGGTGTAAAAAAATATAAAATTGTTGAAAAAGTGAAGATAATTGTTGTTGATAAAAAAAGGATAGAAACACGCCATATATAGAACCTTCCACCATGAGTAGATGATGTAGCATGCCAAGGCGTAGCAATCGGAAGCAGCGAACACGCCGTGTCGATGAAGAGACACGCCATGTCTTATATCACAGTAGCAGTCAATGCCGACAAAAAAGCAAGTGACACGCCGTGTCGTTGAGCGATACGCTGTGTCAGTTGACAGAGCTCGGCGCAGTAAGGCAACAACACATTGTGTCGTATATTGAGACACCGTGTAGGTTGCATGACATAATATACCAGCGAAGCAGTAACACGCCATGTCAAAATTTTGACATGCCACATCTCGTATCGTTATGACAGATTTGTCGAAGCAGATGCACGCTAACATGCCATGTTTCAAGGCAACACACCGTGTTGCGATGACGAATCATCAACATCAAGTACCAGTAGCAGCAAAAATGATGGAGAAATCCTTTCATAACTCCACCAAAGCAATATAGGGACGATGTATCTCCAATATCAACAGAAAAGAGCGGATTAGATCTCAATGGTGGTGGCATGGAGTAGATCGGTGGCGGAGTAGATAATGGCAAAGTAGATCTGTGATGATGGCGGCGAATAGGATAGTGGCGGCTTCATTAGCAAGCAAGGTTGACGGAGGCATGAGGACCCTTGTAGATCTGGTACCAGCAACTTCAAGGTGGATGATTTTTGTTGAAGATGGTGACGGCTCGAAGGAGATGACTCCAAGGAGAAGCAAGGATGAAAAATTCCTGCGGACAACCTAGCAAATGCCTTGCGGCGGCGGCCGCCCGCAACAGGAGGCAACTCTCCTTTGTGCTCTCTCTCTTAGGGTTGGGGGCAACATAGGACCGAATGCTCTGATACCATGTGAAAAACAATATGAGTGGGGAAATGCCCAACGCGTAGGTTTTTCTTATTGATAGGAGACAACCACCCTTTCCTTTAAATAGGATAAGGGGAAGCATACAAACACAGGACAAACTCTAATGGGACAAGACACTTAGGACATATTACAAATAGACTAAAACAACTTAAGTATATAAACTCTCTAACAATTTACATATATTAATTATGTACATATAGCTTAAAAAATAATTATATAAATCTACTAATGTAAGCATGTATCCAAGCATACAATAATTCGATTTGGTAAATAATGTCATAAAACCAGGGTTATTAAAACCGGATTGAACCGGCCGGTTGAACCGGGAACCGGTGGCCAAACCGGTCCAGTCAGGCTCCAAACCCAGAAGTCACCCAAGAACCGGCCAAAACCGTCCAACCGTCCGGTCCAACCGGTGAACCGGTCCGGTTAGACAAAACTGACCGGTTTCAGTCCACTTAACCTGTTGGGCTGCTCTTTTTAATTTTTACATTGTTTTTTTGTTTCTTCTTCTCCTACTCCCCTACACCTGCTGCATTGCTGTCTTGTACATTTTTTTCTTCATCTCCTAAACACCTTCACCTATTGTTATTGTAATTCTTCATTTTTTTCATTTTCTTTCCCTCATCAGTTCATGCTTCATCTACTGTTTGCATTACTATCCAACTACTGTTTACATTAATCCTTGTGTTCCTATAGAAATGACACTATGTTGCAAGGAGTCTTTTTGTAGGCAAAGTCTGATCCCACTTGGGAGTATGTCAAAAAATTGTTGTATAGACTGGGAAAAAGATTTGGAATTGCTTCATCATAGTTTCAATTGGATCATATTCTTCTAATCTTCACATCTTGTATATATTTTTAGCATAATATATTTATATATGACCTCATTGATGATGTCAGCGGTGGAACCGGTCCAACCACTGGTTGGACCGGTTAATCGGGAATCGGTAGCCTCACCGGTTCGATGACCAGTTCGGTTCTGATAACCATGCATAAAACATCTCAAACAACTTTAAATGAAGGCTATTTAATGTATTCAAATTCAACAAGTATAAATAGATAGAAAAAAAAAATATACCATTCTTAAATTCAGACTTTCAATGCTTGTTGAATTGCTTCAGCTAAAACAAAAGTTATATACTAAACTAGTGTAATATGAATGGAATTGATATTTATATCAAGTCATGGTAAAAGACAAACACAAACATTCAAGATAAGGAGTGGGGGGAATTAGGACTGCAAACAAATAATTTTTTTAACATTCTTAGGCCCATGCCTGACTAAGCGGCCGCCAAGCAGGGCTTGGGCCAACCAAGGCTTGGACCAACCAGTCGGGCTAGTCGGCCTTGGCGGACACCAAGCCGAGGCCCAAATATGGGTGGCTGGCTAGTCGGATCCCCTCCAAGGACTAGTCGGTGAGTAGTCGGCTGACTCAACACTATGGTGGCGAGGTTTACAAGAAATAGACTTTTTGGCCATTTCGCCATGACCATTCACAACTAACTCTGACTTCGACCATTCACATTGGTCTTAATAATTTAATTCTTTTTGAACATTGCTAACACCATCCCTTAGACTGGACCATGAGAGAATCACGTCCAACTTGGGCAAACTGACTTGAATCTAGGGGTGAGCATCAGTCCAGAACCGGACCAGACTGATGACCGACTTCTTAAGAATTTATGGACTGTAGACCAGACCGTTTTGAGGTAGGACCGGATCGGGACCAGACCGTTCCGTGGTAGGACCGGATTGGACCGGACCATTTGGTCCGTAATCAACCTTTTTTACATGTTTTACAACTTATTTAATTGTACAAAGTTGATAATCTTAGTCACTTCTAACATTTATATAACATTAATAACAAACATTTACACTACTAGTGCTTATATATGTACTTTATTTGTACTTTTTACATAATATACCTACAAATATACATGAATTTTATATATAAGTCGGTCTGTGGTCCGGTCCACGGTCAGACCGGTTTTGGACCGGACTAGACCGAAGACCGAAATCACCAAAAATCCTGGACCGCGGACCGGACCGAACTCATAATGGACCGGACCAGACCAGACCGAATTGAGCAGTCGGGTCCGGTTTTGCAGTCTGGACCATTATTTGCTCACCCCTACTTGAATCTAGGATTAATAATATAATACATCCCATATGATTAAGTAGCCAATCCCCTTGATAAATATCTCTAGAAAAATGCAATGACATAACTTAGCAAGCAAGCATGTAGTTGTTGAGCCTATTGATCAAAATACAAGAATGCATTTAAATTGAAAGTAGAGCCATTAGGCGTCAATAATTAGTGGACTTGTTAGTCATTAGGATCACTCTAATTAGTGAACAAAGGTTTTTGATCATAGTGCAAACTGGTTTGTACTTAATAGAAGTATCAACTAACCCCTTAACCATCTGGACCCCAACCTGGCAGTCACATACCAAAATGATGTCCTCCTTCAACCCCTACACTCTCTAATGCCATCTACCATAGCCTGCAACTCCACGGCCAGAATATCCAGATTGAAGTGCCTAGAGGTACCTCCCAAGATCCAATTTCCAGTAGTAGACCTGAGGACAAAGCTCATAGAAGCATATATCTTTTTCTTGGGAAACAAATGCGTCGACGTTGAGAAGGACCTTATTAGTAGGGGGAGGAGTCAACCTGTCTTCCACATGATTGCGAGCAGACGAATCACCACTTCTGAATGTCTGAATGCAGGTAGAAACATCTGATCTGATCAAGGAACGTATTAGCAATGTTTAACTTTTTGTTCTGAAACACACTCTCATTGCTCAGTCCATACCCGCCAAACACAGTTAACAAACTGGGCCCGCCACTGTTCACAAGTACTTCTCTTTGGAATGTTTGACAAAATCCAAAGAGAAGGTGAGTCTGATGCAGAAGGTTCATGTCTTGTTTCCTCGTTGAGCAATATCCATACACCTTTAACATGTCTACAGTCCCGTATCGCGTGAAGAAAGGTCTCCAATTCGTTGTTGCAACGAGGGCACATGGGATCCTCAATGAAGCCACGACGCTGTCAATTGCTATTTGTCATGATACCTTACTGTCCACAAGAACATTTTAAGCTTTTGGGGGACCTGTAACTTCCAAATACTAATGCAACAACCTTGGACATTGACCATGTCCTTCTTTAACAGTCTGGAGTAGATGTATTTTGTAGTAAAAATCCCTTTTGGATCCTCTTTGAAGATAAACCCATCTTCACCTACATCCGGTTGAGGGTGTAGCATATCCAACATGCGATCCTGACTCTCTTTGACAGACCAGTGTTTAATGAAATCTACATCCCAACCACCTTCAAGATTAATAATAGAGCCCACTTTCAAATCATGGAGTTGCAACAAAATCTAGAGCCCAAACTTGATAACTAGAGGGGATCTGCTAGTAACCCAATTATCTCTCCAAACACTAGTTCGATGCCCCTAAATGATTGTCTTACTAACAAAGATCTGCAAGCTAGACCTATTACGAGCAATGAAGTGCTAGATCCTCGACGTACACGAGATATGACCATCACTTCAATTCTCATACTGTGCAACATCAATGTTCTCTAATGAGCCGACCTCTCTGTGATATACTCCCAACACGATCTGAGAAGCATAGCCTTGTCGAGCATTGTAGCCGACTTGATGTCAAGGTCTCCAACCTGTCTATTGGCAATCACCTTGTTCTAAGAAACCAAACTAGTCTTCTCCATTAGTCCCACTACAAAGAAAGTTCCTCACCACCTGATCAATACGCTCACAAACAACCATCGGAAGGTGAGCGACATGCATGATGTAAATAAGGGTAAAGTTGGGAACTGAATAGATGAGGGTAACTCTCCCGACAGGTGACGTATCTTTAACTCATGACGAAACTCTTCTCTAAATGGATGTAATGGTGTCTAAGTACACTTCTTTACTCGCCCTAGACTGGAGGATCAACACACCAAGGTTCTTGCCAAAATTTCAGGGATCCCGACGCACCTGCTAATGAGACATTTCACCTGGGATGGGGTATTCCTATAGAAAAAGTGAACAACCTTATCTTTAGCAAGAGTTTTGCCCAGAAGTGTCCTCAAACTTGTTCTGGCATTGTTTCATAACACTCACTTACTTGACAAAAGCTTCTCCAATGAGGATTAAATCATCTACAAAACAGACATGGGTGAAACTAGGCCCAGTCTAAGAGGTACATATGGGTTTCCAACTTCCGATGCTCTCCTCAGAAGTAATGGCTTGACTCAGGCGATCAAGGCACATGAAAAAATATAAGGGGAAAGAAAGTCACCCTGGCGGACACCTGTAAAGCCTGGGTCTACTGCCCAAGGCTCTACTAGAGTTTCAGGAATGACGACTGGCCCCATAGACCACCATTAGTCTTGACTGCACCCTTCTCACTCACGCGCAAGCTGAGATTAATTTCCCGACTGGTCACCCCTCCTAGTACTACTCTGGGCTGACCACACTTAACCACAAAGTTCTTAATGATGGGCTCTCTGAAAAGGAGGTGCACCTTAGTGATATGAGTAGTCCAATAATTCCTTTTAAAATCATTTTATCCGAGGCCTCAAGATCTGGGATGTTACAATCTCACCCACTTAGACTTTTGATGTCATCGTCAAGGCTAAACTATATGGCCTCATAACCACTTTCTAATTTCTGTGTAGACCTAGAATGGTCATGTACACCCAACTCCCATTCACGGCTACCAGTGTAGGGGCAACTCCATCAACTCAAATAGCCTTTTCCAGCATGCCTGGATACTACCAGTGCAAGGGTGGCTTCATCAACTCGGATAGCCCTTTCCAGCATGCCTGGACCGCACGACTCATAGATTGGCATGCACATGCCCATGTTGGCCCCAACTACTGGAAGGGAATAGACTCTGATACAATCTGTAAAGCCTGGGCCCACTGCCCAAGGCTCTACTAAAGTTTCAGGAATGACGACTGACCCCACAGACCACCACTAGCTTTGACTGCACACTTTGTCCTCACTCAAGCGCAACTCGAGATCAACTTCCCGACTGGTCACTCATCCTAATACTACTCTGAGTTGAGTACGCTTAACCACAAAATTCTTAATGATGGACTCCCTGAAAAGGAGGTGCACCTTGGTGATATGAGTAGTCAAATCATTCCTTCTAAGATCATTTTATCCGAGGCCTCAAGACCTGGGACGTCACAACACCACTTGAGGCTTAATCGGTTCAGGCAACTTTCCACCCATGTGATCGAGATTTTCCCATAAATAATAGTATTCATGATTACATAGATCAAGTTTATAAGGAGCGACATTCTCTTCTAGGTATCATGGATGAAGGATGAACTCATCCTATCATAAGCTTGGGATGAATTGAGCTTCACTGCCATCTTCTCCCCTCTTGATTTAAACTGCATAAAGTGGATAATCTCCCACACAAGCAAAATGTTATCAGTAATGCACCTCCCATGCACAAAGCTACTATGGGGGGGTGAGATCCAATCCACCAGGATCGACTAGATGCGTTCGACAATGATCTTGGAGATCAACTTAAGGTCGACATTGTTGAAAGCCATCGTCCACAAGTGAGCACAACTTTTTGGAATGTTTCTCTTAGGAATAAGAACTAAGGTAGAATTGGAAAGCTCATCATGAACCTCCTGACCATCAAAGCACTTCCTTATCATCCGACAAAGTGAGTTCTTAATCGGATTCCAATTTTTCAAGTGGAAACCGACGTCCACACCGTTAGGCTTCAGAGTCTTCACGACATTCATCATATTCAAAACTCTATGTACCTTCTCCTCAGAAGGCTGAGCTCCTCAACTCTTTATAATAGACATCGATAGGGTAAGAAAGTCACCAACATAAGCCGCCGCAATGACAGTTTTTTCAATCAACCTATTTTTCAGTAAAGACTAAAGAGATTTCTGAAGTAATTCACAACTAGAGCTTTCAATTCCTCTCTACCATCCACCCAAGCCATTCCAATCTTTAAGCATAAAATTATTGTTCCTCCGTCTTCTGGCCCTAAAAATGGTCTGGAAGTAGCGAGCGTTGGAGTCAGCTGCACGTAGCCAGTCACATTTGACCTTCTACCTCCACTCCTCTTCGTGATAAACGCCCATGTAAACTAGTTGAAGTTCAGTGATCCGAGCGTCTAAGTCCCTGGAGGAACTGATGCTAAGCTATTGTTGTAGCTACTTGATATCCTTTTACACTCGATCAATGTGCCTCTTAACTCTCTTCCTTTCCTCCTTATGTCTGATATTCACTATCCTCATCAGGCCATTAAGAGCCTTATTAATGTCCACAATGTCAACCCAGACCGAATTGAAAAAATTCTGAAACGACGATCTGGCATACCACCAAACACTCATCTTGAGGTATAAATGCCTCACCTGAGGAATAGCAGACGTCTTTAGCATAAAGGGAGAGTGATTAAAATTGACCCTTGGAAGAACCTCCACATGGGTAGTAAGGCAATCAACCAATTCCCATTAGCAGTAGCTCGGTCGGCTCTCTCCTGAAGGAGACCTCTTTTGAACGCATCTTTGGCCCCACAACACCCAAATCCTACAATAGAGCATCAACCAAACCCGCACAAACTCCCTACAACTGTTCAGAGCGATAGGCTCCCCTCCCAACTTCTCCGCCATCAACACAACATTAAAATCCTCTATAATTAACCATGGGTGATTAGTCGTGTTGCCTATGGTAGAGAGATGATCCCAGAGAAAATGCCCACGAATCCGCTTAGTAGAACCATACACAAAGGTCATCAACATAGAATTATTGATCTAAACAATGGATAAATTGCTTATGACAAACAAGCACCTTCACACCTCCACTCTATCCTTCCATAAAACCCAAATGCCACCAACAAACTCATTAGCTTCAATCCTGTAGGAGTTGCCAAAGCCCAGACTTTTAACAATCCGATTAGCCTTCATGCCACTCACTCTAGGTTCAAAGACAACTAAGATGTCAAAACTATGGAATCTAGATAGGTCTCGAATCGTGTTCTGGACATCAGTTCCACATATGCTCTGAACATTCCACGAGGCAATAATCATTGGGAACGGGTATGGTTAGGAACCTCCCCCTCCTCACTCACAATCACAACATCATCTTCTCCAGCATCGGTATCCCCTGTGCATTTACCCCTCATTTACTCATCTTTCTTGACTCCTTCCTGACGAATTCCACTTGGTATTGGATCTTACGGTTGTAAAGATGTACCCCTGCACTACCCCCATATGACATTTGTGTTCTAGGGGATATTGGTGTTCACATCCACCTTCATAGTCATTCCAATAACATCGCCAATCTCCGCCAGAACCTGCCATTGATAGAGAAAGATAGGAATATTGGGGATTCTCACGCAGACCACAAGCGTCCTGGGGTTGGCTTCAGTAGAGAAATTCAGATCCCAGGGTTGAACAATCAGATATGAGCCCATCATCGGCCAAGGGCCCCCAATGAGAGCATTCAGGTAGTCATCTTTACGAGCATTGTTTGGGAAATCGGTCCTTACGACTGCATATGCTCCCGCTTATGCCTATTTGGTCACCCTACTAAAATTGCTAATTGGTCCACTAAGCGGTCTTGGGCCGCATATACTCCCGCTTGGCCGATTAAGCGTCTGATTAAACTCCGCTTTTTTGAAAAACCCACAACGTGTGTCCATGCATTTCATACATACATGCATACATATACACACATTTCATTATATATTAGAATTAAATTATGGTCATTGATTTATATGTATACATTGTATTACATATAACAATTTCTACACACATTTGTACCATTATATAATACATTGTCATATTCGTATGTATATATACATATATAATATACCTTCATACGCAAACACATATGTGTATATGTGTATATAAATTTTGATTTATTCACATTTATACACATTCTCTACACATTCAAACATTGATATAATATACATTTTAATATTTGTCAATTAATACAAACACATTCGATATATAGAGATACATACATATATGAGCATATCATACATGCATATCAATATGTTTATATGTACATATATATACGTGCCTAATGTATATATTTATATTTTTTATTTATGATCTCAATATATCATTTTATGTATAATTAGTTTATTGGAAGAAAGTAAAAAAATCCAAAACCGCATGTATTCCCGTATGTACTCCCACTTACCACATATACTCTATGCGGTACCCTCTCTGCCCGTACACCGCATACTGAACAATGTTCACGAGTAAGTTGGATCAGTAAGTAGTTATTTCCTAGATAGATAACTCTGAAGTTTCCAACTAGCTTCCCCATCAGTCTTATTCTATCATGAAGCACTATAAAGCTAACCTCCCTCGCCACAACATTTACAACCAAAGAATAACACCATGATTTCATCACATCTCCAAAAATGTTCTCCTCGATGACAAAGGTAGGCGTTTCATCCACTACTAAGGTGCGGATGTCCGGTTTCTTGATTAGAGTGCTTGGATCTTCAAAGTCGACAAACGGAAGGGACCCTCCAGTTGTGGCGTCCTTGTAGGAGTCATGTCTTCCAGTGGAGGTTGAGGACGATGATTGGCCCTGTTCTCCTAGAGGTCTTCCAATAGTAGAGGACGACGGATTGTCAACCTCCATACAAACATCATGGGGAGTTTCCTGTGAGACGGTGCAACCATCTTGTCTGGCGTACTGCATGTCAAGGCCCACCTCACAAAAGAGCTTGTTATGCATGACACTCTTTCTGAGGTTTAACAACTCCAGACAGTTGGATTCCGACACCTTGCTTGCAGATCCGGACGCATCTCCTGGGTCATAGTCAAAATCCCTCTGGTTATGCTCCGATGGCTAGGCACACCTACCACCAATGGTTTGTGCCATGCCGCTGCCAGAGCGGCCGCCTCCACGACACCCCAACCCTAGCGTCATTCTTCTTTTGCTTTTGGTTGACATGATACATATTGGATACTTCTCTAAACATATCCATATTTTTTGTCTTTCACTTTTTAGAGATGGATACTACGTGTATACATCTTGGACACTTTTGAATACGACGTAACCCATTTATATAGAAATGCATGCATAAATCTGATTTAATTTGTTAGTATATGCATATTGTTACTATTAGTTCAATATTTGATGTAGTTTTTCTTTCTTGGCTCTCATATAAAATTTGAGAGTTTTGGGACTACCACGAAAATCAGCGTATAGTAATTAATGACCCAGGCAACACTTCTTTAAACCAAGTTGACATCTAATAAAACTATTGTTAGTTTGTTATTGAAAGTAACTTATTGTTACTCTTGTAGTAAGTAGTAACCCACTGTTAGTAACTTTAGCTAGTTCCAAATTCTTGAGGTTGTCTTCGTAACTTAGTGTTAGCTCTAAATTTTCTAGAACTCTTTGGCTTACAAATTAAAATTAGAAGTTCAATACTACAAATCCAAAATAAGGAGTGGAACCCTATACAAATCTCAAGAGGAGGCATGAAACTATCACACCTATGCTTTGCATATGACATACTACTGTTTGGGGAAGCTACGAGGAGACAAGCCAAAAGAATGATAAAGTGTTTGAATACTTTTAGTAGAGCATCAGGTTTGGAACTATCAAAAGAGAAATCAATCTTACATTTCTCCAAGAACACATCTATACACGAACAAGCAAGGATGACCTATCATGAAGTGATTCATTCTTTATGATATATCACTATGTTTCAGGCAGAGTTCATTGTGATACACAATTAAGGTCTCTTTAGAAGGACCTCAAACTCTTGGTGTAAAGTATTTCATCTTTGATCATATCAAAGTATCTTAATACTTTTGCCAATTTATTTATGTGGTTTATTCATGATTTTCTTGAATATTTCAAGAGATTCTTGTTTGTATTTCAGTAAATACAAATCACCATATCTATTGAGATCATCAATAGATATAATGAGGTATAAATAAATACCTCTAGCATTTATTCTAAAGGTCTACACACATTAATATGTACAAGTCCTAATATAATACTCGCTATCCCACTATCTCTAGTGAAAGATGATTTTGTCATGTTGCCTTATAAATAATACTTGCATGTCACTATGGATTTAATAACCAAAAGAGTCTAGATGAACACCATTATGTATTCTAGAAATACATTTCTTATATATGTGCTCTAGATGACAAATCTATAGATATTTCTTGTTTGAGTTATCATGTTTAATCTTAAGAAGAAATGGCCACGACAGTGGGCAGAGGAGTTTGCGATCATTGTTTGGCATCTTTGGAACAGAAGAAATAATTTCATATTTCAGGCAAAAAAAGTGAGTCCAACACAACTGACTAATAGAATCCTTCAAAACATCAAAGACGTCAACACTGCCCTCACACAACCTTTGAACCGGGACACGAATGAAAATATAATCAAGAATGACAAAACCTACTTATGTGAAGATAGATATTTGATTAATGTGGATGCAGCTCAACACAAACTATGGAACAGGTGGCATGCGCTATACTGAGGGATAAACATAGAAACTGGATACAAGCAGCTCACACTCGCATCAGAGGCAAAGACACGCTATGCGCTGAACTACAAGCTATACTCCAGGGTATACAAATCGGTATTGTGAATGGAGTACAAAAGGCAACATTGATAACTGATTCACTGAGTGCCCAACAATTAATCAGAAAGGACAAGAACAAATGGGGAGCCTATGAACCTGTGTGCTTCAGAATTAAGGAAGAGGCGGCACACATACAAGATCTGAGGATCATGTACAAACCAAGGAGACAAAATTCACTGGTTGATCTACTGGCAAAACAACTTCTCAAACAACCGGCAAATCATGTACCCAATGCATGTCCGTCGCAGATTAGAGGGATCTATGAACAAGAAATCTGTCAAATAGCACAAATAAGAGCTATAAGTGAAACTGATGTAATTGGTGACTAGACAGTTATACATATATTTAAAAAAAAGAAGTTCAAACTACAATAAAATCAGGTTGAATGTTAATTATAAATATGTAGATGCACTATTTTACAAACTTAGTTGTTAATAAAATAAACCCCTTCTAGACTATGGATAAAATGTATGACAATGAAAATATTAAGTTGATGATATCAATTCATTGCGGTGCATGTTGTTAGGATTTCACTACAATGCTTATTCAATATCTTGTATTATATTGCTAAGAATATCTCTTGTAGTCTCTCTTGTCAAAATTCCCAAATCTGCCATCTGGTCTTTGGTTTTTTGTTTTCATTTGTCATATACTCCATCCCCTTGACCTATATCTTTGTTTATTTCTTATACTATCCAATTTGCAATAATCGTTGTATCTCTGTTATCCAGTTTTTATCTCTCTTATGAATGGACATGCGTCTCACAACTGAGTGTGATGATCATGCACCTCTATAGAAATATGCAATTATAACTAGAAGCATGAAAGTGTGGCAATAATGATTGTTGTTTAACTATGTTAACAAGGAGAACGTGAGATGATATACTAGGGAAAAATGCACTTGCTAATGATTTCATGCAATGTGATCATTATTGCCCAAAAGTCACTATAGATCACCTAAGTGAAACGCAACGCGTCTTTCATGAGGTCGAACAAAGATCAAAATATGTCATATCCAAGCAGATTCCTTTTCATTTATATCTGTCTTTAAATTAAATTAGATGGCTTAAGGTACATTTTTATCAATAAAAATACTCAAACACTCCTCCCCTGAGAAGGTAACACAAGATAAGTAGCAAGAAGTTTTCTCGCCCCTGTAGTAGATATGTGAAGATAATAGCAGACAAGTTGATCCCCCTAAAGCACATAGACAACATGAAGGAAAATTGTGCCAAGGTAGATAGTAGAAGCGCCTTCCAAGTTCCAAGTAAATAAAGTAGCATTTGGTGCAATAGATAACAAACATGTGCACAGTGGTGTTCATCTCAGTTGCTGACGTTGCAGTCCAGAGACTGGGTCATACTTCCCAGGATGTGATGTCTCACAAACATGTAGTAGTGTTGGCTTGCAAGCCTTGCATATAAGCATCACCAAGAAAAGAGTCAACATGCAAACAAAGCACGAACAAGCCATAGAATGCTAGAACATAGAGGAAGTAGTCGACATGCATACAAAGCATGGACATGCAGAGAGAGTTAGAACCATAGTTATCAGAATCGAACCGGATTGGCCGGTTGAACCAGTTGAACCGGGAACCGGTCACTCTACCGGGTCGGTTCTCTCCCAATGCCGGAAATGAAGTCTGACCGGCATCAAACGGTGAATCGACTGGTTGAACCGGTGAGCTGGCGAATCGGTCCGGTTTTAGCTCAACCGGCCGGCTCTCTCACTTTACAAGTAAATGTATTTTTGCTGCTAGTTTGTGTTGATCAATATTCTATACAATATAAATGTTGGTATATAATTGTCCACGAATAGAATAATATTTGTTATTTGGTTTGTTTATCAAGTTATTGTGAGCAGTTGTACTATTATTCATGTTTCATAACTTTTGCAGGGATATTTTCCATGAGTATCAAGGACATTTATATATTTTTAAACTATTAGGGACATCATGTTGACGTCATCGGTTGAACTGGTCAGACCACTGGTTGAACCAGTGAACCGTGAACCAGAGGCCTCACCGGTTTGCTGACCGGTTCGAGTCTGAGAACCCTGGTTAGAACAAAGCATCAGGGAGTCAATGTGCATAAGAGAGCACAAACATGTAGCGAAAAAGTAGAAACGACATAGCTAGAATGAACAACCGCATGCACAAATTAGTAGGTAGCAAACAAATTCAAGATATACAACAAAAAATGGAGCTCCATATACCAAGCTCTACAAGAAGCATATATAGTAGTTAAGACCACGAATATATATATAGAGAAGGAAGATCTTCATAGATAGAAGTTGAAATAAAATTCCTCTCGTCAATCTCTCCTTTATGCCCCCCTACACCAACCACGAAGAGCAGAATAGTGTTGGCATGGACAATGATAAGGGAACCCCTAAAAAATCGGATGAAAGGGGGATAGATCTAGCCCACTCGGACAAAGACTTGACTCCACACTGATTAGCTTCAATAGTGGCGGAGATACAACTACAGACCACCAGCCGCTCAACCAGGCATCACTTTTGCTTCCTGACCGCTCAAAGGGGACGTGGGAGCCGTTTGTGGGAACTTGAGAAATCAATCCTGGTCCTTCCATTTGCATCTCTGTCATGAAGCTTCTGTGGAAAAGAAAGGCCGACTTCAGGTCTAAGAAGGCTCGTCTTTTGGGTACTATCAGAAAGCAGGGGTAGGGGCGGGGGAATAGCAGATTTAAGCTTTTCGTAGCCAAAACCAACAACTTTCTTCATTGGTGGCTGAGGATGCCCTTCCCAACCTCTTTTGTCAATAACTGAGAGATGATGTTAATAAGAAAATCTTCCAGAAGCTCGGTGATCCAGTCTTCATCCGAAAGATCCAGGGAAGCCTCAAGGTTGGATAACAAAGTGGATGAAGCTAGTTCAAGTAAATCAAACAACACACAACATGGAAGAGAGACACTGGGTAGGAGTTTATGACAGGTAGCAGAGGGAAATGAGAGACTGGGGCAATGAGTGTTAAGGCAGTGGCTTGGGAAGGAAATAGATGGGGAAACAAGGTCAACAACGGCCTTATGCAACAACCAGGGGAAATGCTTGGCGGGCACCAAGCTGAGAAAGGCTGTTACCGCCCGCAGGCGGAAGGTCTTTTTCTCTCTGCTTGGCTTGGGTTAGGGTTGGATCACTGCTCTGATACCATGTTCAGCAGCAATACTGTGAAAAACAATGAGATTTGGAGAGCTCAGGGTTGCACAATGTGTGCACCCTCATATATATAATTCTGAAAGAATTACAGAGAGGTCCATATATAAAAGAGAAATAACAAAACAAATAGCAGGCTATGTAAAACAGGAAATATATAATGTAACACTCCCCCTCAAGTTGGAGCATAGATGTCAATCATGCCCAACTTGTCCATCAGTGTGCAGAACTGTTTCTTCGCCAACAGCTTGGTGAAGATATCTAACAACTTGATCTTCTGATCTCGTGAATGGAGTGCATATCTTGCCAGCAAGAATAGTTTCTCTGATGAAGTGGCAGTCAACTTCAATGTGTTTGGTGCGCTCATGATAGATAGGATTATTTGCAATGAAGATGGCAGCTCTGTTATCACAGTGCATAGGAATGGCCGAAGAAGACTTAATCCCAAACTCTTTCAGGAGAGAACGTACCCACAGTAACTCACATGCAGTATGGGCCATGGCCCTGTACTCAGCTTCAGCACTAGATCTGGCAACGACATTCTGTTTCTTGCTCCTCCAAGTAACAAGATTGCCTCCTACAAAAGTACAGTAACCGGAGGTAGATTTTCTATCAACTTTGCTGCCTGCATAATCAGAATCAGAATGCCCTTCAAGAACACAGTGCCCATTCTTTTTATAATGAAGTCCCTTGCCAGGCAACTTTTTTAAGTATCTCAGGACTTGACATACAGTATCCCAATGACACTGTTTGGGTTTGTCAAGGTACCTGCTAAGAAGACCCACTGCAGTAGCAATATCAGGACGAGTAACAGTTAAATAAATCAATTTACCAATCAACCTCCTGAATTTTTTATGATCAGCAAACACAGAAGAGGAATCATCATCCCAATTCACATTGGGATCAAGAGGAGTATCCGCAGGTCTTGCTCCAAGCATACCAGTCTCCTGCAGGATATCAAGAACATACTTTCTCTGAGAAAGCACCAGGGCATTAGAGGTTCTAGAGACCTCTATGCCAAGAAAATACCGAAGTCTGCCCAAATCTTTTGTAGCAAAGTGCTTGCCCAGATGATCTTTGGTAGCCTGAATACCAAGAGATTCGCTGCCAGAAATAATAATGTCAGCAACATATACAATCAAAACAGTAATACCTGCTGAAGTCTTTTTTGTGAACACAGAGTGGTCAACCTGTGACCTCAGAAAACCAAAATCAATCATGATCCTGCTCAACTTATCAAACCAGGCACGAGGACTCTGCTTGAGCCCATAGATAGACTTCTTAAGCCTGCATACTTTGTGACACTCCCCCTGAGCAACAAACCTAGGAGGTTGCTCCATATACACTTCTTCCTGCAAGTCACCATACAGAAAAATATTTTTCACATCAAGCTGTAGAAGAGGCCAGTTCAGATTCACAACAACAGATAGGAGAATCCTGACAGAGTTAAGGCGAGCAACATGAGAAAAAGTCTCAAAGTAATCAATGCCATATGTCTGAGTATAGCCCTTTACAACTAACCGTGCTTTCAACCTCTCAACCGTACCATCGGGTTGAAATTTTATGGCATATACCCACCTGCAGCCCACAGGCTTACACTGAGGAGGTGGATCCACCAGCTCCCAAGTGTCTCTGTCAGTAAGAGCAATCGTTTCTTCTTTCATAGCAGATGTCCAAGCAGTACTTTTCAATGCATCCTGAACATTCTTAGGTACAACCACGACAGATAAAGCATATACAAAATTGCTAGAATGAGTATTCAGATGAGCAGTAGATACAAACTGAGCAATGCTATGAGAAGTGCATGAACGGGTACCCTTTCTGAGTGCAATAGGTATGTCAAGGTCAGAGTGTACCTCAGGTGCAGCAGAACCTTCTGGAGGAGAAGATTGGTTGCCTTGGGGGGTACTTGCGTAGAAGGTGCTCTATTCCTGCGCTGATAAACAATAAGAGGAGGATCTTGCGTTTTAGTAGTCACAGTGTCAGTACTATCAGGCACACAGTCAGAAATAACAGGCAAAGGAGAGGCAAGAATGTCTGTCTGCAAACTATCTCCTGCTGAAGAATAATACGGTGTATCTTCAAAAAAGACATCACTACTAGTAAACCATTTCCTTGTACTGGGATTATAACACTTGTAACCCTTCTGAGTTCTAGAATAGCCTAGAAAAATGCATTTAGCAGCTTGAGGAGACAATTTATCAGAAGCAGGTCCAAGTAACCTGACAAAGCATATACCCACATGCAGTAATCTAACACTGTACCATCAGGTTGAAATTTTACGGCATATACCCACCTGCAGCCCACAGGCTTACACTGAGGAGGTGGATCCACCAGCTCCCAAGTGTCTCTGTCAGTAAGAGCAATCATTTCTTCTTTCATAGCAGATGTCCAAGCAGTACTTTTCAATGCATCCTGAACATTCTTAGGTACAACCACGATAGATAAAGCATATACAAAATTGCTAGAATGAGTATTCAGATGAGCAGTAGATACAAACTGAGCAATGCTATGAGAAGTGCATGAACGAGTACCCTTTCTGAGTGCAATAGGTATGTCAAGGTCAGAGTGTACCTCAGGTGCAGCAGAACCTTCTGGAGGAGAAGATTGGTTGCCTTGGAGGGGTACTTGCGTAGAAGGTGCTCTATTCCTGCGCTGATAAACAATAAGAGGAGGATCTTGAGTTTCAGTAGTCACAGTTTCAGGCACACAGTCAGAAATAACATGCAAAGGAGAGGCAAGAATGTCTGTCTGCAAACTATCTCCTGCTGAAGAATAATACGGTGTATCTTCAAAAAAGACAACATCACTACTAGTAAACCATTTTCTTGTACTGGGATTATAACACTTGTAACCCTTATGAGTTCTAGAATAGCCTAGAAAAATGCATTTAGCAGCTCGAGGAGACAATTTATCAGAAGCAGGTCCAAGTAATCTGACAAAGCAGGTATACCCAAAAATTCTAGGAGGCACAACAAACAAAGAAGTCTCAGGTTGCAGAACCTGTATAGGAATCTTATTTCCAATAACAGACGATGGCATCCTATTAATCAGAAAACACGCAGTCAAACTATCCTCAGGCCAATAGGAGCGGGGCACATGAGAATGCATCATGATAGTCCTGGTAACTTCTAATAAGTGTCTATTTTTTCGCTCAGCGACACCATTTTGTTGTGGGGTATAAGCACATGAAGTCTGGTGGAGCGTAACAACAGATTTACAGAAAACCGCCACTTCTTGCTTAACAAACTCTAAAGCATTATCGGTGCGGAAAACTTTAACAGGCAAACCAAACTGCGTTTTTATTTCAGCAAAAAAGTATTTGATAGTAGACATCACTTCGGACCTACTTTTTAATAGAAACAACCAAATAGTCCTAGAAAAGTCATCAATAAATAGAATGAAATATTTGTAACCAGACAAACTCGGTACATGGCATGGACCCCATACATCAGAGTGAACTAAATAAAAAATGTTTTTACTGCTCACAGTACTACGTCTAGGATACACAGTACGAGTCTGTTTTCCCAGCTGATAAGATTCACACTGAAAATTACAACTGCCAATATCAGAAACTAAATGACGCAACTTCTCTGACGATGGATGTCCCAGCCTGTAGTGCCACTGCAGTGTAGAAACAGAAGCCGATAAAGAAGATACCATAGCAGCTTTCTCTGATCGCGGTAACTGGTCCAAGTAGTAGAGTCCATCAACACCTTCATACCCCCCACCAATCTTCGTCCTCGTGCGAAGGTCCTGAAAAGCACATGAACCAGGAACAAAAGTCAGGCTAAAGTTCAAACTTAGTAAAATTTTGCTGACTGATAATAAGTTCAGAGGAAATCTAGGCACATATAAGGCAGACTTGAGCCGAAACTGAGAAACAATATCACCGACTCCAAAGACCGAAGATTTTGAGCCATCAACTAGCATAACAGAAGAGTTACAGACAGGTTTAGATAGAGTTTTATACAGAGATCTATTGCCAGATATATGTGCAGAGACACCAGAATCTATCACCCATTTGGTATTACTAGAAGTAGAAGGTGAGGAGGAACTCAGGAATGCAGTATCATAACCAGAGTATGCAATATGTGCTCCACTAATAGAAGCAGCAGTCGAAGAGCCAGCACGCTCAAGAAAGAGGCGTTCCACCTCAACATGAATGTAGTCTGCGATCGCTCCCGCAGTCGCTGGCTCAGGCGTCGGAGTAACAGCCTCAGAAGCAGTAGACGATGAATTTGCAGCAACATTGGCCCAAGCCGGTTTACCGTACTTTTCCCAGCACTTTTCTTCAATATGGTTAGACCGGCCACAGAAGGTACACACACGTTGTCCTTGCTGAGGACGCGCAGCAGCAGGAGGTGAGGCAGAAGGAGGGGCTCCTTGTCCAGGACCAGGTCCACGTCCCCGTCATCACTGTCGAGTCTTCACGGACCCAATCATCAAAAGTTTTGACGTCTTTTTCATCCGCGTTCGCTGCAGGCTGAGGCGGACCAGTGCGAATTAGATGAGAGTACTTCCCTTGTGATTTGGCATATATCACAAAGGAACAAACCCAAAGCTGGTAATTGCGCCCGTCAAGTTTAACAGTGGTAACTTGACGGCGCGAGTCTCTCCAGAAGTCATCTCCAGAAGACGCAATGAGAACAGGCAGGAAGGCAGACACAGGCAAGCAGGCACAAGCAGGAGTAGTCAGCAGTCAGAGGCAGAAGTCCAACACATGGACTAGTAGTAGAAGGTAGAAGATCCACGCATGGATCTTAAAAAAAACCCACGTAGGGGCAGCAGATGAAGAGAAAAAACCTACGCCAACATGGAGGATCAATCAATACACCATGAGGCGCAGGCAGACAGAGAGGATGAAGCCTGTTACGTCGTCAACGTGCCAAAACTGGAAAGTTACCGAGGCTGTCCGGAGATTTCGGAAAGAGAAACGGAGCTAGACGGAGGGTCCTGTGGTGGATTAGGCCACAAGGATGGAGTTTATTAGGGGATTAGAGGTGGATGGAGGGCTGCGGAGGGGTGGACGACGATCGGTAGCGGCGGCAGTACTGTAGCGGCGAAAAAAAAGGAGATTTCGGAGTGTGGCGGCGGCAAGGGTTGGTGGAGATAGGGATTAGGTTTAAGGTGGATCGTCCCGCTCTGATACCATGTGAAAAACAATGAGATTTGGAGAGCTTAGTGTTGCACAATGTGTGCACCCTCCTATATATAATACTGAAAGAATTACAGAGAGGTCCATATATAAAAGAGAAATAACAAAACAAATAGCAGGCTATGTAAAGCAGGAAATATATAATGTAACAAATACAAAACTCTAATGGGACAAAACACGTAGGCCCATTTATTAAATAGATAATAAAACCATTAACTAAATAACTCTTAACAATTTTCATTTAGTAATATTTCATTTATGAACTCATTACTGATGTCAATAGTTAAACTAGTTAGATTACTGGTTGCACCAGTTAACTGGAAGCTGACTGCTTGACTAATTTAGTCACTGGTTTAGTTTTATGAAGCTTGCTCCATAATCTCTAGGAGAAGACATGAATGTCAATCAGTGACCCACTTGCATGGGCCTTGAGCGCTTTTTGTCTAATGTGGAGTTCCATGAAAAACTATCGATGAACATTAAAGCAACAGGTGCCCACAGCTAGAGACATGCATGCAAAAAATCCAGTCTGGGCTGGAAAATAAAACTAGAACGAAACTGAAGTTGGCGGTTCTTTTCAACTAAGCTTGTAATTTGATTTACTTTAGTTTATAAAGATCAGGAATATTTTTCATTCAAACAGTTTGATTTGTTTCTCTTTTTCAGCCACCAAACCTAATATAAATTTTGTTTAGCTCAAGCTATGGTTCTAGATTTTGATTAAAAAATGGATTTTGTTTCAATGTGGCTATATGTTATTCTGATAATAGTTATGTTCGTAGATATATAAAACTTAATTAAAAAAGGATTTACAACATGTCTTCTGTATATAGTAGGGTTTCACTAATGCAAAACATGTATTAGCCAATATTTGCTTTCGAACATGGTATCAGAGCAGTCGTCCTAGAGACCAAAGCCCTAAAAGAGAGAAAGAGAGAAGAAGCCTACCTCCCCTTTCTTGGGTCGACCACAAGTCTTTCCATGACACCTACTATTGCTGCTGCTTTTTCTCTCCATTATTCTCATGCTGCTTTAAGGAGGGAAGGACATGTTCCTTGCTTTGCTAGATCCACAAATTGTGCATACTGCCCTTCAGATTTTGAAACCACCACCATCATCCACTATTGCTTCCACGGCCTCCCTAACTTGCCATTTGCCTCACTGCTGCCACCTCCCCTGCCGATGCCGACCCGAATAAAGGCTGCTTCCAGCCTCATTGCTGCTCCATTGGTGGAACCTCTGCTCCTTCCTGGGCTACTAACACATCTCCAAGCAGTAGATGCTACTGTATTGAAGACCTACTACATCTGCTGATACAAAGAAGAAGCTTGTCTCACGTTTGCTCCTACCTTCTTCCTCTCTTCGATCCTTTTCCTTGTTCTGTTTTGGTTAAACGGGACCTACCCTCTGAATACTGTGTTAGCCTCCTCTGCCAAATAAGGAAGATGAAAGGGTGCTTACTGGTGTCATTTTTCTGTCAAACCTTTTTTACCATGCTTATCTGTTGATATTTCTTTTTCTCTACATCAATGCCTCCTCCACTGGTCCTTTACCCCGTTCAAATAACCCAAAATTGCTCAATTGTTTCTCTTGATTCAGCAGCATTAAGCTTCCTTTAACTTCTCGATGTCCCTCCTGTTTCCTTTGCTTCATCTATTATTTCAGCAACAATGACACTTTCACTAAATAAAAAAAATGTATCTACTGCTATTTTTGTCGTCATCTATAACCTTACCCACCTCTACTTTTATTTTGTCCACTCCAAATATTTTCCTAATTCCTCCATATATACACCTATGCTACTTACATTCGGAGAAGCTTTGTGATGTCACCACAACTACTCTTGTGGTTTATCCATAGTTGGGGTGACGGGGGACTTGGAGATGACAGGGATGAGTTGAATTGCGAGACGAAAAAAATGCTGGTCCTATCGCTGCCGATGGAGCTTCTAATGCGCTTGTCATGCATGCTGGAGGTCGTTGTGTCTCTTTACTCAGTGTGTGTGGCGGTTAATTATTTGGCTATGTCGCCTCTACTACCCTCTGTTTGTGCAATGTCATGTATGTAGACAACTTGTGTGAACTAGCGCTCTCTGGACTACACGACGATGCTAGTGACTGTGATGATGACCACCATGCCTACTTACTGCTGCTCTATATGCATTCTTCAACTTGATTGCAGCTATTCATTTGCACTTGTACCTGCTTGGTACCCATTCTTAAAGTTATATGCTTGAGAGGGTGATTGATGTCAAAATTGAGGGGGAGTGATAAATTTTTCATAGGCTGCATATATCTTTCCTCAAGTTTTGAGTATGTATGGCATGCGTCCAGGTGTCTTGGCAAGCTTCGACTTGAGGGGGAGTGTTAAGTAGTTAATTGGTTTGTCATGTTTATTTAGTAAATGGGCCTAAGTGTGTTGGCCCATTTGGGTTTAGACCCAAGTTTGTAATTGTGCCCCCTCTCCTATAAATAGGAGTAGGGTTTTACTACTGCAAGAATCTATTAGCCATTTTTTTCTCTCACAAGCTACAAACGCATTTCATAATTTTATTTGATATCCTGCACTTGAAATCATTACTTAAGGGTGGACTACATGCCTAACAATTCATGAATACTGTTTACTCATGTCAAATACGAAACACGATCGACTTATTTGAGAATTCATTTTTTTTGAATAAATCTTGGTGCCCCTAGACAGCTTCATGGTGCCTTTTTTTCTTTTTGCAAGTTTTTCCCTTATCCAGCGACTTAGATGACCCTTGCTTGGGTACCTTGACACCTAGCAAATGTCTAGGTGCTTACTTAATACCCATGCCGGATTAGGAGCAGTAGCATTAGAAAAATGTTGGAACGACGAAGAACCTTGTACAAAGTGGTGCTATTCACTAATCTTGCTTTCAGACTCGTTTAGGGGTGATCATGCTGTGATGAGCTACCGACAAGGTTTCTCGGTCTAAAATCTAAAGTAGGGATTTCTCTTTAGCCCCAAACAACTGTGAAGATTATCACCTAGGGTTTAATTATGATACCACCTTGCAATACTGTAATTACTTGAGAAAATGATGGCCTAATCATGTTGCCACACTCGCATTATGCTAGTATTTGTACCTGCACATGTGAAACAAAAGTCTCATATTAGGCTATATACTAGTCATATAAGTATAAAACACTTTATGCATCTACTACATTTTGTATTATAACACATGTCAAGTGATATCGGATGAGATGATTTCAAGTTATAGCGAACTGCAACCTGGATGTTATTTATGTATCTGATGCAAAATATGTAGCAATCTATTCATGAAATGTTTGCTAAAAATGTCACGTGTGATAAGTACATGGTAAATTCTCATTTCATTTGGTTGGGGAAAATGTGTATCATGGGATCCTCCCCTCTCTAAAAAGTGGCCAATATTCTAATCTTGAACCTTGTGCAGTTTTTTTTGTTGAAACTGCTTTTGTTAATGCTTATGCCATCCACATCTCAGAATTATCTGTCCCATTGCTAATGTTAACTAGTGAACTTTTTTTAGACAAGGACTTTGCTAAGCGAACTATCTGCTGCTTCGGATCCATTTCATATCGGTTCTCTTGCTCTTTCTTTGGGATGCATCCATCGAAGGTGATTCTTACAAAACTGTGCACATTTTTGTATATGAGTCTTACTATATAATGCTTTGATTTTCCAAAGAGGAAGCATCTGTTTTCACCTGAGATCAGTTTCCATTTATACATCACTATTCTGTGAACCACTTTTGTCCATTATCTTTTATTGTGCATGGTACATTTTTTAATTTTTTACGTGCACATTACACCTTATCAGGAGATAACCGAAAAATTAATATATATCTTCTTTCTAGTCATTTATAAGAGTACGTCGTTTTTTCTTACATTGATTATTAATTAATTCAATATTCCCCACCTTTTCTGTCTGCAATGGTTTGTCATTTTATTGTTCTTTGGTTCCAGATGAATATGGTTGAAATCACTTGTTGCTGCGCTTTCTTTTGCAGTTTTTTACCCTAAATTGCATTCCCTACTCCGCAACTTACTATTTGTACTTTCCTCAAAATGCAGTGTTGGGGGGATGGCTCTGTCAACACTAGTTCCACTGACTGTTAGCACTATATCTTCACTTGCTAAGAGTTCAAATGCGGTCCTCCAGCAATGGTCTTTGCATGCCCTTCTCTTAACAATTGAAGCTGCTGGCTTGTCATACGTACCTCATGTACAGGTACAGATGTTAGACAGTCAGAGTTCTTAACTTTGATTCTTTTTAATATTTTCCATATATGAATCAATGTCTTGTGTATATTACTTATTCTGTCTTAGAGCAATGATAATTCAGTCTAGTACCTGTGAACATAACTGGAGAAGGAATAATGCATAGTTAAATTTATAGTTAAGATCAATGAAATCCTTTTTGAAAATATTAACACACTTTGCCAATAAAGGGTGTGTTTGGCACCTTTTCACCTCCAAAGAAATCCGAACCTTTCGATATAGAATATCGATGGAAACTGGAGTTCAACATCTTGCCATTTAACATAAATCTCTTATGCAAACTTTATTATCTAATTCAAGTAATTATTAAACATGAAGAAATCACTTCAAATGGGATTAACAATGGTTTCAGTCAATACATGAAGCAAGGTTTTGTAGGTGGCTTGGCATTCCCATTGAGGCCCCAGCGGGCCTAGGCGCTTAGGCGGAAGCCTAGGCGTTTCTCGGCTTTTTATTTTATTTTTGTTTTTTCTTATATATGCACACACACGTGTGTGTGTGTGTGTCGGCCATGCGTGCTGATAACTAAGGTTACTTACCCATGCAAGGAAGACACATATTTGTAATGACAACCAAAATTGTAATGAGATGACCAAAATTTTAACAGAGAGACTCGTTTTGTAATGCAATGTAAATTGTTTATAGTTTTATCATAAATATTGCTTTTACTGTTTTCAGATGGACAATAAAAATTTCACGCTTTATTACAAAACGAGTCTTTCTATTACAATTTTGGTCGTCTCATTACAATTATGTGCCTTCCTATTACCCGCGCGGGCAGTGAATATATACCCATATATATATATATATATAGTCAGGCTAGAATACACTCGAGTGTACGGATCGCACGAATACACTCAAGTGTGTTTGCATATCAAGATGATTTTTTGCAAAATGTAAACCATTGATCTTCACTGTTATACTATAACTAGGCTACATACAAATTTTGAGCCTATTTGGATGAGTGTAAGTCACTCATCCAAGGGCAAAAAAATCGACGCACGAAACTAATTTGAAATGCCTAATTTTTGCGGTCTTCATAACATGAGCTATACATATCCAAATGTGCTCAAATTTTGCGTATGAGTTGTTCACGAGATGTTTAAGAAGATCAATGGATTAGATTTTTGAAAAAAATATCGCATCATGAAAAACTACTTGAGTGTATTCTGCTCCGGATACACTCAAGTGTATTCTAGCCTGACTCTCTCTCTCTCTCTCTCTCTCTCTATATATATATATATATATATATATATATATATCACCTAGGAAGCACAAACACTTCCCGGAGGCTGCTGTGCCCGTGTCCTACACGTGTCCAACCTGAACACGCCATGGACATGCGGCGGACACTCCTTTGGTGTGTCCAATTTCATATTTTTATATTTGCAAGTTAGACACAACGTGGACACGTTCAAGACACTTCCTAGACACGACCAACTCAACCCACATAAGACTAACTATAAAGAAAAGAGAAAATAAAATCCAACCCCATAGACTCCTTGACCAAACCCCAACTCCTCACCAAAACCCTGATCTCTTCCCTCGAGAGGTCACCGTCAAGCCTCCCCCTATAATTGATCTTGTTCCCGTAGAGAAAGGATGCAACCGCCTCTTGCAGAAGTTGCTACTAGCAGAAGCTAGGTTCTGAAGTTGCTGCAAGCAGCCACCATAAGGAGATGGAGCTGCTACAAACAGCTTTTGCAGCACCAACCACGAGGAGTTGAAACCGCAATAAGCATTAGACGTTTGCGACAGCCATTCGCAGCAGGAGCTGCCAACACCTAGAGCAACCATTAGAAGCAACTTCCTTTCCTTTCTAGGAACTCCTTCCCTCTTCTTCCTCTTGATTTTCTTCTCTATTTCTTTTTCTCCTCTTCTTCCACTTGATTTTCTTCTCTATTTCTTTTTCTCCTCTTCTTCCTACTTTGTTGCTTCTTTTGTGTCCACTCCTCCAGCGACCTATTCCTCCTACACTATCAAAACCTCTCCCCCTCCTTTTCCTCCTACTAACATGCAATCATGTTTCACTTTTGTTTCTCCCCTATATCCTCCATTTATACATGACTAAAGAACGTGTTATCCTCCTCCTGCTTCATCGCCATCAGCACCAGCCATACACATCTCCCCTCTATAACTACTGCTTCCCCTCCTCTTCCCTATACTCCACACCTCCATTAGTATTATAACTGTTAAATCGTTGTGTAATTAATTTCTAATGATTTTCTTGAAGTCCATCATTCTTGGATATTATAATCATATAATATATCATTTTGTATACTGAATTTTATATTGATCAGCATATAGTTGTTTTGAATACAGATGTGAATATAAAGTTGGTATCATGGTGATATTTGTTTGTGCTTATTGTTGAGAATTATATACATATACATGTGTTTAACTGTGTATATTTATTCAGATATATGTATGTATATATGTGTATATATTGCCGTGTTCAACACCGTGTCCGTGTCCTATATTTTTGAAAATCGCCGTGTCCCGTGCTTCTCATTATACCACTCAAAGTTCTATATTTCAGTTCCCGCGAAAATGCGTCGCTTATTTGTGACGGTTTTATTAATAATGGGTCCAAAGCCATTCCATTTATGCTCCACATAGAATATGCTCCATATGTTCTACTTTGCTTATCGCGGTTTCTAGTAGTGAATACCATTCCATTTAGCTAAATATGGTTCCAGGCTAAGGGTTTTTGAATACAGGCCTTCAAATGGCAACAATGATGGTGCTACATTTTGCCCTTGATGGTCGATTCAAACCACTGAAGTGGAATTCCTTCATGTTACATGAATGGTTGTAATGAAGCTTATCGTTTCCCTTCCTTTTACAAGAACTCTATCAATTGTCTTTTGTCTTGTAAAATCTTTCAGTTTGAGATCTATCATTGTGCATCACATGATGCCCAAAACCAAAAGTCAAAACATGAGAAATTGGGCATGAGATATCTCCCAACTTTTTTTTGAAATTATTATCACTATGTGTGACTACTTGAACTATAAACTTATCTCTAACTCCTTTCACATACTTATCCATCAACTTCATTTGATTTCAGTTGAAACATCAATGCAAACAAAATATGGTGAACTTGTTGCTATATATCAAGATGTTAATTATGTCTAGACACTTGTGCTATCTCAACTATCATGCATTAGTTGAGTACCATAAACAGTCAGTTTTCTTTGGCTCTTTCAACCGAGTCATAGTATCGTTTTTCAAGTATATACTTGGTCATACACTCGACACTTGTTATTTTAAATTTACTTGGTCATACACTCGATACTTGTTGGTTTAGCATCCACCCAAGACTACTTTACCAATATTATTTTTTATTTTTTGCAAGTACTGGTAGCTGGTTACATGTTCAGGACTGCAATGAGTAAAGAAAAAATATGATAATGCTTTTGTATATGTATACAGATACACACACTTGGTATATAGGCAAAATATAATAGCTGGATATTGCAAGAAATGTCTATTTGAGATATACGGCCCAACAGAAGAATACATATGATAATGCTTTTGTATATGTATACAGATACACACACTTGGTATATAGGCAAAATATAATAGCTGGATATTGCAAGAAATGTCTATTTGAGATATACGGCCCAACAGAAGAATAGTGTTTGGAGTGGAAGATTAAGTAGGCAACATTAGTATATAGTAGACAATAATAATTAGATAGCAGCAAATATATTTTTATTGAAGAGTATTGCTTCCGCAATCATATATATAGCAAACAGAAATGAAGGGGCATTGAGGGGTTAAAGAAAGATTAATGTTTCTGAAATTATGAGAATAGATTGAGCAAATTAGATAGGTGATGTTGGCCAATATAAACAGGGAAAAAACCAATAAGAGATGCAATGATGTAGTGGAGAATAAAACATGAAGGTAGACAAATAGAACAACATAGTAAACAAAAGGGTTGGGGTAGAGTACACTTAGCTATCCCTTCATCTTTCTAATTTGTGCACATGAAGGTCACCATGACATTGCAAATCCCCTTCCTTGGTCGACGGCCAAGCACTGACATTTTAGAGTCCCCCCTCCACTGAAATGAGGGCATCACTAGCAACCATAGTCACAAATTCGGTATTCGGAATAAGTTTGGCCTAGCGGAAAAATTCGCAATTCTGGATTTATGCGGGATATCAGGTAAAAGCTGTCACATACAGTTGAAGTACCGTTAACGATTTGGGAAAAATGGGTGGATACACACATACATCTGTACATACGTTCTATATATATACATTATGCATATACAGTTGAATAAAAGTCAGTTTTAAACACTATAAAACAGGGGAAAAACATATTAAATGGGAAAAAACATAAAACACGAATAATTCCCGAATAATACAGGAATAAAAATGACATATTCGGGAATTGGGAATCATTAGGCCTTCACATACGGCTACGAAAAAGTTTGCGTTTAAAACGGTTTTTTCAAAAAGTTGTCGATGATTGTGACTATGGTAGCAACAACAAAGTGAAGAGGCATATCTCTAGCATCAGGATCAGAAAAATCAGCCTACCAGACAAAAACAAAGACGCTTGTTCAGGGCGCATCCTGCACCTGGAAAAGGGGGGCACCAACTTCTGCAGAGGCCCCTTTGTGAGTTAGCGGTGGCGACTGCTGCTAAGGTAGCAACAGCAGGAGGTATCTCGTCGATGGAAGGATGTGCTAAGGAAAGACACAACGGCTAGCCCTTCTTCCAGCGATCACCTTGTGCAACAGAAAATGCAAGTAGTGATATAGAGAAAAACAGAAGGCAACAATCCCCAGGCAAGCAATATCATGAGGAGGAAGCATTAACAACAAAGTGAGAGTTGCGGGCAGCCAAGTAGGAAGAAGAGGTGGCCGCTTGCAAGAAACTCTCTCCGTTGTTTCTCTTTTCTTTTGTAGGTTCAGAGTTTCCAAAGAGCATACTGCCCTATACTTAGAAGACAAAGAAACGGCTAGAAGATATTTCACATTGTGAAACCCTACTCTGATGGGTTAGCACACTTGGGCCCATTTACTAAATATACAATAAAAATATAATCTAAATAACTCTCAACATTTAGGGGGAGTTAACATATATGATAATGGGAGATAAGCTTTATTAGAAAATTGATGGTTATATGGCAGATAGTCTACATGATATAGGTGTTCTATGTCAATATATGGGGATGAATTTGGATGTCTCAAATTCTGATAAACGAGCAATGTGTTACCTTGTCTTCAAAATCGACATGATCTTTGATGTAACTAAAAATATGTTCGTTCACTTGCATCCTTCGGTTTCATTGTACGCCACATGGTCTTACTGCTGTCTGCTGCTACCTTCTGCAGTGCTTGTAACGAATTGTGCCCCACACTAATAGATTCAACTATGAAAATTCATTTTATCTAATTTTGTTTTCCATACCCTTATTAGGATACATCTGCGTTGTAGTTCCTGTTAATGATATATAAGATCGTGTTTGCTATTTATTGATCATTCATCACAGATGGTTTTGGTCTCTGGTTTTTTAGACTTCTAGTCACCCGGGCATCTAATGTATTCAATTTGACACAAATGACAGTTATCTTTGTTTGCTTTATTCTCTTACTTTCAGTCAACACTTTCCCTAGCAACAGAGATTCTTTTGTCTGAGGAGAGCAGAATGGTTGATGTTAGGCAAGCTATTGGCCGTCTTGTAAATGCTATAGTTGCTGTAGTGGGTCCTGAGCTTTCTCCTGGGAGTACTTTCTTTTCGCGCTGCAAGGTTGGCCACCCGATCTACTTTATTCTCTTTACTTAGCTTTTGTGACATCTGTAGCATATGTTTCCATAACTGTCATTGCTATCAGTTATCATAGCTATCCAAGATACTCTTTTTTGAGTTTATTGACTTGTTGCTGGCTGTTTAGTCTGTTGTTGCAGAGACGAGCTCTGGGCTTGAAACATCAACTCTTCTTGAGTAAGTATTTTAACAGGGATTTTGTCTTATCAGTTGAAAAGAGTTATAATAGTTTGGGTACAAAAATATTATGTCGACGAATTCTACAGGTGCATAAGGTTCACACAACAGCTTGTTCTGTTTGCCCCTCAAGCTCTTTCTGTCCACTCTCATGTTCAGACCCTGCTTCCAACATTATCTTCACGGCAGGTACTTCTGAGGGAATAAGAGGGGAAAATGATATATATGCTTTTCAAAAAGACTATGCTTGTATTCTCCCTCCTGAAGTTTGATTAGATTGTTTCCTGCAGCCAATTCTTAGGCATTTGGCAATCTCTACTCTTAAGCACCTCATTGAAACTGATCCTGTAAGTTTTCAATGCCCTAGCATTATATGTTAATTGTTTTGCTGTTGATTGAATAGAATTTAATAGGTTAAAATTCAGATTTTCTTCAGTTAAATAGGATTGCTAGTTGGTATAGGTGTATTATCAAAAAGTTTTTATGCATGGCTCATTTTGCAAGTGTCTTCATTTTAATATTTTCCTTTATCAATCAATTTCATTGCTTCATCACTTGTGGAAAACTCATAATTAGAAACTTAAGTTAAAACCTTCTATGTATGGGCACAATATTATAGTATGGTGCCCCCTCTATTGTTTTATGCAACCTCAAAATTGACCAGTGCATGCCTCCTCCTACAAGAGTGTCTTGTGAATTAGATTAGCTCACCGGTTGTGAGCAGTCTCATCCGAACAAGCTGTGTATCAGTATGGTACTAGTGCCTGATGTTCCAAACGAGGACCCCTCTTCCCTGTAAGGTCTTGTGCGACCTTGAAGTTGACTTGTGAGCATCACATTGCCTTTAGAGATCTCACATGGATAGATTCTTGTCTTTTCCTAAAGAAAAGTGCGAGCAATGCTCTAGTGCTCACTGATGAACTAGGATGGTTCCACACCAACTCCAATTGAGGAGAGAACAAGGTTGTCAAGACTAAAACTAGTGAAACAACTGGTCGATCTAGTGGTCCGACCAGTTCAACCGATTTCGTTATCAATGATATATTCCTAGGAGTTCGAATTATGGCTAAAACAGCAAAAAATGATTTGAAAAAGGCAATTATCTATTTCAAACAAGAAACTACAATGATAAACTTCAGAAATACACACAAATCATAATTTTCCAAATGAATATATAAATGTCTAAAATAACAAGTTTTTTCTCTGTCAACGATTGCAATTTCATCTTTATGGCTAATTTGCAATCCTACTGTACATCTATAGCAAATTAGAAATCACATCTAAATATAGTTTAGAGAAAATATCAAATCTGTAACTCATCGAGAGATAAACCCACCAGTGTGATGCAACCATGGACGGTTCCCCGTTCAACCGGTTCTGTTGGCCAGTTCACCGTTTCTGGCCGGTTTTTAGAGAAATATGGGCTGAATGACTTGGACATGTTCTCCCACCGGTTTTCGGTTCAACCGGTACGACTGGTCGGTTCAAAGTTCAAACCAGTTCCGGCTTCTTATTTTATTACAGAATGAGGAGTTCCTTGGCTATTGTGAATGGAAGCAATAGGCTTCCACCATAATTTTGGGTCCTACAAGCAAAACAACATGGTGTCTTTGGCATGTGTGCTTCCTCTAAGTTGAATAGTGTCATTATAAGACTGAAAGATGAGAAAAAATATAGTTTCTTTTTTTCAGGCACTTAAAAGGTGTTAACTAGTGTTTTATTTATGCTCTTTATATTCTCTTGTTATTTTCCTATTCCACAAGGACCTCTATGTAATTGTTCTCTTTATAAACATACGGGGTACACACAGTGTGTACTCTAACCCTTACAGACAAATAAAGTTGGTACCAGAGTAGGTGCTCTAGCCGCCACCCTCCCCGTAGCCGCCGCCCTCTCCTTCTCTCTCTCTCACTGTCTCTCTCCCCGCCGGCGGCGCCCTCCCCGTGCGCCACCCGCCCCGCCCGGCCGCAGCCGCCGCGGCGCTTGCTTGCCGCTGTGTGGCTGGGCGCTCTTGCCGCCGCCGCCGGAGGTCCTCCGTGGGAGGGGCTGGCCTACTAGTGCAAGTCGTTGTTCGCTTCCGGCCGTTCGTGTTGAGGGTCTTCGGATACCTACCCTTTCTATCTGCCCGCGTCGACCCTTGAGCCGTCGGGTTCTCTGCTACGCCTCGGTTTAGCCTACATGTAAGCTGGTCCTTTCAGTTGTTCTATCTGCCTACTGCCGGCTAGCCGGAGGATCTAGGCGGTTCTGACTCCTGCTGCTGTTCTCTGCTGTTTTTGGACTCGGTCTCCCTCATGGCTTCCTCCCATGAGGACTTTCGTCGTCAGGTGACCACTGTGAAGCTAGACGGGCGCAACTACCAATATTGGGTTTGCTCTATGAAGATCTTTGCAAAGACAAGGCAAGCATTCCCATCTGACTGAGGCTCCGCCTCCTAATCCGCCTACTACTGCCGAGTCCAAGGAGAAAAAGATCTATGATGACTGGGTTAAGGATGACTCGACTGTGATGACGTGGATTCTGAACAACAGTGAAACTCGCATCGACGTTACTCAGTGTTCTCATATGCCCCGCATGATGCCGCTTATGCGGCCGCATATGCTTATGCGGCCCTCAGCCGCTCCGCATATGACTATGCAGTGCTATTTTTGGGCATGGACCGAATATGCGTCCTGCGGTCCGCATATGCGGCCGCTTAGGCCCCGCATTTCATTTGATGACTTAAGTAAAAAAATTAAATAGAACCTCAAATCAAATCAACCAAATTAAATGACAACTTCTATATAGTTGGGTTTAGATCACATATTGAAATTTTGCTACCTCAGAAATAATTCTATTTTGAATGAGTGGTGCAAAATATATTATTATATTTTACAATTGTCAATGTTTCATTATGCTCTTTCCTTTTGCTCTTTTTTTCTCTTCTATTTTGCTCCAAGGTTAGAACCTGTTGCACATGCAACAGTTCTGATTTTGTCTTGTATAAAAGGAGAATCTATTGCAGATATTAATTTGATGTGATATTTTCTTTTACAAAGTTTCAAATTTGTGTGCTGCCTAGGGAGTAATTTATATTCCCTACAACTTTTTTTTCTCTATTTATTACTGACTTGATTTCTTCATATCATTTTGATGTTTCGATTTTGTTTTTGATGTTCTTTTTCTATTTCTACTTTGAACTACCATGTTTTGTGTTACTGTGGTTATTCTTATTGTGTTCATTCAATAAATGTTATGCTATGAACTGCATGTGTTAGTGTGTTTTGTTACTTGTATATTCTAGTACATTATATAAAATTAGGGTTTGTTGATTGATTTTTCTTCTTGATTATTGGAAAATATGTGTTTCTTCTTCCATGATGTAATGATCCATTGATACATTTTGGGCTATTAGGCTACAAAACTAGATAGCATGAAATTTATGATTATGATTCTATTTTTTTAAATAATAGATGTATAGAATATAGAATTAATTAAAAAAATCCAAAATCGCATATTCCCCGCTTATGCTCCTGCATTCCGCTTATACTCTATGCGGTACCCTGACCGAACGCATACCGCATAACGCAGTTCAGAACATTGACGTTACTCTACTTCGTCTCCCGACTGCCAAGGAGATGTGGGACCAACTGGCCAACACCTACTCTCATAAACAAAATAGAAGGTGTTTGACCTGAACAAACAACTGTCCCGTCTGTACTTCACTGGACCTGATATTACTGACTACTTTTCAGCCTATAAGGGTGTCTAGGCTGAGCTTGAGAATCTTCATCCCTTATCTACTGACTTAGCCACAATGCAACGACAACGACAGGAACTCCAGGTTGTCCAGTTTCTCTGCGGCCTTCCTGACTCATGCTGGGGTGGTTGACCAAATTCTTGCTAATGATCCTTTACCTACATTGGAGAGTGCCTTTCTGCGTCTCCAACGCCTGCCGACTTCCTCGTTAGATCTGCCTTCTGACACGGGCGACCCTACTGCTCTTGCTGCTATGTCTGGCCGTGGTCATGGCAGGGGTCGTGGTCGACCTCCGTACAACCGTTCCACTGCTCCTGGACGGGGACGTGGGTCACTTGGCCGTGGCTCCCTTGGGAGTGGCTCATCTGCTGATGCTTCTGGAGGTGCCGCTGCTCAGCGGTACTGTGACTTCTGTGGCCGCAACAACCATACTGAAGACAAATGTTTGAAGAAACATGGCACACCTGTGTGGGCCAATGCTGTGTCTGAGGGTGCTTCTCAGATGCTTTCTGCTGCTCCCTCGATTGTATCCACTGCTGAGTTCATCCGCATGATTGAAGAGCAGTGATCCAACCCTAACCATACTAAAGACAAATATTTGAAGAAACATGAATACTCAGATGTGCGGTAGAAACATGATTAGCAATATTATGAGACGTACAAGAACGAGTGCTTTTTCTGAGAGCAATAGGCAAATCTAAGTCAGAAGTTACCTCTGCAGGTGTAGGACCTTCTAAAGGAGGAGATTGGTGTTGCATGGGGGGGTCTTGAGTAGTCGGTGACCGGTTCCTGCGTTGATACATAATAAGCGGAGGAGAAGCAGTTTCAGCAGGTGAAGTATCAGATATGCAATCACTGATGACTGGTAATGATGATGTTATTATATCTGAACTCAAGGTATCTCCTTTAGCAGAATAAAAAGGTGTATCCTCAAAGAAGACCACGCCACTACTCGTGAACCGTTTTTTAGTAGTAGGACTATAACACCTATCCCCTTTTTGAGTACGTGAATAACCCAAGAAAATGCATTTTTCTGCTCTAGGAGATAATTTGTCATAATTCGGTCCAAGTAAACACACAAAGCAGGTAGATCCAAATATCCGCGGAGGTACAGAAAAAAGAGGCACATTAGGTTGTAGAACCTGTACAGGAATCTTGTTACCAATCACATAAGAAGGCATTCGATTAATTAGGAAACAAGCAGTAAGGATGGCTTCTGGCCAAAATTGTCTAGGAACATTAGAGTGTAGCATGACGGTTCTAGCAACCTCAAGTAAATGTCTATTTTTCTGCTCTGCAACTCCATTTTGTTGAGGTGTATAGGCACACGATGTTTGGTGGATAGTACCATGGAATGAGGTTTCGTCGAAATCATCGAAATTTCGCTCGAAATTTCGATTTCGATGCTATCTGGTACCGAAACGTGCGACTGTTTCGATTTTGATGATTTCGATGAGTTTCGCCAAATTTCGACGATTTCGATGAATTTCGCCAAATTTCGATAATTGCAATCCTTGTTGTTATTGTTGATTTTTGAAGAGGAGCAAAGGGGGATTGAGGTCATTTCACCATTTAGTACTCATACATAGTATATACTTATAGTATATCATAATTGCATTGCATTTCCCTAATATTTTCTATTGAAATTATTAAATACTTATGTGATGCATGCTATTTTAGTTTCTGCAATGTGGATGACATGTATCCTAGTGGTGATTTATTAGACAATGAGGGTGCTAGGAAGCCAACCACACCAACAAATGATGATTTAGCTTGGAAACATTGCACTAGTATTCTTGGGACCAATGAAATGGTTGACTATTGAGTCAATATCAACAACAAACTATAAACCCAAGTAAAATGTGTGGGATGCCCTACATATCCAATATTTGATATTATAACACAAACAAGTACATGCATGTATATAGCTCATACTTACAAAATTGCATAACTTAATTCCTACATTTTGTCATCGAAATCATTCATCGAAATCCTCAAGAAACAGGACAGTTCCCTTACCTCCCACATGAAGGATCCCCTCCCTAACCTACCCTCACATAAAATTTTATTGCATAAAATGATGCATTAAGGTGTAGAGATCACACCTGTAAAATTTCATAAATTAATTCATTCATTTTGGCGTCGAAACGGGCACGATTGCATTTATCGAAATTTCTGTCGAAATTTCCATAAATTTCGATTTCCATGCTGTCGAAATTGTATCGATATCGGATACCTCGTTCCTTGGATAGTACCATCAGAACGACAAAACAACTCAACTTCTTTCTGAACAAGTTCCAAAGCATTATCTTTTCTCAGAATTTTAACAGGTATAGAATACTAGGTTTTAATTTCAGCAAAGAAGAATTTTATTGTAGGCAATACTTGGGACCAATTTTTCAGAAGAAACAACCATGTGGCACGAGAAAAATCATCAATAAACATAATAAAGTATTTATTTCTAGATAAACTTGGAACATGACAAGGACCCCATACATCTGCATGAACAAGATCAAAAATATTTTTACTACTAATCTGAGACCGTTTAGGATAGACAATTCTAGACTATTTTCCTAACTGACACGACTCGCACTGAAAACTGTGCATTCCTACACCAGAAATGACATGCTTTATTTTCTCAGATGACGGATGTCCAAGTTTGTAATGCCACTGCAAAGCTGAAACTGAAGATGATAGTGCTGAAGCTCGAGCCAGAGTACCGATCTTTTTCAATTCATCCAGATAATAGAGGCAATCAGGTCCTTCATGCCCCCCACCAATCTTCATCCTCGTGCGAAAGTCCTGAAAAGTACAAGTACCAGGAACAAAGGTGAGACTGCAGTTCAGGCTACGCACAATTTTGCTATAAGTTTAGAGGAAAACGAGGCATATATAGAGCATATTTCAATAAAAATTGAGTAACAATGTCACCAATCCTAAATATAGCACATTTGGAGCCATCAACAAGCATAACAGACGATTTATAAATCGGTTTAGATAAATTCGAGAAAAGAGACTGATTTCAAAAAATGTGAGAAGAAGCACCTGAATGAATCACCCATTTAGTATTATCAGTAGTAGACGAGGGTGCACTTAGAAAAGTAGAATCACAACCAGAATAGGTTGCGGCATGAGCTCCAGTAGTAGCAGTAGATGACGACCCAGTGCGCTCGAGTAGTAGGCGTTCCACCTCGAAACAGATGAAATCAGCAGTAGTAGAGTTGGACGAGTCAGTAGCTTGAGGCTGGGTAGCCATCTCAGAAGTAGTATTGGCTTCAGAAGCAGCGTTGGCCCAAGCAAGTTTGCCATACTTCTCCCAACACTTTTCTTTAATGTGGTTAGACCGACCACAAAAATGCAGAAACGTTGACCAGACTGAGGACGAGAAGCATTAGGAGGGCCATAGGACGCACCACGTCCCAACAAACCACACCCCCTTCCAGCTCCAAGAGGAGGGCGGTTCTCCGCGACCACGACCATGGCCTGACATAGCAGCTAGGGCAGTAGTATCTCCAGTCTCAGTAGGTAACTCAGAAAATGAAGCAGGCAGTCGTTGAAGGCGCTGAAAGGCACTCTGCAACGTAGGCAGTGGATCACTGGCAAGGATTTGATCCACAACTCCAGCATAAGACTCAGGAAGGCCACACAAAAACTAGACTACCTGCAACTCCTGTCGTTGACATTGCATGGTAGCCAAGTCAGTCGACAGAGGGTGGTAAGTCTCCAGTTCACCCCATAGTCCCTTGAAGGCAGAGAAGTAATCAACAAGGTCAGGTCTCGAGAACTGTAGATGAGTCAACTGTTTATTTATGTCGAACACCTTCTTGGGATTTTTGTTGTGAGAGTAAGTGCTAGCCAGCTGATCCCACATCTCCTTAGCTGTAGGTAGACGTAGTAATGTAACACTGATTTTTGTCTCGCTGCTGTTGAGAATCCAGGTCATCACAGTCGAGTCGTCTTTGACCCAATCATCATAGGCCTTGATAGCCTTGGAGTCGGCATTAGGAGCAGGAGCAGGAGCTGGATTGTGTGTCAGATGAGAATGTTTCCCCTGGGATTTAGCAAAATCTCCATGGAACAGACCCAATGCTGGTAGTTGCGCCCATCCAACTTGACGGTAGTAACCTGGCGACGATGATCGTAATGTGAGGAAGCCATGACAGGAAGCAGAAAGCCAACACCAAGGCGAGCAGTAGAAGGCAGGTACAAATAGTAGATGACTGCCTAGGTCCTCAACTAGGCGGCAGCTGGCACAGGAGAAAAACTGGATGGACTAGTTACATATGGGCTACGCCTAGGCGCAACAAAAGACCCGACGGATTAAAGGCCTACACGGGCAGGCATTAGATGGAGCCGAAAAAAAGCTCACACAAGTGCCCGGGAGTTGTGTGCGGCTCGGAGGAGACGTCGGCTAGGAGGGACTGGTGAGGCGGGCTGGGGCGGGATCACGCCAGCCCTGCGGCGGCGGCACCGACCTAGCAGTAGTGGTGCCGACGCCCTGTTGCGCTGCGGCTGGCTGGCTGGGCTGCTGCAGCGGCGGCCCGACGGGGGGGGGAGGGAGGGGAAGAGAGAGAGGCGGCGACTCCCAGGATATGTCTTCTCTGGTACATTGAGAAAAGCAAAGTGAGAAACCGTAGGGTTATGTAGTGTGTGCACCCAATATATATATGTGGAACAAATACACGTGGGTCCATATAGAAAAGGAAAATAGCAAACATTATAAATAAAGACATTATTTAACAGATGCCGTTGGGTTTACACTGTCAAGTATCATCCTGATGGAACGGTTGAACGCTTGAAGGCTCGCCTCGTGGCGAAAGGGTGCACTTAGACTTATGGTATTGATTACTTTGAAACTTTTTATCTTGTTGCCAGGCTAAATTCTGTGCGGGTTTTGCCATGGTTGTCAAGGCGTCTAGGCGGTGGGTTTAATCTAAGGGGCGCCTAGCCCGCCTAGGCGCCTAGGCTTTTCTGGGCGTTTTTGTTTTTACTTTTTTTTTCAGTTACATATTTAAATGTTCATACACATGATACTATATGTGATAATGTATTATTTATTCATTAAATGTTATTGTAAGTCTAATTTGAATTGATAACTATAGGAGAATCAGGGACAACAGAATTAACATGAAGAAAATGAAACAACAGTAAGAGGAAGACAAGTACGAATTGGTGAGAGAAAATGGGATAAAAAGAGCATGCAAATGGTAGAAGTTCTGTAGGAAAAAGTCAGAATAAGACAAACCAAGGGCAGTAAAAGGAGATTGAAAGAGGAAGAATCAATAAAACAAAATAAAAAACAGCAGTAGCAGGTGCTGAATTAGATAATATAGAGGAAGGAATAGGTCAGTGAAAATAAATGGAAACATGCAAACAACAGTGGCTGAGAGAGGAGATTTAGGAGGAAGAAATCAGAAAAAGAAAATTAGACATGTAAATAGTAGTAGTAGATTTCGTAGCAGGATGTATAGGACAAATTTGAAAAAGAAAATATGCACATGCTTGCATAGTAGTAGGAGGGAATATAGGATGAATAACTCAGAAAAAACATAGCAGCAGGACTCAGGAACTTGCAGGAGAATGGATAAAAAAAGAAAAGAGAAAGAAGCAAGAACAATAAACATATGAAAAAGTAGAAAAAACTTAACAAACAACGCTATGAGGACATACCAATTCGGCCCAAATCAATCCTCATTTCCCTAAATCAGACCTGATTTTCCTCAGACCAGACCTAATTTGCCAAAATTTGACCTGATTTACTCTAAATCAGACCTATATCAACCATGCAATGACTGAAGGTGATCTAATTTGACCAAATCTAGACTCGATTCATGCTAGTTTAGCCTTTAAATTGCATAATTTGGGCCTAAAACGCCTTAGACGCTCACTTAATGCATTTAATAGGCTGGGCGCCTAGTTTGAGGCACCTAGGCGGGCGCCTTGATAACTAAGGGTTTTGCTCTTTGTTGCAATCAATCTGGATTGGCCCCTTCTCCAGCTGGACGTGAAAAATGCCTTCCCTTTTTGATGATCTCCAAGAGATCTATATGTAGCGACCACCTGAGTTTGTTGCTCAGGGGGAGGCACATAAAGTCTGCCGCCTCAAAAAGTCTATTTATGGACTCAAACAGAGTCCGCGTGCCTGGTTTGACAAACTGAGCAAGATTCTGTCTACTTAAGGCTTTCTTAGATCTCATGTTGATCATTCTGTCTTCATTAAAAAGACGTCCACTAGTATTGTGGTTCTTATTGTGTATGTTGACGACATTATTTTATCTGGCAGTGATCTCTCTGAAATTAATGCTACTAAAGCCTACTTATGCAAGCATTTTGTCACTAAAGATCCGGGTAAACTGAGATATTTTCTAAGGATTGTAGTTTCTAGGACTGCTAATGCTCTTGTTCTATTACAACGAAAGTATGTTATTGATCTTCTACAGGAAATTGACATGCTTGGAGCTCGGCCTACTGTTACACCTCTAGATCCTAATGTGAATTGGGATGATGATGAATCTCCTTTGTATCTTGACAGTAAAAGATATAGAAGACTGGTTGGCAAACTGATCTACTTGACTGTCACTAGAGTTGATATTTTTATTGCTGTTGATCTTGTTAGCAGGTATCTTGACAAGCCTAAACAGTGTCATTGGGAAACACTGTGTCATATCTTGAGATATCTGAAGAAATCTCCTGGTAAAGGTCTATTTTATAGAAAACATGGTCATTGCTCTCTTGAAGGCTATTCTGATTCTGACTATGCTAGAAGTAAGATAGACAGAAAATCTACTCCTGGTTATTGCACCTTTGTTGGTGGAAATCTGGTTACCTGGCGGAGCAAAAAGCAACATGTTGTTGCCAGATCTAGTGCTGAGGCTGAGTACCGTGCTATGGCTCATACTACCTGTGAGCTTCTGTGGGTGCAATCTCTTCTAGAAGAACTTGATGTGGGGTCTTCTGTTCCTATGCACTGTGATAATAAAGCAACTATTTTTATTGCAAATAATCCTGTTTTTCATGAGCGGACCAAGCACATTGAAGTTGACTGCCACTTCATCAGAGAATTTGTTCTGACTGGTCGTATCTGCACTCCTTTTACTTGCTCAGAAGACCAAGTTGCTGATATCTTCACAAAGCTTCTGGCCAAGAAACATTTCTGCTCTCTTGTGGACAAGTTGGGCATGATTGATATCTATGCTCCAGCTTGAGGGGGAGTGTTAACTAGTGTTTTATTTAAGCTCTTTATATTCTCTTGTTATTTTCCTATTCTATAAGGACCTTTATGTAATTGTTCTCTTTATCAATATACGGGGTACACACATTGTGTACCCTAACCCTTACATACAAATCAAGTAAAGGCTAAACTGACACTTCATCGACATACTCCTCATCACGTGCATCCTTAGGAAGGTAGTATGTTTATTGTTGTTTCCCAGAAGATTTATGCTTCAATTCATTTTGGTGGACATTGATGAACTCCTATTAGCTCTTGGTTCCGTAGTCAAATGATGTCCCTCCCATCAAACTATTAACGACGGCCACTTTATATTATTTTATCCTCTTAGTGATCATCAGTTTTTTGAAAGCTTCTAGACAAAGTTCTCTACAATTTGGTCTTCCTAGCTGTTTGTTTCAGCTATGCACTATTGCTCTTAGTTTAATTCATACTGCAGATATAGTCTTCTTTAGTAATCATATTGTTGTCTTCTTCATCTTTGCCTCATTCATGTTTATGTGGACTAAAAGAATTTTTGTCATTCAACTATGCTCTGTGTTTCTAATAAGGATGTATTAAATTCAAATCTCCCCGTGTTTGCAAACTCTAAGTTGATTCCGGCCAACCTCTCTCCCTTAAACTTCATCAACTCAAAATTATTGCTCCAAACATGTATACTGGCTCATCTATGCAACACATGTACAATATTTCCATATCCCTCAAGTCTGTCTCAATCTTCTCGTTTCTATCACATTCTCTTGTAGGGACCTTGTTTTTTCACAGCCCATCATTCATTACTATTAGTATATATATTTTACTGGGCTTATTGTGTTATGGGTTTTATACTTTTTTAGGCTGTTAGCCCATTTTCTTTTATTCCTCATTACCTATTTCTAGAATTTTGTTAACTCTACTTGTCTCGAGAATATTTTTAACTCTCTTGTCCCATAAAAGAGAGACCACTATAATTGTTTTGATCATCTAATACAAAGCCTTTTACTATTTTAGATGGCATCAGAGCTTGATCCTCCTTGAGACCCTCCCATCCTAACCCTACCATGCCTCCATAAACCCTAATCTAGCCGCCACCCTTCCCCTTCCTTTTCTCCTTGCCGCCGCCTTCCTCCCGCCGCCCACCTCCTTGCTGCCCACCCTTCTCTGCCCGCCGCCCCCCCTCCTCCCTCACCCTCCACCCACCCCTCCCTCACCCGCCGCCAACCGCTCTCTCACCGCCTCCTTCCGACCTCCACACACCCACCGCCACCTCCTATCACCCCCTACTCTCATCTCTCCCTCTGGGTAGCTACCTTCATCCCTCCTTCCCTTCCTGCTCATCTCTGGACTTCTCTGGTAATTTTCCATTCATAACACGTTGAGGGTGTAACTGGTTCCAAGGAACGAGGTGACCGATACCGACGCCGTTTCGACAGCTTGGAAATAGGTATTTACCGGTATACCGACGGAAATACCGACAGATGCAATCCTGGCCGTTTCGACGCCAAAATGAATGAATTAATTTATGAAATTTTACAGGTGTAATCTCTACACCTAAATGCATCGTTTTATGCAATAAAATTCTATATTGGGTGTGGGGGAGGGGGGTCCATCATGGGGGAGGTAAGGAATCTGTCCTGTTTCGTTGGGATTTCGATGAAGGATTTCGATGACAAAATGAAGGAATTAAGATATGAAATTTTACTAGCACAAACCACACACTTAAATACACACAATTATGCAATAATATACAGTTTACAACATATGAATAACATATCTACTTACAACTCACATCAGCTGTATGTTGAGTGGCGCGCTGGTTCTCCATACAGTAATGAGTTGATATTACTGAGATATTGCAGCCATGACATGCACATCCTATAAAGGTGGTTGTATGTAGTCACATGCTCCTCATACACATCATTATTGGCAAATTATATGAAGTTCCGTGTTGCTCATTCATGTGCGATATTGTGTAAGTGTATAATACTCGTTTGTATTATATTCACATTACTCTTTAGTAAAACATCTTCCACTAAACATAAATAAGTAACTAATTATATCAATACTAATTGTAATATGTTAGACAGATTGTATGATAATAGTAATTAAGAGTGTTGTAAGTAGGTAGATCTAGTAATAATATTGTAGATCTATATAATATACTTATAGATGTATGTATAGTTCGCGTAAACATATATAATTGGAGTAATATTAGGCTTTGGCGGTAAAAAATAATTTTTTTAGGTGAAAGTGGAAGAAAAAAGTAGGAAAAAGAGATGGAGAGGTTGCTAATGGTAGAAATGAAAGAGATTAGCTATAATTACCTTGATTTGGGTTGGTATTAGCTCCAATCGCCAAAAATCATCCAAATGCACCTTCTTTTCTCCTCCCAATAAGTAACTACAGTCATTCTCGCAAAAAACGGTATACCCATCGGTATACCGCCGGTTTCGGTCGGTACAGTGAAGTTAGTAGTGCATTTTGCACCGAAATCATCGAAACATGGCGGTATGGGCGGTATACATGTCGGTATATCGGTATTTGCGATCCTATCGGTACGCACGCATGTTTCCGTATCGGTACGCGTCGGTATCGGTATTTCGGTCGAAATATCGGCGGTACGGGCGAAACTTCATTCCTTGACTGGTTCTCGCTTTCTTCCTGTCTACGCCTCATGGTGGAGTAGTTTTTCCTCCATGTTGGCGTAGGTTTTTCTATATCCATTGCTGCCCCTACGTGGAATCTGGGATCTGATGCGTCAAATCTTCTACTGCTATCTTTTGCCCCGTGCGGGTGTTATTAGATCTGCCCATGTGTTGGGTTTCTGCTGCTGTTTTTGTCTACTGACTGCTACGTGCCTTCTACTCCTGCCTGCTACTCCTGTCTGCTTTGACGTCTTGCATATTACATACCTCATGGCGTCCCCAAATCTGCTCCAAAATCTGTGCGTGACTACTGTCAAGTTGGACAGATCCAACTATGACACCTGGGCAGCTTCTTTCGAGCTTTATGTCAAGGCTCAAGGACATTGTACCCATCTTTCTACTAAAGGTCCAGATGTTCCTGATACTACTGCTGATGACAAGACAAAGTAGTCATATGATCTGTGGTCCAAAGAAGATTCTGGAGTTATGACCTAGATGGTCAACAATGCTGAACTTAAAATCAGCCAAGCTCTTCTACGACTGCGGAGGGCTAAGGATATGTGGGATCAACTCTTCCACGTATACTCTCATCAACAAAATCCAAAGAAGGCGTTTGATATCTTCAAACACTTTGCCAAAAAGGAGTATACTACTACTGATCCTATTGAAGACTACTACAATCAGTGCTGTGCACTCTAGGATGAATTCGAGGTCTACCATTCGCTCTCCTCTGATATTAAGCCCAACGACAATGCAACGAGCTTGAACTTGTTCAGTTCCTAGATGGGTTACCACCCTCCTTTGTGGTTGTTGATCAGATTCTCTCCAGTGATCCTCTATCTACTTTACGAGATGTTTTGAAATGCGTACAACGCTTACCTTCTGTCTGTCAAGCATCTCTTGGCCTTTCTGATGGTGCTGCCTTTGCTGTCCGATCTGGTGATTCTTTCCGTGGTCGTGGCCGTGGTCGAGGGCGCTCTACTCTAGGCGCCGGTCGTGGATCATACTCGTCTGCTTCTGTTTTCTCATCTACTAAGCTGCGCTAATGCAACTTTTGCAACCGCACCAATCATAATGAAGACCGCTGCTAGATTAAGCACGATAAACCTGCTTGGGCAAATCAGGTTTTTTCAGAACAACTTGACACCCCTGCTTCTGTCTGCCCCACCTTCTGCTGACTGGATCAGATCTGAGTTTGAGAAATTGCTCCAAGCCCGCCTGACCTCCTCTGCTGAGACTTCCACTGATGGCAGTTCTGCTCTTCTAGCACAATCTGGTAAAAATACGAGTGATTGACTCTGATGCCACTTCACATTTTATTGGCAATCATTCTTTATTTTCTAAATTGCATAAAACTTCTGCTATTCCGCCTGTCAGACTAGCTGATGGTTCTCAAACACTTGTTTCAGGAATAGGGAATATCTATACTCTGGTTGTCTTTCATTACACTCAACACTTTATGTTCCTAATTTCCCTATCAACTTGTTATCCGTGAGTAGAACTTGTTAAGAGCCTACGTTGCTCCATAATTTTTAACTCGGATGGTGTTATCTTTCAGATCTGCACATGAGGATGAAGATCGGTTCGGGCCATGAGGGACCAGACGACTTCTACTACTTGGACACACCAAAGAAGACGGTTTGCTTGACTACTTCTGTGACTGACATCCAATGGTACTATCGCTTGGGGCACCCTTCACCAGCAAAATTGAAGCACTTACTACCTAACATTTCTGATTCGGTTTTTTATTGTAAAACATGCCAGTTGGGCAAATAAACTAGATCTACTTTTGCTAGGAAAAACTGTATTAGCTCAAAACAACCATTTGATATTGTGCATGCTGACATTTGGGGCCGGTGTTCTGTTTCCATTATTTCTGGTTTTCGATACTTTATGGAGTTTTGTTGATGACTTTTTTAGAACCACCTGGTTGTTTTTGTTAAAAGACAGATCTCATATACTTGATACTATCACATCATTTTTTGCTGAGATACGTACCCAGTTTGATAAAACTATAAAAATCTTTCGTACTGACAATGCCCTTGAGTTCATGCAAAAGTCAGTCAATCTTTTTTGTCGAAAAATGGGTACTATTCACCAAACCTCATGTGCATACACACCCCAACAGAGTGGCGTTGTTGAACGCAAAAATCGTCATCTTCTTGAGGTTGTCCGTACTCTTGTATTCCACTAACATGTTCCCCATTTTTTTGGCCGGAAGTTGTTTCCACTGTGTGTTACCTTATTAACCGCATGCCTTATTCTGTTCTGGGCAATCAAGTCCATTTTCAAATTCTATATCATGATGCACCTCTTTTCACCGTGCCGCCTCGTATTTTTGGGAGTACGTGTTTTGTAAAAAATCTGCGTCCTGGCCTTACTAAACTGGATCCTTGTGCTACCAAGTGCATTTTCCTAGGGTACTCTAGGACACAAAAAGGATACCACTGCTATGATCCAATTACCAAGAAGTGGATGGTTTCTGCTAATGTTGTCTTTTTTGAACATATGCCGTTCTATTCTTCTGCTGGATCAACATTGACACTTGATTTAGTTACGAAATCTCCTTTACCTCTTCCTGTTGATACTGCTATCCCAGATGCCACAGTTGCACCGGCTCCTCCTTTGAAGGTTTATCAAAGAAGACCGAAGGCACCAACTCCTTCCATGGCCCCTCCAAGTCCTCCATCCTCGTCGGTAGATCCACCAACACCTCAGGTATTTTCTGACTTGGATATTCCTATCAGTTTTACACAAAGGAACTTGGTCTTGCACTCAACATCCAATTAGGAATTTCTTCACTACTGCTAACTTGGGAATTAATTTGCAAATTTCACTTCTGCCTTGTCAGGTGTTTCTATTCCTAAAAATGCTACCCAGGCTCTTCAACATCCAACATGGCGTCAAGCCATGGAAATTGAAATGCAGGCTCTCACTGATCTACACACTTGGGATTTGGTTGATGCACCCACTGATTGTTCATCAGTTGGTTGCAGATGGATTTTTACAGTCAAATATCAACATGATGTACAATTAAGCGACTCAAAGCTCGCCTGGTAGCCAAAGACTACACTTAGACATATGGAGTTGATTACTTTGAGACCTTCTCTCATGTCGCTCGTTTAAACTTTGTCTGTGTTCTTATTTCAGTGGCAGTAAATTTTGACTGACCTTTATTTCAGTTAGATGCTAAAAACGGCTTCCTGTATGGCGATCTGCATGAGCAACCTCCTTGATTTGTGAGTCAAGGGGAGTCCTCAAAGGTCTGTCGCCTGCGCAAAGCAATTTTTGTCCTTAAGCAAAGTCCCCGAGCTTGGTTTGATAAGCTGAGCTCCATTCTTCAAAAGTTCGACTTTCGTCATTCTCTGTCAGATCACTCGGTGTTTGTTAAGAAAACTACCTCTGGTCTTGTAGTGCTGATTGTCTATGTTGATGACATCATCTTATCTGGTAGTGACTCTGCATGCATTCAAGCTACTAAAATTACTTGGAAAAACACTTCGTTACAAAAGTTTTTGGCAAATTGAGATATTTTCTGGGCATTGATGTTTCTCGATCATCCTCTTGTCTATGTTTATCTCAGAAAAAATATGTTATGGATCTCCTATCTGAAATAGGAATGCTTGGGGCCAAGCCTGCTGATACTTCCTTGGATCTCGACATTAACTAGGATGACGAGACTTCTCTTTTTTATCCTGACCATCTTCAATATCGCATAATGGTTGGGAAACTTATAAATCTTATTGTCACTCGGGCTGACTTCACTTCTGCTATTGGACTGGTTAGCAAATATCTAGATAAGCCCAGACAATGTCACTGGGATGCGGTCTGCCTTATTTTGAAGTATCAGATAAGTTCTCCTGGAAAAGGCCTGCCTTACAAGAAACATGGTGACTGTAATCTTACTGGCTATTATGATTCCGACTATGCTGGGAGCAAGATAGATTGAAGATCTACATTTGGCTACTCTACTTATGAAGGCGGTAACTTGGTCACCTAGCGAAGCAAGAAGCAAACTGTAGTTGCTCGATCAACTGCTGAAGCGGAGTATCAAGCCATGGTTCACACTACCTGCTGATTTTTCTGGGTACAAGGCCTTCTGAAAGATTTCGGTATCTCTGATGCTAAACCTATTCCCATACACTATGACAACAAAGCAACTATCTTTATTACCAGCAATCCCACCTTCCATGAACACACTAAACACATTGAAGTTGATTGTCACTTCGTTCAGGAAGCTGTCTTATCTGGTCAGATCTCTACACCTTATACACCTACATCAGATCAAGTTGCAGACATTTTCACCAAAATTATTCCGAAGACTAGATTCATTACTCTGATGGTCAGGCTGGGCATGATTGATATCTATGCTCCAGCTTGATGGGGAGTATTAGTATATATATTTTACTAGGCTTGTTGTATCATGGGCTTTATACTTGTTTACACTGTTGGCCCATTTTCTTTTATTCCTCGTTACTTGTTTCTAGAATTTTCTTAAATCTACTTGTCTCTAGAATATTCTTAACTCTCTTGTCCTATAAAAGAGAGACCACTGTAATTGTTTTGATCATCTAATACAAAGCCTTTTACTATTTTAGAATTACCATACAATATGGTTGTTGCACAACTGTTCTGGAAATTTATCTAGCCACATAATATTCATGTTACACTCAAATTTCATCCACCTTGTAGTAATTATACCAAAGCAATCAACATGTGCTTCATCTTCATATG